>JAUIMM010000616.1:742500-1105000 GCA_031769625.1 Taudactylus pleione
CTTTGTACCAATGTCGTTATAATAACAATGTACAACTTTGTATCAATGTCGTTATAATAACAGTGTACAACTTTGTATCAACGTCAATATAATAACAGTGTGCAACTTTGTATCAACGTCAATATAATAACAGTGTGCAACTTTGTATCAACATCAATATAATAACAGTGTGCAACTTTGTACCAATGTCATTATAATAACAGTGTGCAAGGCTAGAACCTAACAAAGTTAGTAAAGTTAGTTAGTAAAGTTAGTTAGTAAAGCACTGGTGCATTTTCTACATACAGTATATACAATATTTGTCCCCAGTGCTTTCATTAGAAAACTATTTAATCCTGGGTAATGTTTTACTGCTTCCTTCCTTAAAATGACTATTGGTCAGTATACGGTTCCCTGTACTGTAGCTTTATACAACTCTGCTGCATGGTTTATCTATTATCGGTCATGTTTAGGAGCCACTTGAAGTGTTGCTGAGTTAATTGAGCTGTGAGATAGCAGAGGCTGCGCTGTCTGACATACTCTGATCAGTGCGCAGTGTATGGAGGTTACCTCACATCCTGCGATCACCTCCGTTCATCCTTTACATGCAGCTGCACTGCAGACCTCTCTATAGGGATGGACATCGGAAGCCCACCATCAAATGATGGCTAGGCTTCCACCATTGAAACTTTTGATGCGATGGTAACTATCCATACTGTAGCATCAAAAGTATTCGGTGAAAATAAATATTTATTTGATTTGTGAATCCGCAAAAGTCACTCCTTTTTCAATAGCCGTATAGCTCGGCTGGCAGGGGATGGGACTGGGGGTGAGGTGGGGTGTGATTGGGGGCGGTATCATGGGCGAGGTCTGCTAGAGTCGTTTCCTGTGACAATTATGCGATGCTGAGAGCTGCAGTCAGGGACAAAAGAGTAACCATCACAACACCATCGAATCATTGTCATTTGATGGCGGTAAACATCGGAATGCTACCATCGAATGGTAAAAACTCTACCATCACAAGAAAAACATTGATGGTCGGTAAACATCGACCATCGATGTCCATCCCTACTTCTCTACTGGGTTGTCTGGGTGGATTCTTTACAGTGCCGGGGATGCTATTTTATTTTACAAACACTTCCCCCTTCTGTGACTGAGCACTGACATGTAAAGGAGACGGGGTGCTGAGGGAGCACTGTGCCGGAAAAACCTTTATGCTGGAAGCGCATTCTAGGGATGGACATCGGAAGCCCACCATCAAATGATGGCTGGGCTTCCACCATCAAAACTTTTGATACGATTGTAAGTAAAGATCACATCAAAAGTATTTGATGGAAAAAACAATACATTTGACTTGTGCATGTGCAATAACCTTTTACAGCAGCTGCCAGGGGACAGGACTGGGAGAAGAAGGATGGGATTAAGGGTGGGGCCGATGCTGAGAGCTGCGGGCAGGGACAGCAAAGCTCTCAGCGTTATTTTTTTTAAAAAGACGACCATTACAAGACCATGGAATCATTACCATTCGATGGTGGCAAACTGGTAAAATGGTAAAAACGCTACTATCGCAACAAAAACATCGATGGTCCGCAAACAAAGATTATCGATTTCCATCCCTAGCGCATTCCCCTCTCACACAGTGACATGCTCCTCAGGTCAGTACCCAGAGCCTTTACTTCCGGTACCCTACTCAGCAGCAGCTCCTTTCCCTCTCCGGAGCCGATGGTGCACCTCAGACTCCTCTCAGATGACTCTGGTAACAGGGGACCTCATTCAGAGCCGGTCGCACAGAGCGTGCGGTCGGTCTGAATGAGGGGAGGACGTCTTAAATTTTCAAGACGTCCTCCTTTGCGGTGGTAAGGCTGTGGGAACACCCACAGCCTTACGACCGCCTAAGGTGATGGTCGCGATGGTCAAGACCATCGCGACCATCGGGGCTTACGACGAGACCCTAGGGTAGGGTCTCCCTTGTCATAAGCCCCGGAGAGCTTCTGGCTCTGTCTGAGCCAGAAGCTCTCCACTGACATCTCTAGTGATGTCAGTGGGGCCGCCCCCAAACGGTAGGCGTTCCCATAGGAACGCCTCAGTTTGGGCTGCCACCCCCCCGGCCCGCCTTCCAAACGGGGCAAGCTGTCAATCAACATCGACAGCTCGCCCCCTTTGGATTGAGACCCGCTACGACTGGCGCTGTCGGTCATAGCGGGTCTCATGCATGCGCACGACGGCGCCATCATGCGCATGCTCTGTGGGGGGCCATCGACCCGGTCCGAGCGCATCGGCGCTAACGACCGGGTCTGAATGACCCCTGGGAGCCCAGGGCTGGTATTTATACAGCTCAAGCCAAAGCCCCGGATCTCTCCCACCTCTGACTCATGACCCCTTCAATTATATACGGTATTTATCATAGCGCACGGAAGGTCAAGGCAGCCGGTCATACGCTAATAATGCTGCCAATAGTCCATCAAACGGAACATTCCCCACCTCTCCCACATAAATACTTACACAACTATAGTAGACAGTTTATAAGCAGTTTAAATAGATACAGCGGGTAAATAAGTATTAAACACATCAACATTGTTCTCAGTAAATATATGTGTAATGGGGATATTGTAATGAAATTATCACCAAATGTCAGCAACAACCCATACAATCCACACATGCAAAGGGATCACACCATAGATGTCCATAAATGAAGTTATGTGTAATAATGGGAAATGACACCGGGAGAAAGTATTGAACACGATTACTGAAATGTATTTAATACTCCGTACAAAAGCCTTTGTTGCCAATAACAGGTATAAGACGCCTCCTGTATGGAGAAACTAGTCGCACGCATTGCTCAGGGGTGACTTTGGTCCATTCTTCCACACAAACTGTCTTCACATCTTGAAGGTTCCGTGGCCTCTTCTATGATCTCTGGCCCTGATTCATACCCACTCGCTAGATGCGTTCGCACGCAGTGAAAGTATGCAAATCTGCGATCGTCACGGCAAGGCAATAGCACGCCCACTATGTCTTAGTGTGCGATCGCTCTGTGTATGCAGACGCCCACCAGCCTGTCTTAAGACGCCCACTTTCCCACGTCATGTACAGAAAGTGTATGCAACCATCGGTAACATCGAGTACCATCGGAAGCGATCGCAGCACTTGTGGCTGACCATATCCTACTGCAAGCACTGCAAGTGATTCAGTGTGATTTTCAATCATGTGACGTGTACTATGACGCTGCCTCTTGATTATGCACGCCTCTGAAGCGGTATTGAGACGCTCAGGCACGCCTGCGTCCGCACCACCACTCCCTCATTTTCATGGACCATCCCCTGTCACCACCCACAAACGGCTTGTCCTGTCACTCTAGCTAGCGAGCCAATGCTTCCCGATCGCATGCGCAGATTGCAAAAAACAGCTGGCTGCATGCGAACACATAGCGAGCGGCTCTGAATCGGTCCCTCTGATCTTTAGTTCTTTCCATAGATTTTCTATTGGATACAAGTAAGGTGATTGGCTGGGCCGGTCTAGCAGCTTTATTTTCTTTCTTTGATACCAGGTGAGGGGTGCCGGACTGTAGATAGACAGTAATTAGTTAGACAATGTCTAGATCGACCCCAGTTGTTAGACAGTCAATAGATCGACAGGTACAAAAGGTCGACAGGTACAAAAGGTCAACAGGTACAAATGGTCGACATGTAAGAAGGTCGACAGGTACAAATGTTCGACATGGTCAAAAGGTCGACACGAAAATGATCAACTTTTTTTTTTTTTTTTAGGGTTAGGCACTTAAGATGAGCCAGTGTCCAACGTCATTCCCTACCATCCAAGTGGGCATGGAGGGGGAATAAATCCATGTGGCGAGCGAAGCAAGCCACCGTGCCCGCAAGGGGCCGAATGGTATTTATGCAAAAAAACATAAAAAAAGGTGTCGACCATTTTCGTGTCGACCTTTTCCATGTCGACCTTTTGATCCCGTCAACCATTTGTACATGTCGACCTTCTTACATGTCGACCTTTAGTGTGTCGACCTTTTGTACCTGTCAATCTATTAACTGTCTAACAACTGGGGTAGATCTAGACATTGTCTAACTAATTTTTGTCTATCTCTTATACCACACCCCAGGTGAGAGTGTCCTTGTCTGTGTGTTTGGGATCATTGTCTTGCTGTAATGTCCGCCCTCGTTTCATCTTCAGCATCCTGGTAGATGGCAGCAGGTTTTTATCAAGATGTCTCTGTACATTTTTCCATTCATCCTTCCTTCAAACATATGAAGTATGTCAGTACCGTATGCTGAAATACAGCCCCACACCATGATGTTCCCACCTCCAAACTTCACTGTTGGTGTTTTTGGGGTGATGTGCAGTGCCATTTCTCCTCCATACATGGTGTGTATTATGCCATCCAAAGATTTCATTTGTGGTCTCATCTGACCAGACTATATTCTCCCAGTATTTCACAGGCTTGTCCAAATGTTGTGCAGCAAACTTTAAATGAGCTTCAACATGCTTTTTCTTCAGCAATGGAGTCTTGCGTGGTGAGCGTGCATACAGGCCATGGCGGTTGAGTGCATTACTTATTGTTTTCTTTGAAACAATTGTACCTGCTAATTCCAGGTCTTTCTGAAGCTCTCCACAAGCGGTCCTTGGCTCTTGGACAACTCTTCTGATAATTCTTTTCACTCCTCTGTCAGAAATCTTGTTAGGAGCATCTGGTCGTGGCCGGTTTATGGAGAATTGATGTTCTTTCCACTTCCAGATTATGGCCCTAACAGTGCTCACTGGAACATTCAGAAGTTTAGAAATCCTTCTGTAACCAATGCCTTCAGTATGTTTTGCAACAATAAGGTTAAAAAGGTCTTGAGAGAGCTCTTTGCTTTTACCCATCATGAGATGTTTCTTGTGTGACACCTTGGTAATGAGACATCTTTTTATAGGCCATCAGTTGGGACTGAACCAGCTTATATTAATTTGCACTTACAAGAGGCAGGATTGCTTTCTAATTACTGATAGATTTCAGCTGGTGTCCATGCCTTTTGCACCTCTCTTTCTTCATGTGTTCAATACTTTTTCCCTGTGTCATTTCATATTATTACACATAACTTAATTTATGGACATCTATGGTTTGATTTCTTTGCATGTGTGGATTACATGGGTTGTTGCTGACATTTGGTGAAAATTTCATTACAATATCCCCATTACACATATATTTACTGAGAGAAATGTTGATGTGTTCAATACTTATTTTACCCGCTGTATATGCATTGTCCTTATATAAATACATTAATTACAAACATTTCTCATAAGCAAACATTATACTAGATATTTATCTCTAAAACAGTGTAAATACGTTTATGAAATTTCTTATTTACTCATTTCAGACCCTCCAACATGACCCGTTCCATTAGGTACAAATTGCTCTGCTCCTGGACTTCCCTTTTAATTTATGATTGCAGACACCTGTGCTGAAAACACCTTCTCATCAATTAACTAGTTCGATACAGGTGACTGCAGTCCCAAATTAGGTGGAAAGTCCAGAAGAACATTTTGTACCTGATGGGAGGGATCATGTTGGAGGGTTGGTCATTTATCTGCATCACGTAGTTTATATAATAGTGGGAGGAATTCAATTCAACGCGATGTTGAATAGCCGCAGGAAGGAGCTCCCGCAGCTATTCAGTACACCACGCTGTGTGGTTGGAGAATGCTGGTTATCACACCTATCGCGCCTTAACAAGGGTGTTAAGGCGCGATAACCGGCATTCTCTGACCAAAGTGCCGGGCATACGGCTGTTAGCGCCACGCTAAGTAGAAAAACAACTGCGCACCAGGCACTTTGGTCAGATTTCTCCTCGCAACCCCCGGAGGGATGCGAGAAGAAATTCTTAGCGCGTCCGAACAGCGCGGTGCATTGAATAGCTGCAGCAGCTCCCTCCCACGGCTGTTCAACCTCGTGTTGAATTGAATTCCCCCCACTGATAGAGGGGCTTGTCTCCCTCTTTTCTCTAACAGCATTACAATTACATACGTATTATACAGCATTTTGTATGGGATAGTTATTTAACACACATATGATATTATTACATTTAAAAAAGCAAAGAAAGTAAAAATAATAACCACAGATTATAATGAAATTGTGCCAAGATGCCAGTTACCCGGGCTCAGCAATCCAGGGGACACAGTGACTGCAGATCCATATTCAATAACAGGAGACTTTATTGCGTCTGTTTAATTATGTAACTTCAAGACCTATAACACGAATAATAAATCATTAAGAAAGACAAATAGCACAAGTTGCACTCAGAGGGCCTGATTTAGTGGTGGATCAGCGCAGATGTTTGCGCAGTTTAGAGATATTGCTACTGCACATGTGCCAGGAAGTTTCTGCACCTGCTTCATCCTGAGCGTACGGCTCTATACGCTGTTGCCGCTAGCATTGGAATCAGGGGCAGAACTATGGGAGACAATGGAGGCGCCTGCCGCCGGGCTCCAGCTCTGAAGGGGCACCTCCTCCATTGTCCACAACATATTCAACCCACTTAGAGCTGTAACTATGTACCCGGAGTGTACTGTCATGGTCACCCAATCCACGGCACCCCTACCCGGCACCTGAGAAGGAACCATACACTAGTGAAGAGCTCTATGTCAGCTCCATGTAGCTCCATCAGCTGCTGCCTTCATCTATCTATAACCTGTCTGCATGCGAATTGCTACATTACAGTGTCAGCGGCTGTGAAGGGGGGGCACCAAATTATAACTTGATTCCGGGCGTCTGGGATGAACTTACACCACTGATTGGAATTGGTGAGACAAAACCACAGGCTTTCCGTGGTGGGTGACTGGGGCGGGCAACAGAATTCATGGGGCCCGGTATACACATGTTTTTAGGAATCCCCCATCCCGGGGCCCCTCGCAGGTACAGGCCAGTCGCTTAAGAGTCTGCCTTACCTGTATGTGGTTTCTCTACAACAGGGAACCTCTGAAGAAAGTGTCCCCCCTGGGCAGATGGTGACTTCAGCCCATAGTCACTATTTATTTAGTAGATTACATGGGCCGGAAGACGCCTGTTTGTGTAGGAATATTACCAATGTCATTATTATAGCAGAGGTTCCACAAGATAATACACAGGGGCCTATTCACTTCATTTATACAAAAGCAGATAAAGATGAACATTTTCCCCTACTTTTGTAGAAATTATGGATCGGGGCTACAGCTATCTCCTGCTAACCATTCAGCCCTGATGTGACCCGCTGTCCCCATGCTCTAGTACAGGGACCTAAATTCCTCCAAGTTCTGAAAATACAATATTTTCATAGCGTACTGTAAGTGCAGGAACATTCGCCATCTTCAGATCCCTGCACTCTGTGCCTGATTCAGACCCGCTCACAAGTGCTGAGCGCTCGCAACCGGGTCGATGGTGGCCCAGAGCGCATGCGCACGACCCGGATAGCGACGGGCAAACTGTCGCTCCGGGTCTCGCACCAAAGGAGGCGTGCTGTCGATGTTGAGTGACAGTACACCCCCTTTGGTGGGTGGGCCGGGGGGGGGAGTGGCTGCCCAAACGGAGGCGTTCCCATGTGAACACCTATCGCTTGGGGCCGGCCCCACTGACATCACGAGTGATGTCAGTGGGTGAGATTTCGGCTCTGTTAGAGCCGAAATCTCTCTGGGGCTTGCGGCAATGAGACCCTACCACAAGGGTCTCGTCGCAAGCCCGATGGTCGTGATGGTCTTGACCATCATCATGGCAGCTCAATATAGCTGTGGGTGGTCACCCACAGCTATGCGAGCGGCCAGGAGGCCGCTATTAAAAAAACAAACCCGTCCCTGATTCAGAGCGAGCGTTCTGTCACAGCGTCCTACTCTGAATCAGGGCCTCTGCTCCTTCCCTATGAGATCCATCCGCTCCTCTCCATCTCCTTTCACCGGAAGCCGGGACTTTGTACGCCTGAGTGACCCCCAGTACACACGGCTGCGCTGAGCACTGCAGAGTCAGACTAAAGTAGCGGTGAAGGATTTGCGGGGACAGATAATCTGCTGACGTGCTCTGATGCACGCGCTAAATCAGAATGGCAATTATTATATTAATAAGGAAAACAGTCGGGAAGCCGGCGGACGCAATGCCAACCTCCGGCTTCCTGACTGCTAAATCCCAGCAAGGGTTAAATGACAGGCGGCAAAATCTCGACACCTGTAATTTTACCTACACCGGGAGACTGCCGCGGGGGGGGGGAGGGTTAGGTTTAGGGCTCCCGGGGGGAATTTAGGGTTAGGCACCCCCCCGGTAGGTTAGGGTCAGGCTAGGGGAAGGGGGGGTTAGGTTTAGGCAGTGGGGAAGGGGGGGTAGGGTTAGGCACTTAGAGGGGGGATTAGGGTTAGGTACTGGGGGGATTAGGGTTAGGCACCCCTAAGGGAGGTTAGGGTTAGGGGGTAGAATAGGTTAGTTTATACTTACTTTCCGACGTTCGGGATTTCCACCTGTGTCGGGCTGCCGCTGCCGGCGGTAAATGATACCGAATCCATTAATAATTAATAACAATGAATAGGCCCCATAGTAACAGAAGTTTTGGTACAAGGCAAAATGTGAACTTGCCTGATCAAACAATTTTATATTATTAAACCGTATTTACTAATTAGGTACCAATTGTATCAGTAATGTTTCTTTAGACTGAAGATTACTGTCCCTGAGCCTTTTCCTTCTAATCCTGTCAGGTGTGGATAATCTCCAGCCACTTTTCCCCAGTTCTCATTAGCTTCATCCCCCATTGTGTCCCTCCAGCCCCCTGTGTCTCTCCAGCCCCCTTGTGTCTTTCCAGACTCATTCCCCTGTTTCTCTCCAGCTTGTTTCTGTCTCTCCAGCGCTAGCCCCCTTCTCTCTGCCCAGCTCACAGTGTCCCTCCAGCCCCCTGTGTCTCTCCAGCCTTGTCCCTGTATCTCTCCAGCTCCCTTTTGTCTATCCAGGCTGAGTGTCCTTCTGTCTCTCCATCCCCAGGCCCTTTTCTGTCTCCTCAGCCAACAGTGTCCCTTTAGCCCCCCATAGTGACCCTTAGGCCCCCATTGTGTCTGTTCAGCCCCAGAGTCTCTCCAAGCCCTACAGGCACCTATAGTGTCTCTTAAGCACCCAGAGACCCCTCAGCCCACACAGTGACTCTCTAGCCTCCACAGTGTGCCTCCAGCCCTTACAGTGTCTCTCCAGCCCCACAATTACCTTCTGTTTTCTGGCTGCTTGTCCAGTGCAATAAACCTACAGTGGCTCCCTGGATGGACCCTGAACCACTGCCTGCACTGCTGCTGCAGTAATCAGCAGAGCTCAGGCATGTACAGGGCCCCTATATGCCTGTACCCTGATGATCACTGCAACTGCAGCAGCAGCACAAAAAGAAGTTACAGCTAGGTTTGTCTGCAAGCTCCTCCGGGTCCCCATAGAATGTAGCCTGGTACAGCAGTGCCCCTAGTTCCCTCAACGCCGGTGATGTGCTGATGGAGGAGTGTTTGGAACCACCAGCAAAGTTGCGACATTCAGCAAGTAAATGGGAGGCAGGTGCACACAGGTAATTGGAAGCAGGTGTACACAGGTAAATGGAGGCAGGTGTACACAGGTAAATGGGAGGCAGGTGCACACAGGTAAATGGAGGCAGGTGTACACAGGTAAATGGGGGCCAGGTGTACACAGGTAAATGGAGCCAGGTGTACACAGGTAAATGGAGGCAGGTGTACACAGGTAAATGGAGGCAGGTGCACACAGGTAAATGGAGGCAGGTGTACACAGGTAAATGGGGGCCAGGTGTACACAGGTAAATGGAGCCAGGTGTACACAGGTAAATGGAGGCAGGTGTACACAGGTAAATGGAAGCAGGTGCATACAGGTAAATGGGAGGCAGGTGCACACAGGTAAATGGAAGCAGGCATACACAGGTAAATGGAAGGCAGGTGCATACAGGTTAACGGAAGCAGGTGCACACAGGTAAATGGGAAGCAGGTGCACACAGGTAAATGGAGGCAGATGCACATAGGTAAATGGGAGGCAGGTGTATACAGGTAAATGGGAGACTTGTGCACACAGGTAAATAGAGGCAGGTGCATACAGGTAAATGGAGGCAGTTGTATACACGTAAATGGGAGGCAGGTGCACACAATTAAATGGAAGCAGGTATACACAGGTAGATGGGAGGGAGGTGCACACATGTAAATGGAGGCAGGTGCACACAGGTAAATGGAGGCAGCTGCACACAGGTAAACGGAGGCATGTGCACACAGGTAAATGGAGGCAGGTGCACACAGGTAAATGGAGACAAGTGCACACAGGTAAATGGAGGCAGGTGCACACAGGTAATGGAGGCAGGTGCACACAGGTAAATGGAGGCAGGTGCACACAGGTAATTGGAGGCCGGTGCACTTTTATCGGTCGCATGTCTGTGACTTTCTGCAAGCCCTTCCCTGGTGTACATCTGTGCGACCCTATGTGCAAGGCCTGAGAAGGCCGCTGTCACCATTCACTCGCACAGTAATACCGCATGGCGCCTCTTTAGACGCCACCATTGTCCACACCATCAAAATGTGCACCAGCCCTAGGTGCAGATTGTCTATTGCAATAAGCGCCTACTGCGTGAGTGGTTGAGCATCTCTGTACACAACCACTATGCGAGACACGCCCATAAGACGGACCATCTACGGGCATCTACTAAACCACTTCCCTGTCACCGCCCAGGTACGTCCAAAAAATTTCTGAGGCCGTGTGTCTACTGTGCGCCTCAATGACTGCTCGAACTCTGGCCCTGATTCAGAGCCGGACGCTCTGAAAGAGCGCTCGCTCTGAATCAGGGCGTTTTTGGGGTTTTTTTAGAGCGGCCTCCTGGCCGCTCGCATAGCTGTGCGTGACCACCCACAGCTATTGTGAGCGGCCAGGATGATGGTCGCGATGGTCTTGACCATCGGGCTTGTGACGAAACCCTTGTTGTAGGGTCTCGTGGCCGCAAGCCCCAGAGAGCTTTCGGCTCTAACAGAGCTGGAAGCTCTCCACTGACATCACTTGTGATGTCAGTGGGGCCGCCCACAAACGGCAGGCGTTCGCATGGTAACGCCTCTGTTTGTGAAGCCACCCGCATGCCACGCCTCCAAAACGGTGCGAGCTGTCGAACAAAATCGACAGCCGCCCCCTTTTGGTGCGAGACCCGGAGTGACGGAGCGCAGTGACCTATCATCGACCCGCTCGCGAGCGCATAGCGCTTGCGAGCGGGTCTGAATCAGGCCCTCTGTGCGCACTATTTGGAAGCGTGTGTAGTGCTGACTTAGACACATGAGCAGAGAGCAACAATCGCTCCGCGGCGTCTGACGTCACTGCCGCATACATACGACATGTCAGCTATTAGCAAAGGATGATGCTGTGTAGAGAACTGAGCACAAAGGCAGACAGGCAGACTGCTGCCACCTGCTGGAGACACAAGAGACAGGTCCTCATTCATATCAAACTATTTCAACAAAGTAAGGGCCGTATTCAATTAGTTTCGCACCCGCGATACTTTTTGGCATGCCAGACTTTTCGCCTAAATCGTGTGTTTTGCATGCGGAAAAGTATCGGGCACGCTCCCGCTATTCGTCGTATTCAATCAGAAAGGATGCGAAAAACGGCACCTGGCGTTTTGGGGTACATGGAAATTGGTGCTCGCATATTTTTAAGTTGCTACAGTGAAGTTTTAAATTATGTAAAAAATCCACCTCCCGCAAGCACCAGCAAACAAAAAACACCTGACGCATACTTGGGGACCCCCCAGAAGTATATTTAGTTAGTTTCTAACTTTGTCCCCCCAACTTTGGACTTTTTCGCCCCCAAACTGAAAGTATTTTTTTGGGGTGTTCTAAAGTCTTTTTTTTTTATAAATTGACGCAGTTTATCTTTAGGGGACTGTCCCAAGGGTTCAGGGGGTTTCCTGAATTTTGCACCCCAAAACCGCAATTCTGCACTTTTTTCCGCCAGCTATTCATAGGCAAAACTTTTCCGCCGATTACATTGCATTAACTTTTCACGTACATGAAAAAGTCTTTGGAATTGAATACGGCGGAAACTTTTCACCTGGTGAAATGATGTCGTCTGCCATATTTTTCCACGGATTCGGACTTTTCGCCTCTGATTGAATACGGGCCTAAATGTGCAAAATCTAATCTAATCTGATTGGAGCCCAATCATAATTTGGAACCATCAAGTGGCAAATCCTCCTGGTAAAGCAGGTTACAAGTCCCCACACGCCTCAGATGGTTTTGTTAGCAATATCCTGTGTTGCCAGCTGACATGGATGCCCCACCTGTGCCAGGATGGAGGGTGTTATTGGTGCCTAACGCTGCACTAACCCAGAATGAGCAAATCTATGGCTTTATCTGAGCAGATTACAGATGATTGACGCTGTGGTCAGTCCCTGTATAAAGTCTGATGTGTATGAAAGGAAAGACTGAAAAGATTGGTTCTGTGTGTACAGTAAGACACATGGAGGGGACATTAAAGGAACACACTGGTCTACGTGGTGCACAAAATGAGCCATGTGTACTAATTATTGTAATGCTAGATAGTGAGTGTGCCCCATGCAGTGAGTATGCCCTATATAATGAGTGTAGCCTACAGTGTAGTGTTTAGTGAGTGTGCCCTGTATAATGAGTGTAGCCTACAGTATATAGTGAGTGTTTCCTAGATAGTGAGTGTGCCCCATGCAGTGAGTGTGCCCCATATAATGAGTGTAGCCTACAGTATATAGTGTTTCCTAGATAGTGTGCCCCATGCAGTGAGTGTGCCCTGTATAATGAGTGTAGCCTACAGTGTATAGTGTTTCCTAGATAGTGTGCCCCATGCAGTGAGTGTGTTCTGTATAATGAGTGTAGCCTACAGTATATAGTGAGTGTTTCCTAGATAGTGTGCCCCATGCAGTGAGTGTGCACTGTATAATGAATGTAGCCTACAGTGTATAGTGAGTTTTTCCTAGATAGTGTGCCCCATACAGTGAGTGTGCCCTATATAATGAGTGTAGCCTACAGTATATAGTGTTTCCTAGTTAGTGTGCCCCATACAGTGAGTGTGCCCTGTATAATGAGTGTAGCCTAAAGTGTATAGTGTTTCCTAGATAGTGTGCCCCATGCAGTGAGTGTACCCTGTATAATGAGTGTAGCCTACAGTATACAGTGAGTGTTTCCTAGATAGTGTGCCCCATGCAGTGAGTGTGCCCTGTATAATGTGTAGCCTACAGAATACAGTGAGTGTTTCCTAGATAGTGTGCCCCATGCAGTGAGTGTGCCCTATATAATGAGTGTAGCCTACAGTATAGAGTGAGTGTTTCCTAGATAGTGTGCCCCATGCAGTGAGTGTGCCCTCTACAATGAGTGTAGCCTACAGTGTATAGTGAGTGTTTCCTAGATAGTGTGCCCCATGCAGTGAGTGTGCCCTATATAATGAGTGTAGCCTACAGTATAGAGTGAGTGTTTCCTAGATAGTGTGCCCCATGCAGTGAGTGTGCCCTATATAATGAGTGTAGCCTACAGTATATAGTGAGTGTTTCCTAGTGTGCCCCAAACAGTGAGTGTGCCCTATAAAATGAGTGTAGCCTACAGTATATAGTGAGTGTTTCCTAGATAGTGTGCCCCATGCAGTGAGTGTGCCCTGTATAATGAGTGTAGCCGACAGTATAGTGAGTGTTTCCTATATAGTGAGTGTGCCCCAAGCAGTGAGTGT
Organism: Taudactylus pleione; assembly: GCA_031769625.1. NCBI lineage: Eukaryota > Metazoa > Chordata > Amphibia > Anura > Myobatrachidae > Taudactylus > Taudactylus pleione. Next base: position 756,179 of record JAUIMM010000616.1, read on the forward strand.
GCCCTGTATAATGAGTGTACCCTACAGTATATAGTGAGTGTTTCCTAGATAGTGAGTGTGCCCCATGCAGTGAGTGTGCCCTATATAATGAGTGTAGCCTACAGTATATAGTGTTTCCTAGATAGTGTGCCCCATGCAGTGAGTGTGCCCTGTATAATGAGTGTAGCCTACAGTGTATAGTGTTTCCTAGATAGTGTGCCCCATGCAGTGAGTGTGTTCTGTATAATGAGTGTAGCCTACAGTATATAGTGAGTGTTTCCTAGATAGTGTGCCCCATGCAGTGAGTGTGCCCTGTATAATGAATGTAGCCTACAGTGTATAGTGAGTTTTTCCTAGATAGTGTGCCCCATACAGTGAGTGTGCCCTATATAATGAGTGTAGCCTACAGTATATAGTGTTTCCTAGTTAGTGTGCCCCATGCAGTGAGTGTGCCCTGTATAATGAGTGTAGCCTACAGTGTATAGTGAGTGTTTCCTAGATAGTGTGCCCATACAGGGAGTGCACCCTGTATAATGAGTGTAGCCTACAGTGTATAGTGTTTCCTAGATAGTGTGCCCCATGCAGTGAGTGTGCCCTATATAATGAGTGTAGCCTACAGTGTATAGTGAGTGTTTCCTAGATAGTGTGCCCATACAGGGAGTGCACCCTGTATAATGAGTGTAGCCTACAGTGTATAGTGTTTCCTAGATAGTGTGCCCCATGCAGTGAGTGTGCCCTGTATAATGAGTGTAGCCTACAATATACAGTGAGTGTTTCCTAGATAGTGTGCCCCTGGAGTGAGTGTGCCCTGTATAATGAGTATAGCCTACAGTATACAGTGAGTGTTTCCTAGATAGTGTGCCCTGTATAATGACTGTAGCCTACAGTGTACAGTGAGTGTTTCCTAGATAGTGTGCCCCATGCTGTGAGTGTGCCCTATATAATGAGTGTAAACTACAGTATATAGAGAGTGTTTCATAGATAGTGTGCCCCATGCAGTGAGTGTGCCCTGTATGAGTGTAGCCTACAGTACATAGTGAGTGTTTCCTAGATAGTGTGCCCCATACAGTGAGTGTGCCCTATATAATGAGTGTAGCCTTCAGTATATAGTGAGTGTTTCCTAGATAGTGTGCTCCAAGCAGTGAGTGTGCCCTGTATAATGAGTGTAGCCTACAGTATATAGTGAGTGTTTCCTAGATAGTGAGTGTGCCCCATGCAGTGAGTGTGCCCTGTATAATGAGTGTAGCCTACAGTGTATAGTGTTTCCTAGATAGTGTGCCCCATGCAGTGAGTGTGCCCTGTATAATGAGTGTAGCCTACAGTATATAGTGAGTGTTTCCTAGATAGTGTGCCCCATGCAGTGAGTGTGCCCTGTATAATGAGTGTAGCCTACAGTATATAGTGAGTGTTTCCTAGATAGTGAGTGTGCCCCATGCAGTGAGTGTGCCCTATATAATGAGTGTAGCCTACAGTATATAGTGAGTGTTTCTTAGATAGTGTGCCCCATGCAGTGAGTGTGCCCTATATAATGAGTGTAGCCTACAGTATATAGTGAGTGTTTACTAGATAGTGTGCCCAAAACAGTGAGTGTACCCTGTATAATGAGTGTAGCCTACACTGTATAGTGTTTCCTAGATAGTGTGCCCCATGAAGTGAGTGTGCCCTGTATAATGAGTGTAGCCTATAGTATATAGTGAGTGTTTCCTAGATAGTGAGTATGCCCCATGCAGTGTGTGTGACCTATATGAGTGTAGCCTACAGTATATAGTGAGTGTTTCCTAGATATTGTGCCCCATGCAGTGAGTGTGCCCTATATAATGAGTGTAGACTACAGTATATAGTGATTGTTTCCTAGATAGTGTGCCCCATGCAGTGAGATTGCCCTATATGAGTGTAGCCTACAGTATACAGTGAGTGTTTCCTAGATAGTGTGCCCCATGCAGTGAGTGTGCCCTATATAATGAGTGTAGACTACAGTATATAGTGAGTGTTTCCTAGATAGTGTGCCCCATGCAGTGAGTTTGCCCTATATAATGAGTGTAGCCTCCAGTATATAGTGAGTGTTTCCTAGATAGTGTGCCCCATGCAGTGAGTGTGCCCTATATAATGAGTGTAGACTACAGTATATAGTGAGTGTTTCCTAGATAGTGTGCCACATGCAGTGAGTTTGCCCTATATAATGAGTGTAGCCTACAGTATATAGTGAGTGTTTCCTAGATAGTGTGCCCCATGCAGTGAGTGTGCCCTGTATAATGAGTGTAGCCTACAGTATATAGTGTGTGTTTCCTAGATAGTGTGCCCCATGCAGTGAGTGTGCCCTATATAATGAGTGTAGCCTACAGTATATAGTGAGTGTTTCCTAGATAATGAGTGTGCCCCATGCAGTGAGTGTGCAGTCACTATCAGCAGGGGCGCAGGTGTAACCATATAGCACAGCAGGGGTGCAGGCATTACCCAATCTCACAGCAGGGGCGCAGGTGTTACCCATTCTCAAAGCAGGGGCGCAGGTGTTACCCTATCTCACAGTAGGGGTGCAGGTGTTACCCAATCTCATTGCTGGGGCACAGGTGTTACCCAATCTCACATCAGGGGCACAGGTGTTACCCAATCTCACAGCTGGGGCACAGGTGTTACCCAATCTCACAGCTGGGGCTCAGGTGTTAGCCTATCTCACATCAGGGGCGCAGGTGTTACCCAATCTCACATCAGGGGCACAGGTGTTACCCTATCTCACAGCAGGGGCGCAGGTGTTACCCTATCTCACATCAGGGGCACAGGTGTTACCCAATCTCACAGCTGGGGCACAGGTGTTACCCAATCTCACAACTGGGGCTCAGGTGTTACCCTATCTCACATCAGGGGCGCAGGTGTTACCCAATCTCACATCAGGGGCACAGGTGTTACCCTATCTTACAGCAGGGGCACAGGTGTTACCCAATCTCACAGCCTGGGCGCAGGTGTTACCCTATCTCACAGAAGAGGCGCAGGTGTTACTCAATCTCACAGCAGGGGCGCAGGTGTTACCCTATCTCACAGCTGGGGCACAGGTGTTACCCTATCTCACAGCAGGGGTGCAGGTGTTACCCAATCTCACATCAGGGGTGCAGGTGTTACCCAATCTCACAGCTGGGGTGCAGGTGTTACCCTATCTCACAGCAGGGGCGCAGGTGTTACCCTATCTCACAGCGGGGGCGTAGTTGTTACCCTATCTAACAGCTGGGGTGCAGGTGTTACCCAATCTCACATCAGGGGCACAGGTGTTACCCTATCTTACAGCAGGGGCACAGGTGTTACCCAATCTCACAGCCTGGGCGCAGGTGTTACCCTATCTCACAGAAGAGGCGCAGGTGTTACTCAATCTCACAGCAGGGGCGCAGGTGTTACCCTATCTCACAGCTGGGGCACAGGTGTTACCCTATCTCACAGCAGGGGTGCAGGTGTTACCCAATCTCACATCAGGGGTGCAGGTGTTACCCAATCTCACAGCTGGGGTGCAGGTGTTACCCTATCTCACAGCAGGGGCGCAGGTGTTACCCTATCTCACAGCGGGGGCGTAGTTGTTACCCTATCTAACAGCTGGGGTGCAGGTGTTACCCAATCTCACAGCAGGGGCGCAGGTGTTACCCAATCTCACAGCAGGGGCGCAGGTGTTGCCCTATCTCACAGAAGGGGCGCAGGTGTTATCCTATCTCACAGCAGGGGCGCAGGTGTTACCCAATCTCACAGCAGGGGCGCAGGTGTTACCCTATCTCACAGCAGGGGCGCAGGTGTTATCCTATCTCACAGCATGGGCGCAGGTGTTACCCTATCTCACAGCTGGGGTGCAGGTGTTACCCTATCTCATAGCTGGGGCGCAGGTGTTACCCAATCTCACAGCGGGGGCGCAGGTGTTACCCTATCTCACAGCAGGGGCGCAGGTGTTACCCAATCTCACATCAGGGGCGCAGGTGTTATCCCATCTCACATCAGGGGCGCAGGTGTTACCCTATCTCACAGAAGGGGCGCAGGTGTTACCCAATCTCACATCAGGGGCGCAGGTGTTACCCAATCTCACATCAGGGGCGCGGGTGTTACCCTATCTCACAGCAGGGGGGCAGGTGTTATCCTATCTCACATCAGGGGTGCAGGTGTTATCCTATCTCACAGCAGGGGCGCAGGTGTTACCCTATCTCACAGCAGGGGTGCAGGTGTTACCCTATCTCACAGCATGGGCACAGGTGTTACCCAATCTCACATCAGGGGCGCAGGTGTTACCCAATCTCACGGCAGGGGCGCAGGTGTTACCCATCTCACAGAAGGAGCGCAGGTGTTACCCTATCTCACAGCTGGGGCGCAGGTGTTTTCCATTCTCACAGCAGGGGCGCAGGTGTTACCCAATCTCACAGAAGGTGCGCAGGTGTTACCCTATCTCACAGCAGGGGCGCAGGTGTTACCCTATCTCATAGCATGGGCGCAGGTGTTACCCTATCTCACAGCAGGGGCACAGGTGTTTCCCTATCTCATAGCATGGGCGCAGGTGTTACCCTATCTCACAGCAGGGGCACAGGTGTTACCCTATCTCATAGCATGGGCGCAGGTGTTACCCAATCTCACATCAGGGGCGCAGGTGTTACCCTATCTCATAGCATGGGCGCAGGTGTTACCCTATCTCACAGAAGGGGCGCAGGTGTTACCCTTTCTCACAGAAGGGGCGCAGGTGTTATCCAATCTCACATCAGGGGCGCAGGTGTTACCCAATCTCACAGCAGGGGCGCAGGTGTTACCCATCTCACAGAAGGAGCGCAGGTGTTACCCTATCTCACAGCTGGGGCGCAGGTGTTTTCCATTCTCACAGCAGGGGCGCAGGTGTTACCCAATCTCACAGAAGGTGCGCAGGTGTTACCCTATCTCACAGCAGGGGCGCAGGTGTTACCCAATCTCACAGAAGGTGCGCAGGTGTTACCCTATCTCACAGCAGGGGCGCAGGTGTTTTCCATTCTCACAGCAGGGGCGCAGGTGTTACCCAATCTCACAGAAGGTGCGCAGGTGTTACCCTATCTCACATCAGGGGCGCAGGTGTTACCCTATCTCACAGCAGGGGCGCAGGTGTTACCCTATCTCACAGAAGGAGCGCAGGTGTTACCCTATCTCACAGCTGGGGCGCAGGTGTTACCCTATCTCACAGCAGGGGCGCAGGTGTTATCCTGTCTCACATCAGGGGCGCAGGTGTTACCCTATCTCACAGCAGGGTCGCAGGTGTTACCCAATCTCACTGCAGGGGCACAGGTGTTACCCTATCTCACAGCAGGGGCGCAGGTGTTACCCTATCTCACAGCAGGGGCGCAGGTGTTACCCTATCTCACAGCAGGGGCGCAGGTGTTACCCATTCTCACAGAAGGGGCGCAGGTGTTACCCTATCTCACAGAAGGGGCACAGGTGTTACCCAATCTCACAGAAGGGACGCAGGTGTTACCCAATCTCACAGCAGGGGCGCAGGTGTTACCCAATCTCACAGCAGGGGCGCAGGTGTTACCCATTCTCACAGAAGGGGCGCAGGTGTTACCCTATCTCACAGCAGGGGCGCAGGTGTTACCCTTTCTCACAGCATGGGCGCAGGTGTTACCCAATCTCACAGCAGGGGTGCAGGTGTTACCATATCTCACATCAGGGGCGCAGGTGTTACCCAATCTCACAGCTGGGGTGCAGGTGTTACCCTATCTCATAGCAGGGGCGCAGGTGTTACCCAATCTCACAGCGGGGGCGCAGGTGTTACCCTATCTCACAGCAAGGGCGCAGGCGTTACCCTGTCTCACAGAAGGGGCGCAGGTGTTACCCTATCTCACAGCTGGGGCGCAGGTGTTACCCTATCTCACAGCAGGGGTGCAGGTGTTACCCAATCTCACAGCGGGGGCGTAGTTGTTACCCTATCTAACAGCTGGGGTGCAGGTGTTACCCTATCTCACATCAGGGGCGCAGGTATTACTCAATCTCATAGCAGGGGCGCAGGTGTTACCCAATCTCACAGCGGGGGCGTAGTTGTGTTACCCTATCTCACATCAGGGGCGCAGGTATTACCCTATCTCACAGCAGGGGTGCAGGTGTTACCCAATCTCACTTCAGGGGCGCAGGTGTTACCCAATCTCACATCAGGGGCGCAGGTGTTACCCTATCTCACAGCAGGGGCGCAGGTGTTACCCTATCTCACAGCAGGGGCGCAGGTGTTACCCAATCTCACATCAGGGGCGCAGGCGTTACCCTATCTCACAGAAGGGGCGCAGGCATTACCCTATCTCACTGCAGGGGCGCAGGCGTTACCCAATCTCACATCAGGGGCGCAGGTGTTACCCAATCTCACATCAGGGGCGCAGGTGTTACCCAATCTCACATCAGGGGCGCAGGTGTTACCCTATCTCACAGCAGGGGTGCAGGTGTTATCCTATCTCACAGCAGGGGCGCAGGTGTTACCCTATCTCACAGCAGGGGGCGCAGGTGTTACCCAATCTCACATCAGGGGCGCAGGTGTTATCCTATCTCACATCAGGGGCGCAGGTGTTACCCTATCTCACAGCAGGGGTGCAGGTGTTACCCTATCTCACAGCATGGGCACAGGTGTTACCCAATCTCACAGCAGGGGCGCAGGTGTTACCCTATCTCACAGCAGGGGCGCAGGTGTTACCCTATCTCACAGCATGGGCACAGGTGTTACCCAATCTCACAGAAGGAGCGCAGGTGTTACCCTGTCTCACAGCAGGGGCGCTGGTGTTACCCAATCTCTCAGCAGGGGCGCAGGTGTTACCCATTCTCACAGAAGGAGCGCAGGTGTTACCCAATCTCACAGCAGGGGCGCAGGTGTTACCCATTCTCACAGCAGGGGCGCAGGTGTTACCCTATCTCACAGAAGGGGCGCAGGTGTTACCCAATCTCACAAAAGGAGCGCAGGTGTTACCCTGTCTCACAGAAGGGACGCAGGTGTTACCCAATCTCACAGAAGGGACGCAAGTGTTACCCAATCTCACAGCAGGGGTGCAGGTGTTACCCTATCTCACAGAAGGGATGCAAGTGTTACCCAATCTCACAGAAGGAGCGCAGGTGTTACCCTATCTCACAGAAGGTACGCAGGTGTTACCCTATCTCAAAGAAGGTACACAGGTGTTACCCTATCTCAAAGAAGGGACGCAAGTGTTACCCAATCTCACAGAAGGGACGCAACTGTTACCCAATCTCACAGCAGGCGTGCAGGTGTTACCCTATCTCACAGAAGGGGCGCAGGTGTTACCCAATCTCACAGAAGGGCCGCAGGTGTTACCCAATCTCACAGAAGGAGCGCAGGTGTTACCCAATCTCACAGCAGGGGCGCAGGTGTTACCCTATCTCACAGAAGGGACGCAGGTGTTACCCTATCTCACAGAAGGTACGCAAGTGTTACCCAATCTCACAGAAGGTACGCAGGTGTTACCCTATATCAAAGAAGGGACGCAAGTGTTACCCAATCTCACAGAATGGACGCAGGTGTTACCCAATCTCACAGAAGGGGCGCAGGTGTTACCCATTCTCACAGCAGGGGCACAGGTGTTACCCTATCTCACAGAAGGGACGCAGGTGTTACCCTATCTCACAGAAGGGGCGCAGGTGTTACCCTTTCTCACAGAAGGGGCGCAGGTGTTACCCATTCTCACAGAAGGGGCGCAGGTGTTACCCAATCTCACAGAAGGGGCACAGGTGTTACTGTATCTCACAGCAGGGGCGCAGGTGTTACCGTATCTCACAGAAGGGGCGCAGGTGTTACCCAATCTCACAGAAGGGGCACAGGTGTTACCGTATCTCACATCAGGGGCGCAGGTTTTACCCTATCTCACAGCAGGGGCACCTGTGTTACCCAATCTCATAGAAGGGGCGCAGGTGTTGCCCAATCTCACAGAAGGGGCACAGGTGTTACCGTATCTCACAGCAGGGGTGCAGGTGTTACCCTATCTCACAGCAGGGGCGCAGGTGTTACCCTATTTCACAGCAGGGGCACAGGTGTTACCCTATCTCACAGAATGGACGCAGGTGTAACCCTATATCACAGCAGGGGCGCAGGTGTTACCCAATCTCACAACAGGGGCGCAGGTGTAAGGGACTTACAACCAGCAAATGAATACTAAAACACTAGAACTATGTATCTGACCGAATGTAGACCCAGACAGATACTGCCGTTCTCCCTTGTGCATTACAGGGAACTGAGGCCTATATGTAATATCACAGTCCTGTAAGAATGAGAAATTAAAATTTGTCTTGTGTCAGTCTGCAGCTCTGTGTACAATATACAGCTCTGGTTACAGACAGCGAGATGACATATTCCCAGCTCAAAGGAATTTGTGATGCGTATCACCATGGCAACAGTGTCGTCTTCAGCGAGGAAGCTGCTGTGTCAGTCCTTCTGCTCCACAGGTGGCCAGCAATGGATCGCTCCTTCACTGTTATAAAGTAATGTAATGGCAAATCTCCCGTCAGAACCTGGCACGGTGTACGGCTGCGCACATTGCTGGTTATTGCGGGAGGAGATCCTTGCTCATATTTGCTTGCAGCTCTTTGTGGGAGCAAAAAGGAGGATAACCCATGTTATATTAGCACCCAAGGTTTCGATAGAATCTCGCAGCTACCTGAATCTCGCTGTTACTGGCTACATGTAACAGGAATGGTTTGGCCGCAAAAGTGCACAATTCCGAAGTCTATGGGCCTGATTCAGCAGAGCACACAAGTGCGCTGTTGATCGCAGATTCCTGATTATCGGGAATCTGTGTGTGCGCAGAATGGGTCCTGCATTATTGCACGCAGGCCCCTGTATGCTTATATCAGTTTGACAGGCAGAGGCATTATTGGGGTGATGAGGAGACAGGGATTCCTGCATTCCTGGAAAATGAGGGCATAATGCCCCCGTTTTCCGGGAGTGGCAAGGTCAGGATCTGCGTCCATGGATGCAGATTCCTGGCCTTGCATGCCAGTCAACCTGTTTAAGCTGAAGCTAACTTAGCTTTCAAGCGCCATCCATCATCGCAACCGATGGTCACGGCGGTGATCCCAGGCTGAGATCTCGGTCGCAGCGCTGGGATCGCAGAAGCAGCAGGACGGTGTCAGACACCTCTTACTGTATGTGCATTTTAGCAAGGACGGAATTGCAAAGCTGCTTGTGTGCGGCTTTACAATTCCGTCCTCTGCTGAATCAGACCCTACAGATATTTCCACATTCATCTATCCTCCGCCGTGCGTTACAAGTCGCATTACACATAACGCGGGAGTGCTGTGGGACTCGGTAGCGCTGAGCATCTTTTTCATGCAACTTTTTCCCTTAATCTATGCCGTGTTTGCTAAGCAATGTGAATAAGCCACACAGGCAGCTTCTGCTAATTACAATGATATGCGGCAGCCTGTATCCTGTGTGTGTGACTGCGGCAGTGTCTGCATGAGAAATGCTACGTTACAGTATCAGCGGATGTGACACTGTGACAAAGCATTTCCGCATGCGGATACACCGGCAGCAGCACACAGAGTATATATAGGCTGCAGCATATAATTGTAATTAGCAGAAGCTGCTTGTTACTAACTGCCTAAGAGGGGTATTCAATATGGGAGCGAAAAGTCCGTGCTGGACTTTTTGCTCCACATCGGAGAATTTTCTGGTATAAAGTATCGGGCGCGCGCCTGCTTTATCCCTGTATTCAATATAAAACCTCCGAAAACAGGACCTGGCGAAGTGGGATTTGCGTAAAAAAAAGAATTTTTCCTGGAAAAAATTGTAGGACCCCCCTAAAGTTGTAAAAACATGGGAGATCACTATGGGTCCCCCCGTTTTAGTCTGCAAATGAAAGTCGGGGATTTAAATAGCTGCGGCAGGTGTTTTTTTCCCGACATTGAAGAAGTGATGCAGAAGAGCACTTAGGTTATTTTTTTCATTTTTTTAAGTGGTCCCATCAAATTTGGGGTACATGAAAATGGGTACTAGCATATTTTGATGTCCCTAAAGTAAGTTTTTAAAAATTCTGCATTTGTGCACCTGCCGCTAATAATCTATTCTAGAAAACACCTGCCACTACTAATCTATTCTATAATACACCTGCCGCTAATAATCTATTCTATAATACACCTGCCGCTAATAATCTATTCTAGAAAACACCTGCTGCTAATAATCTATTCTAGAAAACACCTGCCGCTAATAATCTATTCTATAATACACCTGCCGCTAATAATCTATTCTAGAATACACCTGCCGCTAATAATCTATTCTATAATACACCTGCCGCTAATAACCTACTCTAGAATACACCTGCCGCTAATAATCTATTCTATAATACACCTGCCACTAATCTATTCTATAATACACCTGCCGCTAATAATCTATTCTATAATACACCTGCCGCTAATAATCTATTCTATAATACACCTGCCACTAATCTATTCTATAATACACCTGCCGCTAATAATCTATTCTAGAATGCACCTGCCGCTAATAATCTATTCTATAATACACCTGCCACTAATCTATTCTATAATACACCTGCCGCTAATAATCTATTCTATAATACACCTGCCGCTAATAATCTATTCTAGAATACACCTGCCGCTAATAATCTATTCTATAATACACCTGCCGCTAATAATCTATTCTATAATACACCTGCCGCTAATAATCTATTCTATAATACACCTGCCGCTAATAATCTATTCTATAATACACCTGCCACTAATCTATTCTATAATACACCTGCCGCTAATAATCTATTCTAGAATACACCTGCCGCTAATAATCTATTCTATAATACACCTGCCGCTAATAATCTATTCTAGAAGACACCTGCTGCTAATAATCTATTCTATAATACACCTGCCGCTAATAATCTATTCTATAATACACCTGCCGCTAATAATCTATTCTAGAAACCACCTGCCGCTAATAATCTATTCTAGAAAACACCTGCCGCTAATAATCTATTCTAGAATACACCTGCCGCTAATAATCTATTCTATAATACACCTGCCGCTAATAATCTATTCTATAATACACCTGCCGCTAATAATCTATTCTAGAATACACCTGCCGCTAATAATCTATTCTATAATACACCTGCCGCTAATAATCTATTCTATAATACACCTGCCGCTAATAATCTATTCTATAATACACCTGCTGCTAATAATCTATTCTATAATACACCTGCTGCTAATAATCTATTCTATAATACACCTGCCGCTAATAATCTATTCTATAATACACCTGCTGCTAATAATCTATTCTATAATACACCTGCCGCTAATAATCTATTCTAGAATACACCTGCTGCTAATAATCTATTCTATAATACACCTGCCGCTAATAATCTATTCTAGAATACACCTGCCACTAATAATCTATTCTATAATACACCTGCCACTAATAATCTATTCTAGAATACACCTGCCACTAATAATCTATTCTATAATACACCTGCCGCTATAAATCTATTCTAGAATGCACCTGCCGCTAATAATCTATTCTAGAAACCACCTGCCGCTAATAATCTATTCTAGAAACCACCTGCTGCTAATAATCTATTCTAGAAAACACCTGCCGCTAATAATCTATTCTATAATACACCTGCCACTAATCTATTCTATAATACACCTGCCGCTAATAATCTATTCTAGAATACACCTGCCGCTAATAATCTATTCTATAATACACCTGCTGCTAATAATCTATTCTATAATACACCTGCCACTAATAATCTATTCTAGAATACACCTGCCGCTAATAATCTATTCTAGAAACCACCTGCCGCTAATAATCTATTCTAGAAAACACCTGCCACTAATAATCTATTCTAGAAAACACCTGCCACTAATCTATTCTAGAATACACCTGCCACTAATCTATTCTAAAATACACCTGCCGCTAATAATCTATTCTATAATACACCTGCCGCTAATAATCTATTCTAGAATACACCTGCCACTAATAATCTATTCTATAATACACCTGCCGCTAATAATCTATTCTATAATACACCTGCCGCTATAAATCTATTCTAGAATACACCTGCCGCTAATAATCTATTCTATAATACACCTGCCGCTAATAATCTATTCTATAATACACCTGCCGCTAATAATCTATTCTATAATACACCTGCCGCTATAAATCTATTCTAGAATACACCTGCCGCTAATAATCTATTCTAGAATACACCTGCCGCTAATAATCTATTCTATAATACACCTGCCGCTAATAATCTGTTCTATAATACACCTGCCGCTAGTAATCTATTCTATAATACACCTGCCGCTAATAATCTGTTCTATAATACACCTGCTGCTAATAATCTATTCTAGAATACACCTGCCGCTAATAATCTGTTCTATAATACACCTGCCGCTAATAATCTATTCTATAATACACCTGCCGCTAATAATCTATTCTAGAAAACACCTGCCGCTAATAATCTATTCTAGAATACACCTGCCGCTATAATTCTATTCTATAATACACCTGCCGCTAATAATCTATTCTAGAATACACCTGCCGCTAGTAATCTGTTCTATAATACACCTGCCGCTATAATTCTATTCTATAATACACCTGCCGCATACATGCAGAATAGCCCTGAACCTGTTTCCCTACTTTTAAACAATTTTTTCCCATTTTTTTTTCTCACCCCAATTTTTAAATAAATTTTTTGGGGTGTCCCTATTATTTAAAAAAACTTTTTTTGACACAGTTATATTTAAAATGTAATTCCCAGGGGTGCAGACTATTTTTTTTAAGCCTGCACACCTAAACCCCAATTCTGCACTTTTTTTCGCGACCTATTCAATGGTGAAAAGTTATCCCCGTTTTTCATCAAAGACTTTTCGAACCTGCGAAAAGTCTTTGAAATTGAATACAGTGTAAAACTAAAACTTGCGATAATGACGTCATAGGTGCGATATTAACACAAAAACTGAGTTTTCGCTCCATATTGAATTCTCCTATATATGTTACAAATCACCGGTCACTATACCCTCGCCCCCAATTATCTCTGGTGCTGGGTCTCCAACTCATGTTGTGATTCAGAATTATTGACTAAAGGCTCCACAAATAGTCAGAACTTATTAGTAATCTCATTGCTTGTGACACCACAGCACTGTAACAGAAGCGCTGATTTGGGGGGGGGGGGGGGGAGCAGGGATTAATTACCCAGGTACGGCTTCCTTTTATCATCCCATAGCAAACGTCTTGCAGATTAATAGAAAAAGTGGTTATGTTATTAATTTTCCCTATAAATTTATTTATTATAAACTAGAGATCAGCCCTGGCCCTCGCACGGGAGCGCGCAATAGTCTTTTTTATAGCCGAGCTCTCATAAGATCGCCTTGTAGGCAACATTTTCCCTCCTGATGTCAACACGAATTAGTTTTCATGAGACACTGAAAAGGGCCACATAACGTTGTCCATGAGCAAAATAATCTCCACTTAGGTCACTACCAGCCACGTTACGTGTCTGTCCCTGGCTTTATTTATTGTCATGCCAAAGCCGACTCTTACCGGGAATTGGACTTCTCTGAAATGAAAGAATCGTTTTTTAACATAAATAAAATACAAACGGTAAAAAAAAGGGAAAAACTGAAATTTTGTATCAGTAAACAGGTAAATCAATGTTTCTGGAGAATTCGGATAATATGTATCACTCTCTACATAAGGGGTAGCCAACCTCGGTCCTCGAGAGCTACTACTAACAGTTCACGGTTTCCAGACCACCTATCTGGTGCACAGGTGTTTTCATTACTCACTAACACATTTGAAAAGGATACACAGGTGGCGCTTATTATTTCACTTGTGATTCTGTGAGGAAACCTGAAAAACATGCACTGTTGCTAGCTCTTGAAGACCAGGGTTGGCTACCTATGCTATGTATGGTATAAAATAGTCCATCGTTGAGAATTCTTTAAAGGTTTAGGCTGCACAAGCAAAGAAAGTGCTCGGACGGACGTTTTTCATCTGCTCGGCTCATTCTGTCATACATTACTGTGTCACTCACCTGTCATACATTACTGTGTCACACACCTGTCATACTTTACTGTGTCACACACCTGTCATACATTACTGTGTCACTCACCTGTCATACATTACTGTGTCATACACCTGTCATACATTACTGTGTCATACACCTGTCATACATTACTGTGTCATACACCTGTCATACATTACTGTGTCATGCACCTGTCATACATTACTGTGTCATACACCTGTCATACATTACTGTGTCATACACCTGTCATACATTACTGTGTCACAGACCTGTCATACATTACTGTGTCATACACCTGTCATACATTACTGTGTCACAGACCTGTCATACATTACTGTGTCACACACCTGTCATACATTACTGTGTCATACACCTGTCATACATTACTGTGTCACACACCTGTCATACATTACTGTGTCACACACCTGTCATACACCTGTCATACGTTACTGTGTCATACACCTGTCATACACCTGTCATACATTACTGTGTCACACACCTGTCATACACCTGTCATACGTTACTGTGTCATACACCTGTCATACATTACTGTGTCATACACCTGTCATCCAGACCACCTATCTGGTGCACAGGTGTTTTCATTACTCACTAACACATTTGAAAAGGATCCACAGGTGGAGCTTATTATTTCACTTGTGATTCTGTGAGGAAACCTGAAAAACATGCACTGTTGCTAGCTCTTGAAGACCAGGGTTGGCTACCCCTGCTATGTATGGTATAAAATAGTCCATCGTTGTGAATTATACACCTGTCATACATTACTGTGACATACACCTGTCATACATTACTGTGTTATACACCTGTCATACATTACTCTGTCATACACCTGTCATACATTACTGTGTCATACACCTGTCATACATTACTGTGTCATACACCTGTCATACATTACTGTGTCACACACCTGTCATACATTACTGTGTCACTCACCTGTCATACATTACTGTGTCATACACCTGTCATACATTACTGTGTCATACATCTGTCATACATTACTGTGTCATACACCTGTCATACATTACTGTGTCATACACCTGTCATACATTACTGTGTCATACACCTGTCACACACCTGTCATATGTTACTGTGTCATACACCTGTCATATATTACTGTGTCATACACCTGTCATAAATTACTGTGTCACACACCTGTCATACATTACTGTGTCATACACCTGTCATACATTACTGTGTCATACATTACTGTGTCATACACCTGTCATACATTACTGTGTCATACATTAATGTGTCAGACAGCTGTCATACATTACTGTGTTATACACCTGTCATACAGTACTGTGTCATACACCTGTCATACATTACTGTGTCACACACCTGTCATACACCTGTCATACGTTACTGTGTCATACACCTGTCATACATTACTGTGTCATACACCTGTCATACATTACTGTGTCACACACCTGTCATACATTACTGTGTCATACACCTGTCATCCAGACCACCTATCTGGTGCACAGGTGTTTTCATTACTCACTAACACATTTGAAAAGGATCCACAGGTGGAGCTTATTATTTCACTTGTGATTCTGTGAGGAGACCTGAAAAACATGCACTGTTGGTAGCTCTTGAAGACCAGGGTTGGCTACCCCTGCTATCTATGGTATAAAATAGTCCATGGTTGTGATATCTTTAAAGGTTTAGGCTGCACAAGCAAAGAAAGTGCTCGGACGGACGTTTTTCATCTGCTTGGCTCATTCTGTCATGCATTACTGTGTTATACACCTGTCATACATTACTGTGTTATACACCTGTCATACAAAACTGTGTCACACACCTGTCATACATTACTGTGTCACACACCTGTCATACATTACTGTGTCACTCACCTGTCATACATTACTGTGTCACACACCTGTCATACTTTACTGTGTCACACACCTGTCATACATTACTGTGTCACTCACCTGTCATACATTACTGTGTCATACACCTGTCATACATTACTGTGTCATACACCTGTCATACATTACTGTGTCATACACCTGTCATACATTACTGTGTCATACACCTGTCATACATTACTGTGTCACAGACCTGTCATACATTACTGTGTCACACACCTGTCATACATTACTGTGTCATACACCTGTCATACATTACTGTGTCATACACCTGTCATACATTACTGTGTCACACACCTGTCATCACCTGTCATACGTTACTGTGTTATAAACCTGTCATACATTACTGTGTCATACAACTCTCATCCAGACCACCTATCTGGTGCACAGGTGTTTTCATTACTCACTAACACATTTGAAAAGGATCCACAGGTGGAGCTTATTATTTCACTTGTGATTCTGTGAGGAAACCTGAAAAACATGCACTGTTGCTAACTCTTGAAGACCAGGGTTGGCTACCCCTGCTATGTATGCTATAAAATAGTCCATCGTTTTGAATTCTTTAAAGGTTTAGGCTGCGCAAGCAAAGAAAGTGCTCGGACGGACGTTTTTCATCTGCTCGGCTCATTCTGTCATACATTACTGTGTTATACACCTGTCATACATTACTGTGTTATACACCTGTCATACATTACTGTGTCATACACCTGTCATACATTACTGTGTCATATACCTGTCATACATTACTGTGTCATACACCTGTCATACATTACTGTGTCATACACCTGTCATACATTACTGTGTCATACACCTGTCATACATTACTGTGTCATACACCTGTCATACATTAATGTGTCACACAGCTGTCATACATTACTGTGTCATACACCTGTCTTACATTACTGTGTCATACACCTGTCATACATTACTGTGTCACACACCTGTCATACATTACTGTGTCATACACCTGTCATACATTACTGTGTCACACACCTGTCATACATTACTGTGTCACACACCTGTCATACATTAATGTGTCACACACCTGTCATACATTACTGTGTCATACATTACTGTGTCATACATTACTGTAATACACCTGTCATACATTACTATGTCACACAGCTGTCATACATTACTGTGTCACACACCTGTCATACATTACTGTGTCACACACCTGTCATACATTACTGTGTCACACACCTGTCATACATTAATGTGTCACACACCTGTCATACATTACTGTTTCATACACCTGTCATACATTACTGTGTCACACACCTGTCATACATTACTGTGTCACACACCTGTAATACATTACTGTGTCATACACCTGCCATACATTACTGTGTCATACACCTGCCATACATTACTGTGTCACACACCTGTTATACATTACTGTGTCACACACCTGTCATACATTACTGTGTCACACACCTGTCATACATTACTGTGTCACACACCTGTCATACATTACTGTGTCATACACCTGTCATACATTACTGTGTCATACACCTGTCATACATTACTGTGTCATACTCCTGTCATACATTACTGTGTCATACACCTGTCATACGTTACTGTGTCACACACCTGTCATAAGTT
The DNA here is from genome assembly GCA_031769625.1 of Taudactylus pleione. Lineage (NCBI taxonomy): Eukaryota > Metazoa > Chordata > Amphibia > Anura > Myobatrachidae > Taudactylus > Taudactylus pleione. The sequence goes on from JAUIMM010000616.1 coordinate 773,649, forward strand.
ACTGTGTCACACACCTGTCATACATTACTGTGTCATACACCTGTCATACATTACTGTGTCATACATTACTGTGTCATACACCTGTCATACAATACTGTGTCATACATTAATGTGTCAGACAGCTGTCATACATTACTGTGTTATACACCTGTCATACAGTACTGTTTCATACACCTGTCATACATTACTGTGTCATACACCTGTCATACATTACTGTGTCACACACCTGTCATACACCTGTCATACGTTACTGTGTCATACACCTGTCATACATTACTGTGTCATACACCTGTCATACATTACTGTGTCATACACCTGTCACACATTACTGTGTCACACACCTGTCATACATTACTGTGTCATACACCTGTCATCCAGACCACCTATCTGGTGCACAGGTGTTTTCATTACTCACTAACACATTTGAAAAGGATCCACAGGTGGAGCTTATTATTTCACTTGTGATTCTGTGAGGAGACCTGAAAAACATGCACTGTTGGTAGCTCTTGAAGACCAGGGTTGGCTACCCCTGCTATGTATGGTATAAAATAGTCCATGGTTGTGATATCTTTAAAGGTTTAGGCTGCACAAGCAAAGAAAGTGCTCGGACGGACATTTTTCATCTGCTCGGCTCATTCTGTCATACATTATTGTGTTATACACCTGTCATACATTACTGTGTCATACACCTGTTACTGTGTCACTCACCTGTCAAACATTACTGTGTCACACACCTGTCATACTTTACTGTGTCACACACCTGTCATACATTACTGTGTCACTCACCTGTCATACATTACTGTGTCATACACCTGTCATACATTACTGTGTCATACACCTGTCATACATTACTGTGTCATACACCTGTCATACATTACTGTGTCATACACCTGTCATACATTACTGTGTCATGCACCTGTCATACATTACTGTGTCATACACCTGTCATACATTACTGTGTCATACACCTGTCATACATTACTGTGTCATACACCTGTCATACATTACTGTGTCACAGACCTGTCATACATTACTGTGTCATACACCTGTCATACATTACTGTGTCACACACCTGTCATACATTACTGTGTCACACACCTGTCATACACCTGTCATACGTTACTGTGTCATACACCTGTCATACACCTGTCATACATTACTGTGTCATACACCTGTCATACACCTGTCATACGTTACTGTGTCATACACCTGTCATACATTACTGTGTCATACACCTGTCATCCAGACACCTATCTGGTGCACAGGTGTTTTCATTACTCACTAACACATTTGAAAAGGATCCACAGGTGGAGCTTATTATTTCACTTGTGATTCTGTGAGGAAACCTGAAAAACATGCACTGTTGCTAGCTCTTGAAGACCAGGGTTGGCTACCCCTGCTATGTATGGTATAAAATAGTCCATCGTTGTGAATTATACACCTGTCATACATTACTGTGACTTACACCTGTCATACATTACTGTGTTATACACCTGTCATACATTACTGTGTCATACACCTGTCATACATTACTCTGTCATACACCTGTCATACATTACTGTGTCATACACCTGTCATACATTACTGTGTCATACACCTGTCATACATTACTGTGTCACACACCTGTCATACATTACTGTGTCACTCACCTGTCATACATTACTGTGTCATACACCTGTCATACATTACTGTGTCATACATCTGTCATACATTACTGTGTCATACACCTGTCATACATTACTGTGTCATACACCTGTCATATATTACTGTGTCATACACCTGTCATAAATTACTGTGTCACACACCTGTCATACATTACTGTGTCATACACCTGTCATATATTACTGTGTCATACATTACTGTGTCATACACCTGTCATACATTACTGTGTCATACATTAATGTGTCAGACAGCTGTCATACATTACTGTGTTATACACCTGTCATACAGTACTGTGTCATACACCTGTCATACATTACTATGTAACACACCTGTCATACACCTGTCATACGTTACTGTGTCATACACCTGTCATACATTACTGTGTCATACACCTGTCATACATTACTGTGTCACACACCTGTCATACATTACTGTGTCATACACCTGTCATCCAGACCACCTATCTGGTGCACAGGTGTTTTCATTACTCACTAACACATTTGAAAAGGATCCACAGGTGGAGCTTATTATTTCACTTGTGATTCTGTGAGGAGACCTGAAAAACATGCACTGTTGGTAGCTCTTGAAGACCAGGGTTGGCTACCCCTGCTATCTATGGTATAAAATAGTCCATGGTTGTGATATCTTTAAAGGTTTAGGCTGCACAAGCAAAGAAAGTGCTCGGACGGACGTTTTTCATCTGCTTGGCTCATTCTGTCATGCATTACTGTGTTATACACCTGTCATACATCACTGTGTTATACACCTGTCATACATTACTGTGTTATACACCTGTCATACAAAACTGTGTCACACACCTGTCATACATTACTGTGTCACACACCTGTCATACATTACTGTGTCACTCACCTGTCATACATTACTGTGTCACACACCTGTCATACTTTACTGTGTCACACACCTGTCATACATTACTGTGTCACTCACCTGTCATACATTACTGTGTCATACACCTGTCATACATTACTGTGTCACACACCTGTCATACATTACTGTGTCAAACACCTGTCATACATTACTGTGTCACTCACCTGTCATACATTACTGTGTCACACACCTGTCATACTTTACTGTATCACACACCTGTCATACATTACTGTGTCACTCACCTGTCATACATTACTGTGTCATACACCTGTCATACATTACTGTGTCATACACCTGTCATACATTACTGTGTCATACACCTGTCATACATTACTGTGTCATGCACCTGTCATACATTACTGTGTCATACACCTGTCATACATTACTGTGTCATACACCTGTCATACATTACTGTGTCACAGACCTGTCATACATTACTGTGTCACACACCTGTCATACATTACTGTGTCATACACCTGTCATACATTACTGTGTCATACACCTGTCATACATTACTGTGTCACACACCTGTCATCACCTGTCATACGTTACTGTGTTATAAACCTGTCATACATTACTGTGTCATACACCTCTCATCCAGACCACCTATCTGGTGCACAGGTGTTTTCATTACTCACTAACACATTTGAAAAGGATCCACAGGTGGAGCTTATTATTTCACTTGTGATTCTGTGAGGAAACCTGAAAAACATGCACTGTTGCTAGCTCTTGAAGACCAGGGTTGGCTACCCCTGCTATGTATGCTATAAAATAGTCCATCGTTTTGAATTCTTTAAAGGTTTAGGCTGCGCAAGCAAAGAAAGTGCTCGGACGGACGTTTTTCATCTGCTCGGCTCATTCTGTCATACATTATTGTGTTATACACCTGTCATACATTACTGTGTTATACACCTGTCATATATTACTGTGTTATACACCTGTCATACATTACTGTGTCATACACCTGTCATACATTACTGTGTCATACACCTGTCATACATTACTGTGTCATACACCTGTCATACATTACTGTGTCATACACCTGTCATACATTACTGTGTCATACACCTGTCATACATTAATGTGTCACACAGCTGTCATACATTACTGTGTCATACACCTGTCTTACATTACTGTGTCATACACCTGTCATACATTACTGTGTCACACACCTGTCATACATTACTGTGTCATACACCTGTCATACATTACTGTGTCATACACCTGTCATACATTACTGTGTCACACACCTGTCATACATTAATGTGTCATACACCTGTCATACAATACTGTGTCATACATTAATGTGTCAGACAGCTGTCATACATTACTGTGTTATACACCTGTCATACAGTACTGTTTCATACACCTGTCATACATTACTGTGTCATACACCTGTCATACATTACTGTGTCACACACCTGTCATACACCTGTCATACGTTACTGTGTCATACACCTGTCATACATTACTGTGTCATACACCTGTCATACATTACTGTGTCATACACCTGTCACACATTACTGTGTCACACACCTGTCATACATTACTGTGTCATACACCTGTCATCCAGACCACCTATCTGGTGCACAGGTGTTTTCATTACTCACTAACACATTTGAAAAGGATCCACAGGTGGAGCTTATTATTTCACTTGTGATTCTGTGAGGAGACCTGAAAAACATGCACTGTTGGTAGCTCTTGAAGACCAGGGTTGGCTACCCCTGCTATGTATGGTATAAAATAGTCCATGGTTGTGATATCTTTAAAGGTTTAGGCTGCACAAGCAAAGAAAGTGCTCGGACGGACATTTTTCATCTGCTCGGCTCATTCTGTCATACATTATTGTGTTATACACCTGTCATACATTACTGTGTCATACACCTGTTACTGTGTCACTCACCTGTCAAACATTACTGTGTCACACACCTGTCATACTTTACTGTGTCACACACCTGTCATACATTACTGTGTCACTCACCTGTCATACATTACTGTGTCATACACCTGTCATACATTACTGTGTCATACACCTGTCATACATTACTGTGTCATACACCTGTCATACATTACTGTGTCATACACCTGTCATACATTACTGTGTCATGCACCTGTCATACATTACTGTGTCATACACCTGTCATACATTACTGTGTCATACACCTGTCATACATTACTGTGTCACAGACCTGTCATACATTACTGTGTCATACACCTGTCATACATTACTGTGTCACACACCTGTCATACATTACTGTGTCACACACCTGTCATACACCTGTCATACGTTACTGTGTCATACACCTGTCATACACCTGTCATACATTACTGTGTCATACACCTGTCATACACCTGTCATACGTTACTGTGTCATACACCTGTCATACATTACTGTGTCATACACCTGTCATCCAGACACCTATCTGGTGCACAGGTGTTTTCATTACTCACTAACACATTTGAAAAGGATCCACAGGTGGAGCTTATTATTTCACTTGTGATTCTGTGAGGAAACCTGAAAAACATGCACTGTTGCTAGCTCTTGAAGACCAGGGTTGGCTACCTCTGCTATGTATGGTATAAAATAGTCCATCGTTGTGAATTATACACCTGTCATACATTACTGTGACTTACACCTGTCATACATTACTGTGTTATACACCTGTCATACATTACTCTGTCATACACCTGTCATACATTACTGTGTCATACACCTGTCATACATTACTGTGTCATACACCTGTCATACATTACTGTATCACACACCTGTCATACATTACTGTGTCACTCACCTGTCATACATTACTGTGTCATACACCTGTCATACATTACTGTGTCATACATCTGTCATACATTACTGTGTCATACACCTGTCATACATTACTGTGTCATACACCTGTCATATATTACTGTGTCATACACCTGTCATAAATTACTGTGTCACACACCTGTCATACATTACTGTGTCATACACCTGTCATATATTACTGTGTCATACATTACTGTGTCATACACCTGTCATACATTACTGTGTCATACATTAATGTGTCAGACAGCTGTCATACATTACTGTGTTATACACCTGTCATACAGTACTGTGTCATACACCTGTCATACATTACTATGTAACACACCTGTCATACACCTGTCATACGTTACTGTGTCATACACCTGTCATACATTACTGTGTCATACACCTGTCATACATTACTGTGTCACACACCTGTCATACATTACTGTGTCATACACCTGTCATCCAGACCACCTATCTGGTGCACAGGTGTTTTCATTACTCACTAACACATTTGAAAAGGATCCACAGGTGGAGCTTATTATTTCACTTGTGATTCTGTGAGGAGACCTGAAAAACATGCACTGTTGGTAGCTCTTGAAGACCAGGGTTGGCTACCCCTGCTATCTATGGTATAAAATAGTCCATGGTTGTGATATCTTTAAAGGTTTAGGCTGCACAAGCAAAGAAAGTGCTCGGACGGACGTTTTTCATCTGCTTGGCTCATTCTGTCATGCATTACTGTGTTATACACCTGTCATACATCACTGTGTTATACACCTGTCATACATTACTGTGTTATACACCTGTCATACAAAACTGTGTCACACACCTGTCATACATTACTGTGTCACACACCTGTCATACATTACTGTGTCACTCACCTGTCATACATTACTGTGTCACACACCTGTCATACTTTACTGTGTCACACACCTGTCATACATTACTGTGTCACTCACCTGTCATACATTACTGTGTCATACACCTGTCATACATTACTGTGTCACACACCTGTCATACATTACTGTGTCAAACACCTGTCATACATTACTGTGTCACTCACCTGTCATACATTACTGTGTCACACACCTGTCATACTTTACTGTGTCACACACCTGTCATACATTACTGTGTCACTCACCTGTCATACATTACTGTGTCATACACCTGTCATACATTACTGTGTCATACACCTGTCATACATTACTGTGTCATACACCTGTCATACATTACTGTGTCATGCACCTGTCATACATTTCTGTGTCATACACCTGTCATACATTACTGTGTCATACACCTGTCATACATTACTGTGTCACAGACCTGTCATACATTACTGTGTCACACACCTGTCATACATTACTGTGTCATACACCTGTCATACATTACTGTGTCATACACCTGTCATACATTACTGTGTCACACACCTGTCATCACCTGTCATACGTTACTGTGTTATAAACCTGTCATACATTACTGTGTCATACACCTCTCATCCAGACCACCTATCTGGTGCACAGGTGTTTTCATTACTCACTAACACATTTGAAAAGGATCCACAGGTGGAGCTTATTATTTCACTTGTGATTCTGTGAGGAAACCTGAAAAACATGCACTGTTGCTAGCTCTTGAAGACCAGGGTTGGCTACCCCTGCTATGTATGCTATAAAATAGTCCATCGTTTTGAATTCTTTAAAGGTTTAGGCTGCGCAAGCAAAGAAAGTGCTCGGACGGACGTTTTTCATCTGCTCGGCTCATTCTGTCATACATTATTGTGTTATACACCTGTCATACATTACTGTGTTATACACCTGTCATATATTACTGTGTTATACACCTGTCATACATTACTGTGTCATACACCTGTCATACATTACTGTGTCATACACCTGTCATACATTACTGTGTCATACACCTGTCATACATTACTGTGTCATACACCTGTCATACATTACTGTGTCATACACCTGTCATACATTAATGTGTCACACAGCTGTCATACATTACTGTGTCATACACCTGTCTTACATTACTGTGTCATACACCTGTCATACATTACTGTGTCACACACCTGTCATACATTACTGTGTCATACACCTGTCATACATTACTGTGTCATACACCTGTCATACATTACTGTGTCACACACCTGTCATACATTAATGTGTCATACACCTGTCATACATTACTGTGTCATACATTACTGTGTCATACATTACTGTAATACACCTGTCATACATTACTGTGTCACACAGCTGTCATACATTACTGTGGCACACACCTGTCATACATTACTGTGTCACACACCTGTCATACATTACTGTGTCACACACCTGTCATACATTAATGTGTCACACACCTGTCATACATTACTGTGTCACACACCTGTCATACATTACTGTGTCACACACCTGTCATACATTACTGTGTCACACACCTGTCATACATTACTGTGTCACACACCTGCCATACATTACTGTGTCACACACCTGCCATACATTAATGTGTCACACACCTGCCATACATTACTGTGTCACACACCTGTCATACATTACTGTGTCACACACCTGTCATACATTACTGTGTCACACACCTGTCATACATTACTGTGTCACACACCTGTCATACATTACTGTGTCACACACCTGTCATACATTACTGTGTCATACACCTGTCATACATTACTGTGTCATACACCTGTCATACATTACTGTGTCATACACCTGTCATACATTACTGTGTCACACACCTGTCATACGTTACTGTGTCACACACCTGTCATACGTTACTGTGTCACACACCTGTCATATGTTACTGTGTCACACACCTGTCATAAGTTACTGTGTCACACACCTGTCATACGTTACTGTGTCATACACCTGTCATACATTACTGTGTCATACATTACTGTGTCATACACCTGTCATACATTACTGTGTCATACATTAATGTGTCAGACAGCTGTCATACATTACTGTGTTATACACCTGTCATACAGTACTGTTTCATACACCTGTCATACATTACTGTGTCATACACCTGTCATACATTACTGTGTCATACACCTGTCATACACCTGTCATACGTTACTGTGTCATACACCTGTCATACATTACTGTGTCATACACCTGTCATACATTACTGTGTCATACACCTGTCACACATTACTGTGTCACACACCTGTCATACATTACTGTGTCATACACCTGTCATCCAGACCACCTATCTGGTGCACAGGTGTTTTCATTACTCACTAACACATTTGAAAAGGATCCACAGGTGGAGCTTATTATTTCACTTGTGATTCTGTGAGGAGACCTGAAAAACATGCACTGTTGGTAGCTCTTGAAGACCAGGGTTGGCTACCCCTGCTATGTATGGTATAAAATAGTCCATGGTTGTGATATCTTTAAAGGTTTAGGCTGCACAAGCAAAGAAAGTGCTCGGACGGACGTTTTTCATCTGCTCGGCACATTCTGTCATGCATTACTGTGTTATACACCTGTCATACATTACTGTGTTATACACCTGTCAAACATTACTGTGTCACAAACCTGTCATACATTACTGTGTCACACACCTGTCATACATTACTGTGTCACTCACCTGTCATACATTACTGTGTCACACACCTGTCATACATTACTGTGTCACACACCTGTCATACATTACTGTGTCACTCACCTGTCATACATTACTGTGTCATACACCTGTCATACATTACTGTGTCATACACCTGTCATACATTACTGTGTCATACACCTGTCATACATTACTGTGTCATACACCTGTCATACATTACTGTGTCATGCACCTGTCATACATTACTGTGTCATGCACCTGTCATACATTACTGTGTCATACACCTGTCATACATTACTGTGTCACAGACCTGTCATACATTACTGTGTCACACACCTGTCATACATTACTGTGTCACACACCTGTCATACATTACTGTGTCACACACCTGTCATACACCTGTCATACGTTACTGTGTCATACACCTGTCATACATTACTGTGTCATACACCTGTCATCCAGACCACCTACCTGGTGCACAGGTGTTTTCATTACTCACTAACACATTTGAAAAGGATCCACAGGTGGAGCTTATTATTTCACTTGTGATTCTGTGAGGAAACCTGAAAAACATGCACTGTTGCTAGCTCTTGAAGACCAGGGTTGGCTACCCCTGCTATGTATGGTATAAAATAGTCCATCGTTGTGAATTCTTTAAAGGTTTAGGCTGCGCAAGCAAAGAAAGTGCTCGGACGGACGTTTTTCATCTGCTCGGCTCATTGTGTCATACATTATTGTGTTATACACCTGTCATACATTACTGTGTCATACACCTGTCATACATTACTGTGTCACACACCTGTCATACATTACTGTGTCACTCACCTGTCATAAATTACTGTGTTATACACCTGTCATACATTATTGTGTTATACACCTGTCATACATTACTGTGTTATACACCTGTCATACATTATTGTGTTATACACCTGTCATACATTACTGTGATATACACCTGTCATACATTACTGTGTTATACACCTGTCATACATTACTCTGTCATACACCTGTCATACATTACTGTGTCACACACCTGTCATACATTACTGTGTCACACACCTGTCATACATTACTGTGTCACTCACCTGTCATACATTACTGTGTCATACACCTGTCATACATTACTGTGTCATACATCTGTCATACATTACTGTGTCATACACCTGTCATACATTACTGTGTCATACACCTGTCATACATTACTGTGTCATACACCTGTCACACACCTGTCATATGTTACTGTGTCATACACCTGTCATATATTACTGTGTCATACACCTGTCATAAATTACTGTGTCACACACCTGTCATACATTACTGTGTCATACACCTGTCATACATTACTGTGTCATACATTACTGTGTCATACACCTGTCATACATTACTGTGTCATACATTAATGTGTCAGACAGCTGTCATACATTACTGTGTTATACACCTGTCATACAGTACTGTGTCATACACCTGTCATACATTACTGTGTCACACACCTGTCATACACCTGTCATACGTTACTGTGTCATACACCTGTCATACATTACTGTGTCATACACCTGTCATACATTACTGTGTCACACACCTGTCATACATTACTGTGTCATACACCTGTCATCCAGACCACCTATCTGGTGCACAGGTGTTTTCATTACTCACTAACACATTTGAAAAGGATCCACAGGTGGAGCTTATTATTTCACTTGTGATTCTGTGAGGAGACCTGAAAAACATGCACTGTTGGTAGCTCTTGAAGACCAGGGTTGGCTACCCCTGCTATGTATGGTATAAAATAGTCCATCGTTGTGAATTATACACCTGTCATACATTACTGTGACATACACCTGTCATACATTACTGTGTTATACACCTGTCATTCATTACTCTGTCATACACCTGTCATACACCTGTCATACATTACTGTGTCATACACCTGTCATACATTACTGTGTCACACACCTGTCATACATTACTGTGTCACTCACCTGTCATACATTACTGTGTCATACACCTGTCATACATTACTGTGTCATACATCTGTCATACATTACTGTGTCATACACCTGTCAGACATTACTGTGTCATACACCTGTCATACATTACTGTGTCATACACCTGTCACACACCTGTCATATGTTACTGTGTCATACACCTGTCATATATTACTGTGTCATACACCTGTCATAAATTACTGTGTCACACACCTGTCATACATTACTGTGTCATACACCTGTCATACATTACTGTGTCATACATTACTGTGTCAAACACCTGTCATACATTACTGTATCATACATTAATGTGTCAGACAGCTGTCATACATTACTGTGTTATACACCTGTCATACAGTACTGTGTCATACACCTGTCATACATTACTGTGTCACACACCTGTCATACACCTGTCATACGTTACTGTGTCATACACCTGTCATACATTACTGTGTCACACACCTGTCATACATTACTGTGTCATACACCTGTCATCCAGACCACCTATCTGGTGCACAGGTGTTTTCATTACTCACTAACACATTTGAAAAGGATCCACAGGTGGAGCTTATTATTTCACTTGTGATTCTGTGAGGAGACCTGAAAAACATGCACTGTTGGTAGCTCTTGAAGACCAGGGTTGGCTACCCCTGCTATCTATGGTATAAAATAGTCCATGGTTGTGATATCTTTAAAGGTTTAGGCTGCACAAGCAAAGAAAGTGCTCGGACGGACGTATTTCATCTGCTTGGCTCATTCTGTCATGCATTACTGTGTTATACACCTGTCATACATTACTGTGTTATACACCTGTCATACATTACTGTGTCATACACCTGTCATACAAAACTGTGTCACACACCTGTCATACATTACTGTGTCACACACCTGTCATACATTACTGTGTCACTCACCTGTCATACATTACTGTGTCACACACCTGTCATACTTTACTGTGTCACACACCTGTCATACATTACTGTGTCACTCACCTGTCATACATTACTGTGTCATACACCTGTCATACATTACTGTGTCATACACCTGTCATACATTACTGTGTCATACACCTGTCATACATTACTGTGTCATGCACCTGTCATACATTACTTTGTCATGCACCTGTCATACATTACTGTGTCATACACCTGTCATACATTACTGTGTCACAGACCTGTCATACATTACTGTGTCACACACCTGTCATACATTACTGTGTCATACACCTGTCATACATTACTGTGTCATACACCTGTCATACATTACTGTGTCACACACCTGTCATACATTAATGTGTCATACACCTGTCATACATTAATGTGTCACACAGCTGTCATACATTACTGTGTCATACACCTGTCTTACATTACTGTGTCATACACCTGTCATACATTACTGTGTCACACACCTGTCATACATTACTGTGTCATACACCTGTCATACATTACTGTGTCACACACCTGTCATACATTACTGTGTCACACACCTGTCATACATTAATGTGTCACACACCTGTCATACATTACTGTGTCATACATTACTGTGTCATACATTACTGTAATACACCTGTCATACATTACTGTGTCACACAGCTGTCATACATTACTGTGTCACACACCTGTCATACATTACTGTGTCACACACCTGTCATACATTACTGTGTCACACACCTGTCATACATTAATGTGTCACACACCTATCATACATTACTGTTTCATACACCTGTCATACATTACTGTGTCACACACCTGTCATACATTACTGTGTCACACACCTGTCATACATTACTGTGTCATACACCTGTCATACATTACTGTGTCATACACCTGCCATACATTACTGTTTCACACACCTGTCATACATTACTGTGTCACACACCTGTCATACATTACTGTGTCACACACCTGTCATACATTACTGTGTCATACACCTGTCATACATTACTGTGTCATACACCTGTCATACATTACTGTGTCATACACCTGTCATACATTACTGTGTTATACACCTGTCATACATTACTGTGTCACAAACCTGTCATACATTACTGTGTCATACACCTGTCATACATTACTGTGTCATACACCTGTCATACATTTCTGTGTCATACACCTGTCATACATTACTGTGTCATACACCTGTCATACATTACTGTGTCATTCACCTGTCATACATTACTGTGTCATACACCTGTCATACGTTACTGTGTCATACACCTGTCATATGTTACTGTGTCACACACCTGTCATAAGTTACTGTGTCACACACCTGACATACATTACTGTGTCATACACCTGTCATACATTACTGTGTCATACATTACTGTGTCATACACCTGTCATACATTACTGTGTCATACATTAATGTGTCAGACAGCTGTCATACATTACTGTGTTATACACCTGTCATACAGTACTGTTTCATACACCTGTCATACATTACTGTGTCATACACCTGTCATACATTACTGTGTCACACACCTGTCATACACCTGTCATACGTTACTGTGTCATACACCTGTCATACATTACTGTGTCATACACCTGTCATCCAGACCACCTACCTGGTGCACAGGTGTTTTCATTACTCACTAACACATTTGAAAAGGATCCACAGGTGGAGCTTATTATTTCACTTGTGATTCTGTGAGGAAACCTGAAAAACATGCACTGTTGCTAGCTCTTGAAGACCAGGGTTGGCTACCCCTGCTATGTATGGTATAAAATAGTCCATCGTTGTGAATTCTTTAAAGGTTTAGGCTGCGCAAGCAAAGAAAGTGCTCGGACGGACGTTTTTCATCTGCTCGGCTCATTCTGTCATACATTATTGTGTTATACACCTGTCATATATTACTGTGTCATACACCTGTCATACATTACTGTGTCACACACCTGTCATACATTACTGTGTCACTCACCTGTCATAAATTACTGTGTTATACACCTGTCATACATTATTGTGTTATACACCTGTCATACATTACTGTGTTATACACCTGTCATACATTATTGTGTTATACACCTGTCATACATTACTGTGATATACACCTGTCATACATTACTGTGTTATACACCTGTCATACATTACTCTGTCATACACCTGTCATACATTACTGTGTCACACACCTGTCATACATTACTGTGTCACACACCTGTCATACATTACTGTGTCACTCACCTGTCATACATTACTGTGTCATACACCTGTCATACATTACTGTGTCATACATCTGTCATACATTACTGTGTCATACACCTGTCATACATTACTGTGTCATACACCTGTCATACATTACTGTGTCATACACCTGTCACACACCTGTCATATGTTACTGTGTCATACACCTGTCATATATTACTGTGTCATACACCTGTCATAAATTACTGTGTCACACACCTGTCATACATTACTGTGTCATACACCTGTCATACATTACTGTGTCATACATTACTGTGTCATACACCTGTCATACATTACTGTGTCATACATTAATGTGTCAGACAGCTGTCATACATTACTGTGTTATACACCTGTCATACAGTACTGTGTCATACACCTGTCATACATTACTGTGTCACACACCTGTCATACACCTGTCATACGTTACTGTGTCATACACCTGTCATACATTACTGTGTCATACACCTGTCATACATTACTGTGTCACACACCTGTCATACATTACTGTGTCATACACCTGTCATCCAGACCACCTATCTGGTGCACAGGTGTTTTCATTACTCACTAACACATTTGAAAAGGATCCACAGGTGGAGCTTATTATTTCACTTGTGATTCTGTGAGGAGACCTGAAAAACATGCACTGTTGGTAGCTCTTGAAGACCAGGGTTGGCTACCCCTGCTATGTATGGTATAAAATAGTCCATCGTTGTGAATTATACACCTGTCATACATTACTGTGACATACACCTGTCATACATTACTGTGTTATACACCTGTCATTCATTACTCTGTCATACACCTGTCATACATTACTGTGTCACACACCTGTCATACATTACTGTGTCACACACCTGTCATACATTACTGTGTCACTCACCTGTCATACATTACTGTGTCATACACCTGTCATACATTACTGTGTCATACATCTGTCATACATTACTGTGTCATACACCTGTCATACATTACTGTGTCATACACCTGTCATACATTACTGTGTCATACACCTGTCACACACCTGTCATATGTTACTGTGTCATACACCTGTCATATATTACTGTGTCATACACCTGTCATAAATTACTGTGTCACACACCTGTCATACATTACTGTGTCATACACCTGTCATACATTACTGTGTCATACATTACTGTGTCATACACCTGTCATACATTACTGTATCATACATTAATGTGTCAGACAGCTGTCATACATTACTGTGTTATACACCTGTCATACAGTACTGTGTCATACACCTGTCATACATTACTGTGTCACACACCTGTCATACACCTGTCATACGTTACTGTGTCATACACCTGTCATACATTACTGTGTCACACACCTGTCATACATTACTGTGTCATACACCTGTCATCCAGACCACCTATCTGGTGCACAGGTGTTTTCATTACTCACTAACACATTTGAAAAGGATCCACAGGTGGAGCTTATTATTTCACTTGTGATTCTGTGAGGAGACCTGAAAAACATGCACTGTTGGTAGCTCTTGAAGACCAGGGTTGGCTACCCCTGCTATCTATGGTATAAAATAGTCCATGGTTGTGATATCTTTAAAGGTTTAGGCTGCACAAGCAAAGAAAGTGCTCGGACGGACGTATTTCATCTGCTTGGCTCATTCTGTCATGCATTACTGTGTTATACACCTGTCATACATTACTGTGTTATACACCTGTCATACATTACTGTGTCATACACCTGTCATACAAAACTGTGTCACACACCTGTCATACATTACTGTGTCACACACCTGTCATACATTACTGTGTCACTCACCTGTCATACATTACTGTGTCACACACCTGTCATACTTTACTGTGTCACACACCTGTCATACATTACTGTGTCACTCACCTGTCATACATTACTGTGTCATACACCTGTCATACATTACTGTGTCATACACCTGTCATACATTACTGTGTCATACACCTGTCATACATTACTGTGTCATGCACCTGTCATACATTACTTTGTCATGCACCTGTCATACATTACTGTGTCATACACCTGTCATACATTACTGTGTCACAGACCTGTCATACATTACTGTGTCACACACCTGTCATACATTACTGTGTCATACACCTGTCATACATTACTGTGTCATACACCTGTCATACATTACTGTGTCACACACCTGTCATACATTAATGTGTCATACACCTGTCATACATTAATGTGTCACACAGCTGTCATACATTACTGTGTCATACACCTGTCTTACATTACTGTGTCATACACCTGTCATACATTACTGTGTCACACACCTGTCATACATTACTGTGTCATACACCTGTCATACATTACTGTGTCACACACCTGTCATACATTACTGTGTCACACACCTGTCATACATTAATGTGTCACACACCTGTCATACATTACTGTGTCATACATTACTGTGTCATACATTACTGTAATACACCTGTCATACATTACTGTGTCACACAGCTGTCATACATTACTGTGTCACACACCTGTCATACATTACTGTGTCACACACCTGTCATACATTACTGTGTCACACACCTGTCATACATTAATGTGTCACACACCTGTCATACATTACTGTTTCATACACCTGTCATACATTACTTGGTCACACACCTGTCATACATTACTGTGTCACACACCTGTCATACATTACTGTGTCATACACCTGTCATACATTACTGTGTCATACACCTGCCATACATTACTGTTTCACACACCTGTCATACATTACTGTGTCACACACCTGTCATACATTACTGTGTCACACACCTGTCATACATTACTGTGTCATACACCTGTCATACATTACTGTGTCATACACCTGTCATACATTACTGTGTCATACACCTGTCATACATTACTGTTATACACCTGTCATACATTACTGTGTCACAAACCTGTCATACATTACTGTGTCATACACCTGTCATACATTACTGTGTCATACACCTGTCATACATTTCTGTGTCATACACCTGTCATACATTACTGTGTCATACACCTGTCATACATTACTGTCATTCACCTGTCATACATTACTGTGTCATACACCTGTCATACGTTACTGTGTCATACACCTGTCATATGTTACTGTGTCACACACCTGTCATAAGTTACTGTGTCACACACCTGACATACATTACTGTGTCATACACCTGTCATACATTACTGTGTCATACATTACTGTGTCATACACCTGTCATACATTACTGTGTCATACATTAATGTGTCAGACAGCTGTCATACATTACTGTGTTATACACCTGTCATACAGTACTGTTTCATACACCTGTCATACATTACTGTGTCATACACCTGTCATACATTACTGTGTCACACACCTGTCATACACCTGTCATACGTTACTGTGTCATACACCTGTCATACATTACTGTGTCATACACCTGTCATACATTACTGTGTCATACACCTGTCACACATTACTGTGTCACACACCTGTCATACATTACTGTGTCATACACCTGTCATCCTGACCACCTATCTGGTGCACAGGTGTTTTCATTACTCACTAACACATTTGAAAAGGATCCACAGGTGGAGCTTATTATTTCACTTGTGATTCTGTGAGGAGACCTGAAAAACATGCACTGTTGGTAGCTCTTGAAGACCAGGGTTGGCTACCCCTGCTATGTATGGTATAAAATAGTCCATGGTTGTGATATCTTTAAAGGTTTAGGCTGCACAAGCAAAGAAAGTGCTCGGACGGACGTTTTTCATCTGCTCGGCTCATTCTGTCATGCATTACTGTGTTATACACCTGTCATACATTACTGTGTCACACACCTGTCATACATTACTGTGTCACACACCTGTCATACATTACTGTGTCACTCACCTGTCATACATTACTGTGTCACACACCTGTCATACATTACTGTGTCACACACCTGTCATACATTACTGTGTCACTCACCTGTCATACATTACTGTGTCACTCACCTGTCATACATTACTGTGTCATACACCTGTCATACATTACTGTGTCATACACCTGTCATACATTACTGTGTCATACACCTGTCATACATTACTGTGTCATACACCTGTCATACTTTACTGTGTCATGCACCTGTCATACATTACTGTGTCATGCACCTATCATACATTACTGTGTCATACACCTGTCATACATTACTGTGTCACACACTTGTCATACATTACTGTGTCACACACCTGTCATATATTACTGTGTCACACACCTGTCATACATTACTGTGTCACACACCTGTCATACACCTGTCATACGTTACTGTGTCATACACCTGTCATACATTACTGTGTCATACACCTGTCATCCAGACCACCTACCTGGTGCACAGGTGTTTTCATTACTCACTAACACATTTGAAAAGGATCCACAGGTGGAGCTTATTATTTCACTTGTGATTTTGTGAGGAAACCTGAAAAACATGCACTGTTGCTAGCTCTTGAAGACCAGGGTTGGCTACCCCTGCTATGTATGGTATAAAATAGTCCATCGTTGTGAATTCTTTAAAGGTTTAGGCTGCGCAAGCAAAGAAAGTGCTCGGACGGACGTTTTTCATCTGCTCGGCTCATTCTGTCATACATTATTGTGTTATACACCTGTCATACATTACTGTGTCATACACCTGTCATACATTACTGTGTCACTCACCTGTCATAAATTACTGTGTTATACACCTGTTATACATTATTGTGTTATACACCTGTCATACATTACTGTGTTATACACCTGTCATACATTATTGTGTTATACACCTGTCATACATTACTGTGATATACACCTGTCATACATTACTGTGTTATACACCTGTCATACATTACTCTGTCATAAACCTGTCATACATTACTGTGTCATACACCTGTCATACATTACTGTGTCACACACCTGTCATACATTACTGTGTCACACACCTGTCATACATTACTGTGTCACTCACCTGTCATACAGTACTGTGTCATACACCTGTCATACATTACTGTGTCATACATCTGTCATACATTACTGTGTCATACACCTGTCATACATTACTGTGTCATACACCTGTCATACATTACTGTGTCATACACCTGTCACACACCTGTCATATGTTACTGTGTCATACACCTGTCATATATTACTGTGTCATACACCTGTCATAAATTACTGTGTCACACACCTGTCATACATTACTGTGTCATACACCTGTCATACATTACTGTGTCATACATTACTGTGTCATACACCTGTCATACAATACTGTGTCATACATTAATGTGTCAGACAGCTGTCATACATTACTGTGTTATACACCTGTCATACAGTACTGTGTCATACACCTGTCATACATTACTGTGTCACACACCTGTCATACACCTGTCATACGTTACTGTGTCATACACCTGTCATACATTACTGTGTCATACACCTGTCATACATTACTGTGTCACACACCTGTCATACATTACTGTGTCATACACCTGTCATCCAGACCACCTATCTGGTGCACAGGTGTTTTCATTACTCACTAACACATTTGAAAAGGATCCACAGGTGGAGCTTATTATTTCACTTGTGATTCTGTGAGGAGACCTGAAAAACATGCACTGTTGGTAGCTCTTGAAGACCAGGGTTGGCTACCCCTGCTATCTATGGTATAAAATAGTCCATCGTTGTGATATCTTTAAAGGTTTAGGCTGCACAAGCAAAGAAAGTGCTCGGACGGTCGTTTTTCATCTGCTCGGCTCATTCTGTCATGCATTACTGTGTTATACACCTGTCATACATTACTGTGTTATACACCTGTCATACAATACTGTGTCACAAACCTGTCATACATTACTGTGTCACACACCTGTCATACATTACTGTGTCACTCACCTGTCATACATTACTGTGTCACACACCTGTCATACTTTACTGTGTCACACACCTGTCATACATTACTGTGTCACTCACCTGTCATACATTACTGTGTCATACACCTGTCATACATTACTGTGTCATACACCTGTCATACATTACTGTGTCATGCACCTGTCATACATTACTGTGTCATACACCTGTCATACATTACTGTGTCATACACCTGTCATACATTACTGTGTCACAGACCTGTCATACATTACTGTGTCACACACCTGTCATACATTACTGTGTCATACACCTGTCATACATTACTGTGTTATACACCTGTCATACAGTACTGTTTCATACACCTGTCATACATTACTGTGTCATACACCTGTCATACATTACTGTGTCACACACCTGTCATACACCTGTCATACGTTACTGTGTCATACACCTGTCATACATTACTGTGTCATACACCTGTCATACATTACTGTGTCATACACCTGTCACACATTACTGTGTCACACACCTGTCATACATTACTGTGTCATACACCTGTCATCCTGACCACCTATCTGGTGCACAGGTGTTTTCATTACTCACTAACACATTTGAAAAGGATCCACAGGTGGAGCTTATTATTTCACTTGTGATTCTGTGAGGAGACCTGAAAAACATGCACTGTTGGTAGCTCTTGAAGACCAGGGTTGGCTACCCCTGCTATGTATGGTATAAAATAGTCCATGGTTGTGATATCTTTAAAGGTTTAGGCTGCACAAGCAAAGAAAGTGCTCGGACGGACGTTTTTCATCTGCTCGGCTCATTCTGTCATGCATTACTGTGTTATACACCTGTCATACATTACTGTGTCACACACCTGTCATACATTACTGTGTCACACACCTGTCATACATTACTGTGTCACTCACCTGTCATACATTACTGTGTCACACACCTGTCATACATTACTGTGTCACACACCTGTCATACATTACTGTGTCACTCACCTGTCATACATTACTGTGTCACTCACCTGTCATACATTACTGTGTCATACACCTGTCATACATTACTGTGTCATACACCTGTCATACATTACTGTGTCATACACCTGTCATACATTACTGTGTCATACACCTGTCATACTTTACTGTGTCATGCACCTGTCATACATTACTGTGTCATGCACCTATCATACATTACTGTGTCATACACCTGTCATACATTAATGTGTCACACACTTGTCATACATTACTGTGTCACACACCTGTCATATATTACTGTGTCACACACCTGTCATACATTACTGTGTCACACACCTGTCATACACCTGTCATACGTTACTGTGTCATACACCTGTCATACATTACTGTGTCATACACCTGTCATCCAGACCACCTACCTGGTGCACAGGTGTTTTCATTACTCACTAACACATTTGAAAAGGATCCACAGGTGGAGCTTATTATTTCACTTGTGATTTTGTGAGGAAACCTGAAAAACATGCACTGTTGCTAGCTCTTGAAGACCAGGGTTGGCTACCCCTGCTATGTATGGTATAAAATAGTCCATCGTTGTGAATTCTTTAAAGGTTTAGGCTGCGCAAGCAAAGAAAGTGCTCGGACGGACGTTTTTCATCTGCTCGGCTCATTCTGTCATACATTATTGTGTTATACACCTGTCATACATTACTGTGTCATACACCTGTCATACATTACTGTGTCATACACCTGTCATACATTACTGTGTCACTCACCTGTCATAAATTACTGTGTTATACACCTGTTATACATTATTGTGTTATACACCTGTCATACATTACTGTGTTATACACCTGTCATACATTATTGTGTTATACACCTGTCATACATTACTGTGATATACACCTGTCATACATTACTGTGTTATACACCTGTCATACATTACTCTGTCATAAACCTGTCATACATTACTGTGTCATACACCTGTCATACATTACTGTGTCATACACCTGTCATACATTACTGTGTCACACACCTGTCATACATTACTGTGTCACTCACCTGTCATACAGTACTGTGTCATACACCTGTCATACATTACTGTGTCATACATCTGTCATACATTACTGTGTCATACACCTGTCATACATTACTGTGTCATACACCTGTCATACATTACTGTGTCATACACCTGTCACACACCTGTCATATGTTACTGTGTCATACACCTGTCATATATTACTGTGTCATACACCTGTCATAAATTACTGTGTCACACACCTGTCATACATTACTGTGTCATACACCTGTCATACATTACTGTGTCATACATTACTGTGTCATACACCTGTCATACAATACTGTGTCATACATTAATGTGTCAGACAGCTGTCATACATTACTGTGTTATACACCTGTCATACAGTACTGTGTCATACACCTGTCATACATTACTGTGTCACACACCTGTCATACACCTGTCATACGTTACTGTGTCATACACCTGTCATACATTACTGTGTCATACACCTGTCATACATTACTGTGTCACACACCTGTCATACATTACTGTGTCATACACCTGTCATCCAGACCACCTATCTGGTGCACAGGTGTTTTCATTACTCACTAACACATTTGAAAAGGATCCACAGGTGGAGCTTATTATTTCACTTGTGATTCTGTGAGGAGACCTGAAAAACATGCACTGTTGGTAGCTCTTGAAGACCAGGGTTGGCTACCCCTGCTATCTATGGTATAAAATAGTCCATCGTTGTGATATCTTTAAAGGTTTAGGCTGCACAAGCAAAGAAAGTGCTCGAACGGTCGTTTTTCATCTGCTCGGCTCATTCTGTCATGCATTACTGTGTTATACACCTGTCATACATTACTGTGTTATACACCTGTCATACAATACTGTGTCACAAACCTGTCATACATTACTGTGTCACACACCTGTCATACATTACTGTGTCACTCACCTGTCATACATTACTGTGTCACACACCTGTCATACTTTACTGTGTCACACACCTGTCATACATTACTGTGTCACTCACCTGTCATACATTACTGTGTCATACACCTGTCATACATTACTGTGTCATACACCTGTCATACATTACTGTGTCATGCACCTGTCATACATTACTGTGTCATACACCTGTCATACATTACTGTGTCATACACCTGTCATACATTACTGTGTCACAGACCTGTCATACATTACTGTGTCACACACCTGTCATACATTACTGTGTCATACACCTGTCATACATTACTGTGTCATACACCTGTCATACATTACTGTGTCACACACCTGTCATACATTACTGTGTCATACACCTGTCATACATTACTGTGTCATACACCTGTCATACATTACTGTGTTATACACCTGTCATACATTACTGTGTCATACACCTGTCATACATTACTGTGTCACACACCTGTCATACGTTACTGTGTTATAAACCTGTCATACATTACTGTGTCATACACCTCTCATCCAGACCACCTATCTGGTGCACAGGTGTTTTCATTACTCACTAACACATTTGAAAAGGATCCACAGGTGGAGCTTATTATTTCACTTGTGATTCTGTGAGGAAACCTGAAGAACATGCACTGTTGCTAGCTCTTGAAGACCAGGGTTGGCTACCCCTGCTATGTATGGTATAAAATAGTCCATCGTTGTGAATTCTTTAAAGGTTTAGGCTGCGCAAGCAAAGAAAGTGCTCGGACGGACGTTTTTCATCTGCTCGGCTCATTCTGTCATACATTATTGTGTTATACACCTGTCATACATTACTGTGTCATACACCTGTCATACATTACTGTATCATACACCTGTCATACATTACTGTGTCATACACCTGTCATACATTACTGTGTCATACACCTGTCATACATTACTGTGTCTCTCACCTGTCATAAATTACTGTTATACACCTGTCAAACATTATTGTGTTATACACCTGTCATACATTACTGTGTTATACACCTGTCATACATTATTGTGTTATACACCTGTCATACATTACTGTGTTATACACCTGTCATACATTACTGTGTCATACACCTGTCATACATTACTGTGTCATACACCTGTCATACATTACTGTGTCATACACCTGTCATACATTACTGTGTCATACACCTGTCATACATTAATGTGTCACACAGCTGTCATACATTACTGTGTCATACACCTGTCTTACATTACTGTGTCACACACCTGTCATACATTACTGTGTCACACACCTGTCATACATTACTGTGTCTTACACCTGTCATACATTACTGTGTCATACACCTGTCATACATTACTGTGTCATACACCTGTCATACATTAATGTGTCACACACCTGTCATACATTACTGTGTCATACATTACTGTGTCATACATTACTGTAATACACCTGTCATACATTACTGTGTCACACACCTGTCATACATTACTGTGTCATACACCTGTCATACATTACTGTGTCATACACCTGTCATACATTAATGTGTCACACACCTGTCATACATTACTGTGTCATACACCTGTCACACATTACTGTGTCACACACCTGTCATACATTACTGTGTCACACACCAGTCATACATTACTGTGTCATACACCTGTCATACATTACTGTGTCATACACCTGCCATACATTACTGTGTCACACACCTGTCATACATTACTGTGTCACACACCTGTCATACATTACTGTGTCACACACCTGTCATACATTACTGTGTCACACACCTGTCATACATTACTGTGTCACACACCTGTCATACATTACTGTGTCATACACCTGTCATACATTACTGTGTCATACATTACTGTGTCACACACCTGTCATACATTACTGTGTCACACACCTGTCATACATTACTGTGTCATACACCTGCCATACTTTACTGTGTCACACAGCTGCCATACATTACTGTGTCACACAGCTGTCATACATTACTGTGTCACACACCTGTCATACATTACTGTGTCACACACCTGTCATACATTAATGTGTCACACACCTGTCATACATTACTGTTTCACACACCTGTCATACATTACTGTTTCACACACCTGTCATACATTACTGTGTCACACACCTGTCATACATTACTGTGTCACACACCTGCCATACATTACTGTGTCACACACCTGCCATACATTACTGTGTCACACACCTGTCATACATTACTGTGTCACACACCTGTCATACATTACTGTGTCACACACCTGTCATACATTACTGTGTCATACACCTGTCATACATTACTGTGTCACACACCTGTCATACATTACTGTGTCACACACCTGTCATACATTACTGTGTCACACACCTGTCATACATTACTGTGTCATACACCTGTCATACATTACTGTGTCATACACCTGTTATACATTACTGTGTCATACACCTGTCATACATTACTGTGTCATACACCTGTCATACGTTACTGTGTCATACACCTGTCATACGTTACTGTGTCATACACCTGTCATAAGTTACTGTGTCACACACCTGTCATACTTTACTGTGTCATACACCTGTCATACATTACTGTGTCATACATTACTGTGTCATACACCTGTCATACATTACTGTGTCATACATTAATGTGTCAGACAGCTGTCATACATTACTGTGTTATACACCTGTCATACAGTACTGTTTCATACACCTGTCATACATTACTGTGTCATACACCTGTCATACATTACTGTGTCACACACCTGTCATACACCTGTCATACGTTACTGTGTCATACACCTGTCATACATTACTGTGTCATACACCTGTCATACATTACTGTGTCATACACCTGTCACACATTACTGTGTCACACACCTGTCATACATTACTGTGTCATACACCTGTCATCCAGACCACCTATCTGGTGCACAGGTGTTTTCATTACTCACTAACACATTTGAAAAGGATCCACAGGTGGAGCTTATTATTTCACTTGTGATTCTGTGAGGAGACCTAAAAAACATGCACTGTTGGTAGGTCTTGAAGACCAGGGTTGGCTACCCCTGCTATCTATGGTATAAAATAGTCCATCGTTGTGATATCTTTAAAGGTTTAGGCTGCACAAGCAAAGAAAGTGCTCGGACGGACGTTTTTCATCTGCTCGGCTCATTCTGTCATACATTACTGTGTTATACACCTGTCATACATTACTGTGTTACACACCTGTCATACATTACTGTGTCACACACCTGTCATACATTACTGTGTCACACGCCTGTCATACATTACTGTGTCACACGCCTGTCATACATTACTGTGTCACACTCCTGTCATACATTACTGTGTCACACACCTGTCATACATTACTGTGTCACTCCCCTGTCATACATTACTGTGTCATACACCTGTCATACATTACTGTGTCATACACCTGTCATACATTACTGTGTCATGCACCTGTCATACTTTACTGTGTCATACACCTGTCATATATTACTGTGTCATACCCCTGTCATACATTACTGTGTCACAGACCTGTCATACATTACTGTGTCACACACCTGTCATACATTACTGTGTCACTCACCTGTCATTCATTACTGTGTCACACACCTGTCATACAGTAATGTGTCACACACCTGTCATACATTACTGTGTCACACACCTGTCATACATTACTGTGTCATACACCTGTCATACATTACTGTGTCATACACCTGTCATACATTACTGTGTCATACACCTGTCATACATTAATGTGTCACACACCTGTCATACATTACTGTGTCATACATGACTGTGTCAAACATTACTGTAATACACCTGTCATACATTACTGTGTCACACAGCTGTCATACATTACTGTGTCACACACCTGTCATACATTACTGTGTCATACACCTGTCATACATTACTGTGTCATACACCTGTCATACATTACTGTGTCACAGACCTGTCATACATTACTGCGTCACTCACCTGTCATACATTACTGCGTCACTCACCTGTCATTCATTACAGTGTCATACACCTGTAAGACATTACTGTCACACACCTATCATACATTACTGTGTCACACACCTGTCATACATTACTGTGTCATACACCTGTCATACATTACTGTGTCATACACCTGTCATACATTACTGTGTCATACACCTGTCATACATTAATGTGTCACACAGCTGTCATACATTACTGTGTCATACACCTGTCTTACATTACTGTGTTATACACCTGTCATACATTACTGTGTCACACACCTGTCATACATTACTGTGTCACACACCTGTCATACATTACTGTGTCATACACCTGTCATACATTACTGTGTCATACACCTGTCATACATTACTGTGTCATACACCTGTCATACATTAATGTGTCACACACCTGTCATACATTACTGTGTCATACATTACTGTAATACACCTGTCATACATTACTGTGTCACACAGCTGTCATACATTACTGTGTCACACACCTGTCATACATTACTGTGTCATACACCTGTCACACATTACTGTGTCATACACCTGTCATACATTACTGTGTCATACACCTGTCATACATTAATGTGTCACACACCTGTCATACATTACTGTTTCATACACCTGTCATACATTACTGTGTCATACACCTGTCATACATTACTGTGTCACACACCTGTCATACATTACTGTGTCATACACCTGTCAAACATTACTGTGTCATACACCTGTCATACATTACTGTGTCATACATCTGTCATACATTAATGTGTCACACACCTGTCATACATTACTGTGTCATACATGACTGTGTCATACATTACTGTAATACACCTGTCATACATTACTGTGTCACACAGCTGTCATACATTACTGTGTCACACACCTGTCATACATTACTGTGTCATACACCTGTCATACATTACTGTGTCATACACCTGTCATACATTACTGTGTCATACACCTGTCATACATTAATGTGTCACACACCTGTCATACATTACTGTTTCATACACCTGTCATACATTACTGTGTCATACACCTGTCATACATTACTGTGTCACACACCTGTCATACATTACTGTGTCATACACCTGCCATACTTTACTGTGTCATACACCTGTCATACATTACTGTGTCATACACCTGCCATACATTACTGTGTCATACACCTGCCATACATTACTGTGTCATACACCTGTCATACATTACTGTGTCACACACCTGTCATACATTACTGTGTCATACACCTGTCATACATTACTGTGTCATACACCTGTCATACATTACTGTGTCATACACCTGTCATACATTACTGTGTCATACACCTGTCATACATTACTGTGTCATACACCTAAACCTCCCTCCACAAATGCTTTATAGAATAGTAACAATTGCATCAAACGCCGTCCAGTGTTTCCCGGGATTATCTCCAACACACAGACAGACGCCTACCAGGGACTATTTTACTGTGTATAGCTATGGAAATAAAAGTGTACTGTATAATGAATTTTGTTTTGGAGGAATCCTATTTACTATTTATGCTGACAGAGTTACAATTCATCCGAGTGCCATTGTCTTTGTCTCCAGACTATAATAATCTTGTTTTCTCGTTCAGGCTCATGTACAGTATACTACTAATAACTATTGGTGTGCACCGGCCACTTTTCGTGTTTTGTGTTTTGGTTTTGGATCTGGATCTTTCTTCGTGTTTTGGATCTGGATTGGTTTTGCCAAAACCACCCTTCCGTGTTTTGGGTTCTGGGTTTTGTGTTTTGGATCTGTATTTTTTTGAAAAAAAGCATAAAAACAGCTAAAACCACAGAATTTGTAGGTTTTTCTGCTCCTATGCTATTATTAACCTCAATAACCTTAATTTCCACTCATTTTCAGTCTATTCTGAATACCTCACACCTCACAATAGTGTTTTTATGTCCAAAAGGTTGCACCGAGGTAGCTGGATGACTATGCTAAGCGACACGAGTGGGCGGCACAAACACGTGACCCATCTAGGCGTGAAACTGCAGTGGCAGACAGGATGGCATTGAAAAACTAGGCCCCAAACTGTACATAATGCAAAGAAAAAAAAGAGGTGCAAGATGGAATTGTCCTTGGGCCCTCCCACCCACCCTTATGTTGTATAAACAGGACATGCACACTTTAACAAACCAATCATTTCAGCGCCAGGGTCTGCCACACAACTGTGGCTGAAATGATTGGTTCGTTTGGGCCCCCACAAAACAAGCTGGCAATTAATCTGTCCCTGCACAAACTGGCTCTACGGAGGCAAGAAGTCGTCCTCATCCTCCTCATCCACAGATTCCTCACCCTCTTCAGTGTTATGTACATCCTCATCCTCACAGAGTATTAATTCGTCCCTGCTGGAACCACAGGTCCCTCTGTACGTTCTGGAGGCTGGTCTCCCTGGAAGAGTTGATCATTCATTTTATGAACATCATCTTCTCCACATTTTGTGGAAGCAACCTCCTACGCCTTTCGCTAACAAGGTTCCCGGCTGCACTAAACACTCTTTCGGAGTACACACTGGAGGGGGGGCAACTCAGGTAAAATAGAGCCTGTTTGTACAGGGACCTCCAAATTGCTTCTTTTTCCTGCCAGTACAGGTACGGACTGTCTGACATGCCTACTTGGATGCTGTCACCGATGTAATCCTTTAACAGACAGACGCACGCTTGTCGCTGCTGCTTTGAGGATTCAAGTGCGGCTACAGCCCACACAATTCACAAAGACAGAAAAAAAAAAAGAATATTTTTATTGTTTGTGGAGCACACTTTGAGGGTTACACCACCCTCTAACAGACAGACGCACGCTTGTCGCTGCTGCTTTGAGGATGCAAGTGCGGCTACAGCCCACACAATTCACAAAGACAGAAAAAAGAAGAAGAATATTTTTATTCTTTGTGTAGCACACTTTGAGGGTGTCACCACCCTTTAACAGACAGACGCACGCTTGTCGCTGCTGCTTTAAGGATGCAGGTGCGGCTACAGCCCACACATTTCACAAAGACCGAAAAAAAAAGAACAATATTTTAATTGTTTGTGTAGCACACTTTGAGGGTGTCACCACCCTTTAACAGACAGACGCACGCTTGTCGCTGCTGCTTTAAGGATGCAGGTGTGGCTACAGCCCACACAATTCACAAAGACAGAAAAAAGAAGAATATTTTTATTGTTTGTGTAGCACACTTTGAGGGTGTCACCACCCTTTAACAGACAGACGCACGCTTGTCACTGCTGCTTTGAGGATGCAAGTGCGGCTACATCGCACACAAGTCACAAACACATAAAAAAAATAGTTTTTTATTTTTTGGAGCACTTTGAGAGTTACACCACCCTTTAACAGACAGACGCACGCTTGTCGCTGCTGCTTTAAGGATGCAGGTGCGGCTACAGCCCACACATTTCACAAAGACCGAAAAAAAAGAACAATATTTTAATTGTTTGTGTAGAACACTTTGAGGGTGTCACCACCCTTTAACAGACAGACGCACGCTTGTCGCTGCTGCTTTAAGGATGCAGGTGCGGCTACAGCCCACACAATTCACATAGACAGATAAAAGAAGAAGAATATTTTTATTGTTTGTGTAGCACACTTTGAGGGTGTCACCACCCTTTAACAGACAGACGCACGCTTGTCGCTGCTGCTTTAAGGATGCAGGTGTGGCTACAGCCCACACATTTCACAAAGACAGAAAAAAAAGAACAATATTTTAATTGTTTGTGTAGCACACTTTGAGGGTGTCACCACCCTTTAACAGACAGACGCACGCTTGTCGCTGCTGCTTTGAGGATGCAGGTGGAATCTAGACGGGATTTGGAACCGAGGACACACTACCTCCATCAATTGTCTAAATCCCACTGCACTAATGTCGGATACCGGACGCACGTCTAACACCAACATAGCAGTCAAGGCCTCAGTTATACGTTTTGCTTCAGGATGACTGCTGTCGTACTTCATCCTCATCGCTAGGGACTGTTGGAGGGTCAATTGTTTAGTAAAAGTAGTGATGTTCCTACTTCCTCTCTGGGATGATGAACAACTCCCAGCAGCAGCAACAGCACTAGTAGGAAGTGGTTCTTGATCTTTCCCTATTTTATTTTTATCAGAGAAAGTTTGGTCCTCCATTTATGTTATATTGATATATATACGTGCGGCTAAAGCGCACACAAACACAGAAAATATTTTTTTATTTTTGCTGGAGAGTAGTGCACTTTGTGGGTTACAACACCCTTTAAGAAATGAGCCAGCCGGCTCTTTACTTATGGGACACAGGCGCACGCTTGGCGCTGTTCCTTTGTTGATGCACGTGCAGCCACAGTGCACACAAGTCACAAACACAGAAAATATATATTTTTTTGGTTTGGAGTGTACTTTGGGGGTTACAGAACCCTTTAATGGTCAAGCCAGCCGGCCCTTTACTTATGACACAGGAGCACGCTTGGCACTACTTTGTTGATGCACGTGCGGCTACTGCGCACACAATTCACAAACACAGAAAATATTTTTTTTTTTGGTTTGGACTGGAGTGTACTTTCGGGGGTTACAGCACCCTTTAACGGTCAAGCCAGCCGGCCCTTTACTTATGACACAGGCGCACACTTGGCACTACTTTGTTGATGCACGTGCGGCTACTGCGCACACAATTCACAAACACAGAAAATATTTTTTTTTCGGTTTGGACTGGAGTGTACTTTGGGGGTTACAGCACCCTTTAACGGTCAAGCCAGCCGGCCCTTTACTTATGACACAGGCGCACGCTTGGCACTACTTTGTTGATGCACGTGCGGCTACTGCGCACACAATTCACAAACACAGAAAATAATTTTTTTTTTGGTTTGGACTGGAGTGTACTTTCGGGGGTTACAGCACCCTTTAACGGTCAAGCCAGCCGGCCCTTTACTTATGACACAGGCGCACGCTTGGCACTACTTTGTTGATGCACGTGCGGCTACTGCGCACACAATTCACAAACACAGAAAATAAAATTTTTTTTGGTTTGGACTGGAGTGTACTTTGGGGGTTACAGCACCCTTTAACGGTCAAGCCAGCTGGCCCTTTACTTATGACACAGGCGCACGCTTGGCACTACTTTGTTGATGCACATGCGGCTACTGCGCACACAATTCACAAACACAGAAAATAATTTTTTTTTTGGTTTGGACTGGAGTGTACTTTGGGGGTTAGAGCACCCTTTAACGGTCAAGCCAGCCGGCCCTTTACTTATGACACAGGCGCACGCTTGGCACTACTTTGTTGATGCACGTGCGGCTACTGCGCACACAATTCACAAACACAGAAAATAATTTTTTTTTTGGTTTGGACTGGAGTGTACTTTCGGGGGTTACAGCACCCTTAACGGTCAAGCCAGCCGGCCCTTTACTTATGACACAGGCGCACGCTTGGCACTACTTTGTTGATGCACGTGCGGCTACTGCGCACACAATTCACAAACACAGAAAATAATTTTTTTTTTGGTTTGGACTGGAGTGTACTTTCGGGGGTTACAGCACCCTTAACGGTCAAGCCAGCCGGCCCTTTACTTATGACACAGGCGCACGCTTGGCACTACTTTGTTGATGCACGTGCGGCTACTGCGCACACAATTCACAAACACAGAAAATAATTTTTTTTTTGGTTTGGATTGGAGTGTACTTTCGGGGGTTACAGCACCCTTAACGGTCAAGCCAGCCGGCCCTTTACTTATGACACAGGCGCACGCTTGGCACTACTTTGTTGATGCACGTGCGGCTACTGCGCACACAATTCACAAACACAGAAAATATATTATTTTTTTAGCACTTGGGGGGAGCACCCCTGATGGACAGAGCACCCCCTGGACAACACTACAGCACCTCTTTAGGACTGGGACACTGCACAGGACTTTGGAGTGGACACAGCCCCTATGGAGAACTGACTGCACAACACAGTCCAGCCAGCCCCTATGGACTTTGAAGTAGTGGACACAGCCCCTATTAACAACAGCAGCACAGCACAACACAGCCAGCCCCTATGGACTTTGAAGTAGTGGACAACAGCAGCACTACACTACACTACACTACACAGCCCTAACTCCCACCCTCCCTCTTCACTGTCCACAGCCGAGTGAGAAAATGGCGCCGACGTGGGTACCTTATATAGGATCCAAAACCCGCGAGACTCGGAAGGTGGGATGATGACGTTTTGCCTCGATTTCAGATCCGAGTCAGGCGGGAAAAGTCGAGCCTGACTCGGATCGGCCTCGGATCGGGGGGGCTCGGGGGGGTTCGGATTTCAGAAATCCGAACCCGCTCACCCCTACTAATAACGCATTCACAATACAACAGTTTTGGAAACAGGGGGCCTGATTCAGACCTGTTCGCACGTAGCCTGCCGATTGTTTGCAATCTGCGCATGTGTACAAGACGCAGTGCGCGTGCGTGAACCATCGCTAAGTGATCGCACCCTGTACACAGATGCTCCGCAAGCATGAGTGACAGGACGTGCCGTTTGTGGGTGGTGACAGGGGGTTGTCGATAGTTTCGGGGGTGTGGTGGTGCGAACGCAGGCATGTCTGTGCACCTGAACGCCATTTCAAGCACGTGCATAATTAAGACGCTTTGTCAGCGTACACGTCACATGGCTGAATTACACACTGCTGCACTCGCAGTTCTTGCGGTAGGGTACGGTCAACCACAAGTGCTGCGTATGGGTCCGATGTTACTCGATGTTACCGATGGTTTAATACACTTCCTGGAGATAACGTGTGTTACTAAGGGAAAGTAGGCGTCTTGTGTCAGGCTGGTGGGCGTCTAAATACATACCGCGATCGCATGGCAAGACATAGTGGGCGTGGTAATGTCTAGCTAACCATCGCAGGATTTGCATACTATGGCTGCTGATGGCTGTGTGCGAACGCATCCTAGCGACCAGGTCTGAATCGGGCCCAGAGTTTAATGACAGGTGACAAAGATTAATTGGGGAAAGTCTGAAATCATGACAGACAGTAGGAGGACTGAGACTAGAGAAACCGAAAGATTGCATAAGAAAAGAGGTGTTTTAAACCTCTAGGATGGGGGCAGGCATGTATGCAAATTACTTGTGGGAGTTAGCCTATGGCAAGCAGGGGCGGGTTTGTAACAGGAACATTATATAAAGGGCTAGCAGTGTGGCCAAAGCCTCTTTGTTCCAGATTCCTCCAGGACAGGGAAGTGCATTTTGTCAGTTGTCATTTTCCTTAATAAATCTCTCTTAGTGCTTCTCCTTCTTCTCTTCTTCTCTCCTCCTTTTCCTTATTGTATTTAGTCTCTTTTCATTTACTTCATATCATTGCTTTTACTTTTCCTTTCTGTCCTCAATCACTGTCTTTTCTGATTTCTTGTTCTGCTGGGGGTGGGTGTAGCTATGTCCTGCCTAGTAATGAGCCTCCCCAGACCCTGGTCCCTGGCTCCACAGTGCCCCCATGTTATTAGGAGCTGCAGGTGTGGTTCCCCTATTGATAGTTCTATCCCCCCTCAGGCTGCAGCAGCTTTGTGGAAGGTGTGCCAGTGTGGGGGAGGGGTGCTTCCCTTTAGTCCTTAATGCCCCTGGTCAATATCATCTTTGTGGCTGCAGTGGCCAGCACCATAGGCAAATGCAGGAGGGGTTTATGAGTGCCTTGCCTGAACCCCCCC
Organism: Taudactylus pleione; assembly: GCA_031769625.1. Taxonomy (NCBI): domain Eukaryota; kingdom Metazoa; phylum Chordata; class Amphibia; order Anura; family Myobatrachidae; genus Taudactylus; species Taudactylus pleione. Next base: position 808,221 of record JAUIMM010000616.1, read on the forward strand.
TCAGCCCACACCATGATGACTACAATAGAAATAGCATATAATACTAAAGTTGCATGTTTTTTAGGATCCCCTCAGTGTCACAAATGAAATAACTAGCACTACAGTCCCTGTTGATCTTTTAAATGTGTCAGCCAGTAGAAAAAGTTAAAAAGCCAGTAATGAATATTGTTGTGCACCAACTAGATCTGGAAAACATGCACTGTCCATGCACTGTACGGGGTGCACTGATATGGATCACCTATTGGATCAATTATTAATACTGGATAATACACCATCCAGTACATAAGGGGACCAATCTGTGCATCTATGTCCAGGACAGTGCATGGTTTCTTTTTCTGCCCTCTCCCAGATTCCCCAACTTGCTCATATGATCTGTAAAGGAGCCGGCACATGAAATAAAAAGATTCAGCTCAGACAGGATGGCTCTACTTCTACATATAATTACTTACTGTGTTTGCTGGTCCTGTATATGCCAGAATTATATCATTCAGTACATTCGTATGATGTATTTTATAGATGGTCTAAGTGCTGATTATGGCTCTTAATGGTAGAAAACAGTTGCAGCAAACAGTGTCAGTATTATGCTGGGCATTGAGGTATCATTGGGGGAATAGAATGCTTTAGTGATGCGTTATATGACAGTAAGGGGTAATGGCTTTGACACTGCTTTATTTATCTATAGCACCTTAGATCTAGCTTTTATCTCCTTTGAATCATATTATCAGTCAATAGAGGAGATTGTATTATATACTGTATTCTGAGCATTTAACTTACAAAATGGACAGAATACATGTGCTACAGTGAATTTCTACAGGGTGCACAGCTTATTATTGCAATCACTGCCCCAAGCAGCTATCACCGGGAAGCTCCATTCTCAGCTATGCTCCTACTTCGACAAATATACATTGCTGGAGGTCACGCAGCCTTCGCGTCCTGCCTATGAGGGGTACAACGCGAGCAAAGCAGCTAGTTCAGTTCGTCAGGGCTAACAGCAGGCGTCTGGGGAAAATGCTTCGCCTTTAATAATTCCACCTGTACGCAGGGACGAAAATGTCATTTTCGTCACCTCTGCTTGCGATGTGGTGGCAATCACCCAGTTGCCAAGTGTTTCAAGGGGGGTGCCCAGCAGCAGCCTGCACAGCCAGCAAAAGGCACAAGTGCTAAGTAAAGTTCCATCCCCTGTCCGTGTCACAGCGATAGCAAAATGGTTGAGTTGGTACCCGGTTCTGCAGGACGCAGAATTTTCGTTAAAAGGCTTCAGTTTTGGTTTTCGTTTACCTATTTGCAGGGATGTCGACACATATTCGCCTAGAAATTTGAAGTCTGCCTTTGAATTGCCTCACATTCTTAGGGAAAAAGTGGCTGGCGAGGTTAGCGTCAGGCGCATTGCAGGGTCTTTTGCAGAACCCCCATTAGGGATCTTGTGAATTCCCCGGTGGGAGTGGTTCCCAAGAAAATTCCAGGAAAATACAGGCTCATGCAACATCTGTCTTATCCGCCAGGCTCGTCAGTAAATTATGCCATACCAGTTGAGGTTTCCTCGGTGGTGTACCAGTCTTTTGACGATGCTTTGGACGTCATTAGGTGTTATGGTCCGGGCGCACTGATGGCTAAGATAGATGTTGAGTCAGCTTTTCGTCTACTTCCTTTGCACCCAGAGTCATTCCAGTTTATGGGTTTTTAGCTTGGACAACGGATATTGCATAGACAAATGCTTGCCTATGGGGTGTTCTGTGTCCTGTGCGTTTTTCGAGCATTTTAGCACCTTCCTACACTGGTGCGCGGAATTTATTTATTTAATTTTTGCGGTAGTCATGGAATAGCCCACTATCTCGATGACTTTCTGTGTGTCGGCCCTTCCGGTTCAGGCAGATGCAGTTATCTTTTGTTTTCTTTACGAGCGCTGTTTTTTCATTTGGAGTTCCCGTTGCTGCGGACAAAACGGAGGGCCCTTCCCCTTGTTATTTCCTGGGTATCGAGATCTGTACCTCGGCGGGTTCTTGTCGCATTCCTCTCGATAAGCCTGTCAAGTTGCGTAATGCCATAGCGGAATGCACGGCTTCCAGTAGAATTACCCTGCGGCAGGCGCAATCCCTCCTGGGCCTGTAAAGTAATTCCAATGGGCAGAGCTTTTTCACGTAAATTGGAAAGGGCCACGGCTGGTGTCACTAACCGAGACATTTGCTACGTTTATCCTCAGAGTTTAAGCAGGACCTCTCTGTCTGGGTCTCGTTTCTTCGGGATTTTAATGGCGTTCGGTTGTGGATGTCTCCAGCCGCTGACAATTTGCAGCTGCAGCTGTTCACCGACGCAGCAGGCACCACAGGGTTCGGATGTTACCTTGATGGCTCCTGGTGCGTTGGCCGTTGGCTGGAAGAATGGGTGGGAAAGGGTTTGACTAAGGACTTACTCCTTCTCAAACTCTTTCCCATAATGGTTTCCTTGGAAATCTGGGGGGAATGGTTACGCAATCGCAGCATCATTATCAGGTGTGACAACCTGGGCGTGGTCCATGCGATACAATCAGCAACATGCGGCTTCCCTGCTGGTTTTGCGCTTGCTAGCGCAGCTGTGCTCACATGTTTGCGCTGTAACATCATGTTTAAGGCAAGACACGATCCTGGGGTGGAGAATGAGATAGACGATGCGTTATCACGTTTCCAGTGGGCTAGGTCCCGATCTGTGGCCCCTGGTGCTGACGTTGTGCTTTGCCCCTCTTATGTTTGGCAGGTGATCGAGCCGGCATGGAGGGCTTAGCAGAACAGTCTTTAGCCCCCTCCACGTTGCGAGCATATCGGCAGGCATGGAATGAATGGGAAGATTATTCCCGTAGCAGCAAACAGGCAGGTAAGAGTCAGCATCGTTCGATGCTTTCTTTTATTTGGAGTCTCCATTTGGCTGGCAGATCCAGGGCTTCTGTTGCGCGCTCTTTGGGGGGCATTGCATTTTATTGTAAATTGAAGGGCCAACCTGACTTTACTAAAAGTTTTCTGATTGTGAAGGCTTTAAAGGGTTGGGCACGGGTCTCCCGGCCAGTAGCTGACCGTAGGAGACCTGTGGATGCTCATCTGCTTCCGGCAGTATTAGGGGCGGTTCTCGGAGTGGCTCTTACTGCGTATGAGGCGGTCCTGATTCAAGTGGTGTTTTCAGAGGCTTTTCACGGCACCTTGAGGGTATCGGAGCTGGTGGCATCATCCAAATGGGTTGATGCCGCCATGCTCCTCTCGGATATCCTGGTCAGTGAGAGGTCTGTTCTCTGTAGGATTCGGCGGTCAAAGACCGACCAGACTGGTAGGGGTAGGTGGATCTCGTTGGGTCCATCTAGGTACGAACAGATCTGCCCCGTGGCACTAGCTATGCGGTATGAGTTATTGCGGCCAGATGTTCCTGGTTCATGACTCATGCATATGGACAGGACTCCGCTTACCAAATACCAGTTTGGTTGGTTTTTGAAGAGGTGTGTATCAGTTTTAGGCCTCCCGCCTCAAGATTTTGGTACACACTCGTTTCTGATCGGAGCCGCAACTTCGGCGGCAGCTGCGGGTTTCTCGGCATCAGAAATTAAGGCCCTAGGACGTTGGAAATCGGATAGTTATAAAGGTTACATTCGACCTAGGCGTGAAGGCCCTTTGTTTTAAAGTCATTTCACAGTCTGTTCCGGTTACGTTTATAGTTTATGCTTGCCTGGTTTTTGTCTTGTCTCATGTACTGTCCTGTCTTGTCTGTTACCCCTGTCCGCCCTACTCGGGATTAGCTACTCGCCATTGCTGGCAATGGGAGTCTTGAGGGATTTTACAATTTTTACCTGAACTGACGGATTCAATTCGGCTATTCTCAATCATTTAATTAGGCCATAGTCCATCCCTCAGCAGGTTTTTATTTTACCTCTTGCCGAGTTCACCTGTTTTTTCCCAATTCCCCCCCACCCATTCTTCCCCTTTGTGTCTTCTGTTTGTCTCAGCCACTTCAAATAGTAAAGTCGGCGACCAATAGAAAATTTTTCTTTTTGGCAGATACTCACTTATGTTCTATCAGATCCCACTAATACACCATAAAATTTTATTGTTTTATGACAATTACTAATTTTTTATTTACTGCTTTCCTCCACCTTTAGGATTGCTCTTTGACACGCAGGACATTTGGGTTATAGGCCACTCATATATTTTCTGGGCTGCTAGGTTTGAGTTCAGATCAAGCTCCAATTTTTGAATATTCAGCTAGGGTCCGTTGGATAGGTTCCAGAGGTATGAGATGGCATTCCTTTTGTCCTAAACTGTTAGAGTATGCAAGGCTTTTTGGTAGGCCACGTATTTTGGTGGCTTATTTAGGAGGCAACGACTTAGGGCAGATGTCCACTGTAGAATTACGAGTTGATATTGTCAACGATTTGGCGAGGGTGCTATCGGCCTGGCCCTTGTGTAAATTAATTTGGTCTTGCATTGTACCTCGACAGGTCTGGCGTGGGGTTAGGAGTTTTCCTGCTAATGACGAAGCTAGGAAGAAACTTAATTTCGCAGTTGCCAAATTTGTGATGGCCAATTATGGCCGTTTCATTTACCATAAGAACATTCAATTTCGATTTAGTTATATGTATAGACCTGATGGAGTTCATTTAACAGAGGAGGGTTTGTCATTGTTTATTGGGGATCTTTTTGAGGAGTTGGCGTTATTGGGGTAGTACTTGGTATGGTGGCGGTGCAGCGGTTCTATAAGCAGAACCTTGCTGTGGCGGGAAAGAACGGCAGGTCGCCAGTCCGGGTGCAATTATGATTTAAGGGCGCTCCCTTCGTTGACTGGTAGTTGGCTGTACCAACCTAACGGGGGGCAGTATCACCACCTAAACGGGTGGGAAGTCAAGATGGGGGTGAGCGTTACGTTTTGTTGATGATATGAGTTACATGGTTATGTGTATGCACTCTGGGCGATCTACGCCTGCTATGCCTTTTGTTGTTTGTGTGTGGGCATAGCAGATCTGGCTGATTTCTGGCCGTCCTTTCTTTGCCACCATACATCCTTAAATAAATAATAATTATTATTGCTCCAATAAATCGCCATCAAGTTATCTGCCAAATCCACGTCTCAGTGTCTTTATTTTATGTTAGTATGATAAGTGGTTTGCACACATGACAACACCTCATCCGATAGAAGGTTTAGAGAAACCGAAAGATTGCATAAGAAAAGAGGTGTTTTAAACCTCTAGGATGGGGGCAGGCATGTATGCAAATTACTTGTGGGAGTTAGCCTATGGCAAGCAGGGGCGGGTGTGTAACAGGAACATTATATAGTGGGATAAAAGTGTGGGCCAAAGCCTCTTTGTTCCAGATTCCCCACCCTCCCTCCCCTATAAATTTTGGTATGTTGTGGGTTTGGTTTTGGGTGGCGGGAAAGAACGGCAGGTCGCCAGTCCGGGTGCAATTATGATTTAAGGGCGCTCCCTTTGTTGACTGGTAGTTGGCTGTACCAACCTAACGGGGGGCAGTATCACCACCTAAACTGGTGGGAAGTCAAGATGGGGGTGAGCGTTACCTTTTGTTGATGATATGAGTTACATGGTTATGTGTATGCACTCTGGGCGATCTACGCCTGCTATGCCTTTTGTTGTTTGTGTGTGGGCATAGCAGATCTGGCTGATTTCTGGCCGTCCTTTCTTTGCCACCATACATCCTTAAATAAATAATAATTATTATTGCTCCAATAAATCGCCATCAAGTTATCTGCCAAATCCACGTCTCAGTGTCTTTATTTTATGTTAGTATGATAAGTGGTTTGCACACATGACAACACCTCATCCGATAGAAGGTTTAGACACAAGGCCTTACATTCGCTCCCAGCCTGTACCGAGAGTCCCCGTTTGCATGATTATATGTCCAGCGTATTACAACGTCCTTCAATACAAACAGGAAATGTCCTGAGCAAACTGAAGACATTTACTGCAGCCAACACCAGCACATTACTGAGGCACAGTATACAGTAACCAGGTACGCAGGACCCGGAGACATACACCAGCACATTACTGAGGCACAGTATACAGTAAGCAGGTATGCAGGAGCCGGAGACATACACCAACACAACACTGAGGCACAGTATACAGTAAGCAGGTATGCAGGACCCGGAGACATACACCAGCACATTACTGAGACACAGTATACAGTAAGCAGCTACGCAGGACCCGGAGACATACACCAGCACATTACTGAGGCACAGTATACAGTAAGCAGGTATGCAGGACCCGGAGACATACACCAGCACATTACTGAGGCACAGTATACAGTAAGCAGGTATGCAGGACCCGGAGACATACACCAGCACATTACTGAGGCACAGTATACAGTAACCAGGTATGCAGGACCCGGAGACATACACCAGCACATTACTGAGGCACAGTATACAGTAAGCAGGTATGCAGGACCCGGAGACATACACCAGCACATTACTGAGGCACAGTATACAGTAAGCAGGTATGCAGGACCCGGAGACATACACCAGCACATTACTGAGGCACAGTATACAGTAAGCATGTATGCAGGACCCGGAGACATACACCAACACATTACTGAGGCACAGTATACAGTAACCAGGTATGCAGGACCCGGAGACATACACCAGCACATTACTGAGGCACAGTATACAGTAAGCATGTATGCAGGACCCGGAGACATACACCAGCACATTACTGAGGCACAGTATACAGTAAGCATGTATGCAGGACCCGGAGACATACACCAGCACATTACTGAGGCACAGTATACAGTAAGCAGGTATGCAGGACCCGGAGACATACACCAGCACATTACTGAGGCACAGTATACAGTAAGCAGGTATGCAGGACCCGGAGACATACACCAGCACATTACTGAGGCACAGTATACAGTAAGCAGGTACGCAGGACCCGGAGACATACACCAGCACATTACTGAGGCACAGTATACAGTAAGCAGGTACGCAGGACCCGGAGACATACACCAGCACATTATTGAGGCACAGTATACAGTAAGCAGGTACGCAGGACCCGGAGACATACACCCGCACATTACTGAGGCACAGTATACAGTAAGCAGGTACGCAGGACCCGGAGACATACACCCGCACATTACTGAGGCACAGTATACAGTAAGCAGGTATGCAGGACCCGAAGACATACACCAACACATTACTGAGGCACAGTATACAGTAACCAAGTATGCAGGACACGGAGACATACGCCAGCACATTACTGAGGCACAGTATACAGTAACCAGGTATGCAGGACCCGGAGACATACACCAGCACATTACTGAGGCACAGTATACAGTAACCAGGTATGCAGGACCCGGAGACATACACCAGCACATTACTGAGGCACAGTATACAGTAAGCAGGTATGCAGGACCCGGAGACATACACCAGCACATTACTGAGGCACAGTATACAGTAAGCAGGTATGCAGGACCCGGAGACAAACACCAACACATTACTGAGGCACAGTATACAGTAAGCAGGTATGCAGGACCCGGAGACATACACCAACACATTACTGAGGCACAGTCTACAGTAAGCAGGTATGCAGGACCCGGAGACATACACCAACACATTACTGAGGCACAGTATACAGTAAGCAGGTATGCAGGACCCGGAGACATACACCAACACATTACTAAGGCACACCAACACATTACTGAGGCACAGTATACAGTAAGCAGGTATGCAGGACCCGGAGACATACACCAACACATTACTGAGGCACAGTATACAGTAAGCAGGTATGCAGGACCCGGAGACATACACCAGAACATTACTGAGGCACAGTATACAGTAAGCAAGTATGCAGGACCAGGAGACATACACCAGCACATTACTGAGGCACAGTATACAGTAACCAGGTATGCAGGACCCGGAGACATACACCAGCACATTACTGAGGCACAGTATACAGTAAGTAGGTACGCAGGACCCGGAGACATACACCAGCACATTACTGAGGCACAGTATACAGTAAGCAGGTATGCAGGACCCGGAGACATACACCAGCACATTACTGAGGCACAGTATACAGTAACCAGGTACGCAGGACCCGGAGACATACACCAGCACATTACTGAGGCACAGTATACAGTAACCAGGTACGCAGGACCCGGAGACATACACCAGCACATTACTGAGGCACAGTATACAGTAAGCAGGTACGCAGGACCCGGAGACATACACCAGCACATTACTGAGGCACAGTATACAGTGAGCAGGTACGCAGGACCCGGAGACATACACCAGCACATTACTGAGGCACAGTATACAGTGAGCAGGTACGCAGGACCCGGAGACATACACCAGCACATTACTGAGGCACAGTATACAGTAAGCATGTACGCAGGACCCGGAGACATACACCAGCACATTACTGAGGCACAGTATACAGTAAGCAGGTACGCAGGACCCGGAGACATACACCAGCACATTACTGAGGCACAGTATACAGTAAGCAGGTACGCAGGACCCGGAGACATACACCAGCACATTACTGATGCACAGTATACAGTAAGCAGGTACGCAGGACCCGGAGACAAACACCAACACATTACTGAGGCACAGTATACAGTAAGCAGGTACGCAGGACCCGGAGACATACACCAGCACATTACTGAGGCACAGTGTACAGTAAGCAGGTACGCAGGACCCGGAGACATACACCAGCACATTACTGAGGCACAGTGTACAGTAAGCAGGTACGCAGGACCCGGAGACATACACCAGCACATTACTGAGGCACAGTGTACAGTAAGCAGGTACGCAGGACCCGGAGACATACACCAGCACATTACTGAGGCACAGTGTACAGTAAGCAAGTACGCAGGACCCGGAGACATACACCAGCACATTACTGAGGCACAGTGTACAGTAAGCAAGTACGCAGGACCCGGAGACATACACCAGCACATTACTGAGGCACAGTGTACAGTAAGCAGGTATGCAGGACCCGGAGACATACACCAGCACATTACTGAGGCACAGTGTACAGTAAGCAGGTATGCAGGACCCGGAGACATACACCAGCACATTACTGAGGAACAGTGTACAGTAAGCATGTATACAGGACCCGGAGACATACACCAGCACATTACTGAGGCACAGTGTACAGTAAGCATGTACGCAGGACCCGGAGACATGCACCAGCACATTACTGAGGCACAGTATACAGTAAGCAGGTACGCAGGACCCGGAGACATACACCAGCACATTACTGAGGCACAGTATACAGTAAGCAGGTACGCAGGACCCGGAGACATACACCAGCACATTACTGAGGCACAGTATACAGTAAGCAGGTACGCAGGACCCGGAGACAAACACCAACACATTACTGAGGCACAGTATACAGTAAGCAGGTACGCAGGAGCCGGAGACATACACCAGCACATTACTGAGGCACAGTATACAGTAAGCAAGTATGCAGGACCCGGAGACATACACCAGCACATTACTGAGGCACAGTATACAGTAACCAGGTATGCAGGACCCGGAGACATACACCAGCACATTACTGAGGCACAGTATACAGTAAGCAGGTATGCAGGACCCGGAGACATACACCAGCACATTACTGAGGCACAGTATACAGTAAGCAGGTATGCAGGACCCGGAGACATACACCAGCACATTACTGAGGCACAGTATACAGTAAGCATGTATGCAGGACCCGGAGACATACACCAACACATTACTGAGGCACAGTATACAGTAACCAGGTATGCAGGACCCGGAGACATACACCAGCACATTACTGAGGCACAGTATACAGTAAGCATGTATACAGGACCCGGAGACATACACCAGCACATTACTGAGGCACAGTATACAGTAAGCATGTATGCAGGACCCGGAGACATACACCAGCACATTACTGAGGCACAGTATACAGTAAGCATGTATGCAGGACCCGGAGACATACACCAGCACATTACTGAGGCACAGTATACAGTAACCAGGTACGCAGGACCCGGAGACATACACCAGCACATTACCGAGGCACAGTATACAGTAACCAGGTACGCAGGACCCGGAGACATACACCAGCACATTACTGAGGCACAGTATACAGTAACCAGGTATGCAGGACCCGGAGACATACACCAGCACATTACCGAGGCACAGTATACAGTAACCAGGTATGCAGGACCCGGAGACATACACCAGCACATTTCTGAGGCACAGTATACAGTAAGCAGGTACGCAGGACCCGGAGACATACACCAGCACATTACTGAGGCACAGTATACAGTAAGCAGGTACGCAGGACCCGGAGACATACACCAGCACATTACTGAGGCACAGTATACAGTAAGCATGTACGCAGGACCCGGACACATACACCAGCACATTACTGAGGCACAGAGTACAGTAAGCATGTACGCAGGACCCGGAGACATACACCAGCACATTACTGAGGCACAGTGTACAGTAAGCATGTTTGCAGGACCCGGAGACATACACCAGCACATTACTGAGGCACAGTATACAGTAAGCAGGTATGCAGGACCCGGAGACATACACCAGCACATTACTGAGGCACAGTATACAGTAACCAGGTATGCAGGACCCGGAGACATACACCATTACTGAGGCACAGTATACAGTAAGCAGGTATGCAGAACCCGGAGACATACACCAGCACATTACTGAGGCACAGTATACAGTAAGCAGGTACGCCGGACCCGGAGACAAACACCAACACATTACTGAGGCACAGTATACAGTAAGCAGGTATGCAGGACCCAGAGACTTACACCAGCACATTACTGAGGCACAGTATACAGTGAGCAGGTACGCAGGACCCGGAGACATACACCAGCACATTACTGAGGCACAGTATACAGTGAGCAGGTACGCAGGACCCGGAGACATACACCAGCACATTACTGAGGCACAGTATACAGTAAGCATGTACGCAGGACCCGGAGACATACACCAGCACATTACTGAGGCACAGTATACAGTAAGAAGGTACGCAGGACCCGGAGACATACACCAGCACATTACTGAGGCACAGTATACAGTAAGCAGGTACGCAGGACCCGGAGACATACACCAGCACATTACTGAGGCACAGTATACAGTAAGCAGGTACGCAGGACCCGGAGACATACACCAGCACATTACTGATGCACAGTATGAGTAAGCAGGTACGCAGGACCCGGAGACAAACACCAACACATTACTGAGGCACAGTATACAGTAAGCAGGTACGCAGGACCCGGAGACATACACCAGCACATTACTGAGGCACAGTGTACAGTAAGCAGGTACGCAGGACCCGGAGACATACACCAGCACATTACTGAGGCACAGTGTACAGTAAGCAGGTACGCAGGACCCGGAGACATACACCAGCACATTACTGAGGCACAGTGTACAGTAAGCAAGTACGCAGGACCCGGAGACATACACCAGCACATTACTGAGGCACAGTGTACAGTAAGCAAGTATGCAGGACCCGGAGACATACACCAGCACATTACTGAGGCACAGTGTACAGTAAGCAGGTATGCAGGACCCGGAGACATACACCAGCACATTACTGAGGCACAGTGTACAGTAAGCAGGTATGCAGGACCCGGAGACATACACCAGCACATTACTGAGGAACAGTGTACAGTAAGCATGTATACAGGACCCGGAGACATACACCAGCACATTACTGAGGCACAGTGTACAGTAAGCATGTACGCAGGACCCGGAGACATGCACCAGCACATTACTGAGGCACAGTATACAGTAAGCAGGTACGCAGGACCCGGAGACATACACCAGCACATTACTGAGGCACAGTATACAGTAAGCAGGTACGCAGGACCCGGAGACATACACCAGCACATTACTGAGGCACAGTATACAGTAAGCAGGTACGCAGGACCCGGAGACAAACACCAACACATTACTGAGGCACAGTATACAGTAAGCAGGTACGCAGGACCCGGAGACATACACCAGCACATTACTGAGGCACAGTATACAGTAAGCAAGTATGCAGGACCCGGAGACATACACCAGCACATTACTGAGGCACAGTATACAGTAACCAGGTATGCAGGACCCGGAGACATACACCAGCACATTACTGAGGCACAGTATACAGTAAGCAGGTATGCAGGACCCGGAGACATACACCAGCACATTACTGAGGCACAGTATACAGTAAGCAGGTATGCAGGACCCGGAGACATACACCAGCACATTACTGAGGCACAGTATACAGCAAGCATGTATGCAGGACCCGGAGACATACACCAACACATTACTGAGGCACAGTATACAGTAACCAGGTATGCAGGACCCGGAGACATACACCAGCACATTACTGAGGCACAGTATACAGTAAGCATGTATGCAGGACCCGGAGACATACACCAGCACATTACTGAGGCACAGTATACAGTAAGCATGTATGCAGGACCCGGAGACATACACCAGCACATTACTGAGGCACAGTATACAGTAAGCATGTATGCAGGACCCGGAGACATACACCAGCACATTACTGAGGCACAGTATACAGTAACCAGGTACGCAGGACCCGGAGACATACACCAGCACATTACCGAGGCACAGTATACAGTAACCAGGTATGCAGGACCCGGAGACATACACCAGCACATTACCGAGGCACAGTATACAGTAACCAGGTACGCAGGACCCGGAGACATACACCAGCACATTACCGAGGCACAGTATACAGTAACCAGGTATGCAGGACCCGGAGACATACACCAGCACATTACTGAGGCACAGTATACAGTAAGCAGGTACGCAGGACCCGGAGACATACACCAGCACATTACTGAGGCACAGTATACAGTAAGCAGGTACGCAGGACCCGGAGACATACACCAGCACATTACTGAGGCACAGTATACAGTAAGCATGTACGCAGGACCCGGACACATACACCAGCACATTACTGAGGCACAGAGTACAGTAAGCATGTACGCAGGACCCGGAGACATACACCAGCACATTACTGAGGCACAGTGTACAGTAAGCATGTTTGCAGGACCCGGAGACATACACCAGCACATTACTGAGGCACAGTATACAGTAAGCAGGTATGCAGGACCCGGAGACATACACCAGCACATTACTGAGGCACAGTATACAGTAACCAGGTATGCAGGACCCGGAGACATACACCATTACTGAGGCACAGTATACAGTAAGCAGGTATGCAGAACCCGGAGACATACACCAGCACATTACTGAGGCACAGTATACAGTAAGCAGGTACGCCGGACCCGGAGACAAACACCAACACATTACTGAGGCACAGTATACAGTAAGCATGTATGCAGGACCCAGAGACTTACACCAGCACATTACTGAGGCACAGTATTCAGTAAGCAGGTACGCAGGACCCGGAGACATACACCAGCACATTACTGAGGCACAGTATACAGTAAGCAGGTATGCAGGACCCGGAGACATACACCAGCACATTACTGAGGCACAGTATACAGTAAGCAGGTATGCAGGACCCGGAGACATACACCAGCACATTACTGAGGCACAGTATACAGTAAGCAGGTACGCAGGACCCGGAGACATACACCAGCACATTACTGAGGCACAGTATACAGTAAGCAGGTACGCAGGACCCGGAGACATACACCAGCACATTACTGAGGCACAGTATACAGTAAGCAGGTACGCAGGACCCGGAGACATACACCCGCACATTACTGAGGCACAGTATACAGTAAGCAGGTACGCAGGACCCGGAGACATACACCCGCACATTACTGAGGCACAGTATACAGTAAGCAGGTATGCAGGACCCGAAGACATACACCAACACATTACTGAGGCACAGTATACAGTAACCAAGTATGCAGGACACGGAGACATACGCCAGCACATTACTGAGGCACAGTATACAGTAACCAGGTATGCAGGACCCGGAGACATACACCAGCACATTACTGAGGCACAGTGTACAGTAAGCATGTACGCAGGACCCGGAGACATGCACCAGCACATTACTGAGGCACAGTATACAGTAAGCAGGTACGCAGGACCCGGAGACATACACCAGCACATTACTGAGGCACAGTATACAGTAAGCAGGTACGCAGGACCCGGAGACATACACCAGCACATTACTGAGGCACAGTATACAGTAAGCAGGTACGCAGGACCCGGAGACATACACCAGCACATTACTGAGGCACAGTATACAGTAAGCAGGTACGCAGGACCCGGAGACATACACCAGCACATTACTGAGGCACAGTATACAGTAAGCAGGTACGCAGGACCCGGAGACAAACACCAACACATTACTGAGGCACAGTATACAGTAAGCAGGTACGCAGGACCCGGAGACATACACCAGCACATTACTGAGGCACAGTATACAGTAAGCAGGTACGCAGGACCCGGAGACATACACCAGCACATTACTGAGGCACAGTGTACAGTAAGCAGGTACGCAGGACCCGGAGACATACACCAGCACATTACTGAGGCACAGTGTACAGTAAGCAGGTACGCAGGACCCGGAGACATACACCAGCACATTACTGAGGCACAGTGTACAGTAAGCACGTACGCAGGACCCGGAGACATACACCAGCACATTACTGAGGCACAGTGTACAGTAAGCAAGTACGCAGGACCCGGAGACATACACCAGCACATTACTGAGGCACAGTGTACAGTAAGCAAGTATGCAGGACCCGGAGACATACACCAGCACATTACTGAGGCACAGTGTACAGTAAGCAGGTATGCAGGACCCGGAGACATACACCAGCACATTACTGAGGCACAGTGTACAGTAAGCATGTATACAGGACCCGGAGACATACACCAGCACATTACTGAGGCACAGTGTACAGTAAGCATGTACGCAGGACCCGGAGACATGCACCAGCACATTACTGAGGCACAGTATACAGTAAGCAGGTACGCAGGACCCGGAGACATACACCAGCACATTACTGAGGCACAGTATACAGTAAGCAGGTACGCAGGACCCGGAGACATACACCAGCACATTACTGAGGCACAGTATACAGTAAGCAGGTACGCAGGACCCGGAGACAAACACCAACACATTACTGAGGCACAGTATACAGTAAGCAGGTATGCAGGACACGGATACATACACCAGCACATTACTGAGGCACAGTATACAGTAAGCAGGTATGCAGGACCCGGAGACATACACCAACACATTACTGAGGCACAGTATACAGTAAGCAGTTATGCAGGACCCGGAGACATACACCAACACATTACTGAGGCACACCAACACATTACTGAGGCACAGTATACAGTAAGCAGGTATGCAGGACCCGGAGACATACGCCAACATTTTACTGAGTCACAGTATACAGTAAGCAGGTATGCAGGACCCGGAGACATACACCAGCACATTACTGAGGCACAGTATACAGTAAGCAGTTATGCAGGACCCGGAGACATACACCAGCACATTACTGAGGCACAGTATACAGTAACCAGGTATGCAGGACCCGGAGACATACACCAGCACATTACTGAGGCACAGAATACAGTAAGCAGGTATGCAGGACCCGGAGACATACACCAGCACATTACTGAGGCACAGTATACAGTAACCAGGTACGCAGGACCCGGAGACATACACCAGCACATTACTGAGGCACAGTATACAGTAACCAGGTACGCAGGACCCGGAGACATACACCAGCACATTACTGAGGCACAGTATACAGTAAGCAGGTACGCAGGACCCGCAGACAAACACCAGCACATTACTGAGGCACAGTATACAGTAAGCAGGTACGCAGGACCCGGAGACATACACCAGCACATTACTGAGGCACAGTATACAGTAAGCAGGTACGCAGGACCCGGAGACATACACCAGCACATTACTGAGGCACAGTATACAGTAAGCAGGTACGCAGGACCCGGAGACATACACCAGCACATTACTGAGGCACAGTATACAGTAAGCAGGTACGCAGGACCCGGAGACATACACCAGCACATTACTGAGGCACAGTATACAGTAAGCAGGTACGCAGGACCCGGAGACATACACCAGCACATTACTGAGGCACAGTATACTGTAAGCAGGTACGCAGGACCCGGAGACATACACCAGCACATTACTGAGGCACAGTATACAGTAAGCAGGTACGCAGGACCCGGAGACAAACACCAACACATTACTGAGGCACAGTATACAGTAAGCAGGTACGCAGGACCCGGAGACATACACCAGCACATTACTGAGGCACAGTGTACAGTAAGCAGGTACGCAGGACCCGGAGACATACACCAGCACTTTACTGAGGCACAGTGTACAGTAAGCAGGTACGCAGGACCCGGAGACATACACCAGCACATTACTGAGGCACAGTGTACAGTAAGCAAGTACGCAGGACCCGGAGACATACACCAGCACATTACTGAGGCACAGTGTACAGTAAGCAGGTACGCAGGACCCGGAGACATACACCAGCACATTACTGAGGCACAGTGTACAGTAAGCAGGTACGCAGGACCCGGAGACATACACCAGCACATTACTGAGGCACAGTGTACAGTAAGCATGTACGCAGGACCCGGAGACATACACCAGCACATTACTGAGGCACAGTGTACAGTAAGCATGTACGCAGGACCCGGAGACATACACCAGCACATTACTGAGGCACAGTGTACAGTAAGCAGGTACGCAGGACCCGGAGACATACACCAGCACATTACTGAGGCACAGTGTACAGTAACCAGGTATGCAGGACCCGGAGACATACACCAACACATTACTGAGGCACAGTGTACAGTAACCAGGTATGCAGGACCCGGAGACATACACCAGCACATTACTGAGGCACAGTGTACAGTAACCAGGTATGCAGGACCCGGAGACATACACCAGCACATTACTGAGGCACAGTATACAGTAACCAGGTATGCAGGACCCGGAGACATACACCAGCACATTACTGAGGCACAGTATACAGTAAGCAGGTATGCAGGACCCGGAGACATACACCAGCACATTACTGAGGCACAGTATACAGTAAGCAGGTATGCAGGACCCGGAGACATACACCAGCACATTACTGAGGCACAGTATACAGTAAGCAGGTATGCAGGACCCGGAGACATACACCAATACATTACTGAGGCACAGTATACAGTAAGCAGGTATGCAGGACCCGGAGACATACACCAACACATTACTGAGGCACAGTATACAGTAACCAGGTATGCAGGACCCGGAGACATACACCAACACATTACTGAGGCACAGTATACAGTAAGCAGGTAGGCAGGACCCGGAGACATACACCAGCACATTACTGAGGCACAGTATACAGTAAGCAGGTACGCAGGACCCGGAGACATACACCAGCACATTACTGAGGCACAGTATACAGTAACCAGGTACGCTGGACCCGGAGACATACACCAGCACATTACTGAGGCACAGTATACAGTAAGCAGGTACGCAGGACCCGGAGACATACACCAGCACATTACTGAGGCACAGTATACAGTAAGCAGGTACGCAGGACCCGGAGACATACACCAACACATTACGCAGGTATGCAGGACCCGGAGACATACACCAGCACATTACTGAGGTACAGTATACAGTAAGCAGGTATGCAGGACCCGGAGACATACACCAGCACATTACTGAGGCACAGTATACAGTAACCAGGTATGCAGGACCCGGAGACATACACCATTACTGAGGCACAGTATACAGTAAGCAGGTATGCTGGACCCGGAGACATACACCAGCACATTACTGAGGCACAGTATACAGTAAGCAGGTACGCAGGACCCGGAGACATACACCAGCACATTACTGAGGCACAGTATACAGTAACCAGGTTCGCAGGACCCGGAGACAAACACCAACACATTACTGAGGCACAGTATACAGTAAGCAGGTATGCAGGACACGGAGACATACACCATCACATTACTGAGGCACAGTATACAGTAAGCAGGTACGCAGGACACGGAGACATACACCAACACATTACTGAGGCACAGTATACAGTAAGCAGGTACGCAGGACACGGAGACATACACCAACACATTACTGAGGCACAGTATACAGTAAGCAGGTACGCAGGACACGGTGACATACACCAGCACATTACTGAGGCACAGTATACAGTAAGCAGGTACGCAGGACCCGGAGACATACACCAACACATTACTGAGGCACAGTATACAGTAACCAGGTACGCAGGACTCGGAGACATACACCAGCACATTACTGAGGCACAGTATACAGTAAGCAGGTACGCAGGACCCGGAGACAAACACCAACACATTACTGAGGCACAGTATACAGTAACCAGGTACGCAGGACCCGGAGACATACACCAGCACATTACTGAGGCACAGTATACAGTAAGCAGGTACGCAGGACCCGGAGACATACACCAGCACATTACTGAGGCACAGTATACAGTAAGCAGGTACGCAGGACCCGGAGACATACACCAGCACATTACTGAGGCACAGTATACAGCAACCAGGAACGCAGGACCCGGAGACATACACCAACACATTACTGAGGCACATTATACAGCAAACAGGTACGCAGGACCTGGAGACATACACCAGCACATTACTGAGGCACAGTATACAGTAAGCAGGTACGCAGGACCCGGAGACATACACCAGCACATTACTGAGGCACAGTATACAGTAAGCAGGTACGCAGGACCCTGAGACATACACCAGCACATTACTGAGGCACAGTATACAGTAAGCAGGTACGCAGGACCCGGAGACATACACCAGCACATTACTGAGGCACAGTATACAGTAAGCAGGTACGCAGGACCCGGAGACATACACCAGCACATTACTGAGGCACAGTATACAGTAAGCAGGTACGCAGGACCCGGAGACATACACCAGCACATTACTGAGGCACAGTATACAGTAAGCATGTACTCAGGACCCGAAGACATACACCAGCACATTACTGAGGCACAGAATACAGTAAGCATGTACGCAGGACCCGGAGACATACACCAGCACATTACTGAGGCACAGTATACAGTAAGCATGTTTGCAGGACCCGGAGACATACACCAGCACATTACTGTGGCACAGTATACAGTAAGCAGGTATGCAGGACCCGGAGACATACACCAGCACATTACTGAGGCACAGTATACAGTAACCAGGTATGCAGGACCCGGAGACATACACCATTACTGAGGCACAGTATACAGTAAGCAGGTATGCTGGACCCGGAGACATACACCAGCACATTACTGAGGCACAGTATACAGTAAGCAGGTATGCAGGACCCGGAGACATACACCAGCACATTACCGAGGCACAGTATACAGTAACCAGGTTCGCAGGACCCGGAGACAAACACCAACACATTACTGAGGCACAGTATACAGTAAGCAGGTATGCAGGACACGGAGACATACACCATCACATTACTGAGGCACAGTATACAGTAAGCAGGTACGCAGGACACGGAGACATACACCAACACATTACTGAGGCACAGTATACAGTAAGCAGGTACGCAGGACACGGAGACATACACCAACACATTACTGAGGCACAGTATACAGTAAGCAGGTATGCAGGACACGGTGACATACACCAGCACATTACTGAGGCACAGTATACAGTAAGCAGGTACGCAGGACCCGGAGACATACACCAACACATTACTGAGGCACAGTATACAGTAACCAGGTACGCAGGACCCGGAGACATACACCAGCACATTACTGAGGCACAGTATACAGTAAGCATGTATGCAGGACCCGGAGACTTACACCAGCACATTACTGAGGCACAGTATACAGTAAGCAGGTACGCAGGACCCGGAGACATACACCAGCACATTACTGAGGCACAGTATACAGTAAGCAGGTACGCAGGACCCGGAGACATACACCAGCACATTACTGAGGCACAGTATACAGTAAGCAGGTACGCAGGACCCGGAGACATACACCAGCACATTACTGAGGCACAGTATACAGTAAGCAGGTACGCAGGACCCGTAGACATACACCAGCACATTACTGAGGCACAGTATACAGTAACCAGGTACGCAGGACCCGGAGACATACACCAGCACATTACTGATGCACAGTATACAGTAAGCAGGTACGCAGGACCCGGAGACATACACCAGCACATTACTGAGGCACAGTATACAGTAAGCAGGTACGCAGGACCCAGAGACATACACCAGCACATTACTGAGGCACAGTATACAGTAAGCAGGTACGCAGGACCCGGAGACATACACCAACACATTACTGAGGCACAGTATACAGTAACCAGGTACGCAGGACCCGGAGACATACACCAACACATTACTGAGGCACAGTATACAGTAACCAGGTACGCAGGACCCGGAGACATACACCAGCACATTACTGAGGCACAGTATACAGTAAACAGGTATGCAGGACCCGTAGACATACACCAGCACATTACTGAGGCACAGTATACAGTAAGCATGTTTGCAGGACCCGGAGACATACACCAGCACATTACTGAGGCACAGTATACAGTAAGCAGGTATGAAGTACCCGGAGACATACACCAGCACATTACTGAGGCACAGTATACAGTAACCAGGTATGCAGGACCCGGAGACATACACCATTACTGAGGCACAGTATACAGTAAGCAGGTAAGCAGGACCCGGAGACATACACCAGCACATTACTGAGGCACAGTATACAGTAAGCAGGTACGCCGGACCCGGAGACAAACACCAACACATTACTGAGGCACAGTATACAGTAAGCAGGTACGCAGGACCCGGAGACATACACCAGCACATTACTGAGGCACAGTATACAGTAACCAGGTTCGCAGGACCCGGAGACAAACACCAACACATTACTGAGGCACAGTATACAGTAAGCAGGTATGCAGGACACGGAGACATACACCATCACATTACTGAGGCACAGTATACAGTAAGCAGGTACGCAGGACACGGAGACATACACCAACACTTTACTGAGGCACAGTATACAGTAAGCAGGTACGCAGGACACGGAGACATACACCAGCACATTACTGAGGCACAGTATACAGTAAGCAGGTACGCAGGACCCGGAGACATACACCAGCACATTACTGAGGCACAGTATACAGTAAGCAGGTACGCAGGACCCGGAGACATACACCAACACATTACTGAGGCACAGTATACAGTAACCAGGTACGCAGGACCCGGAGACATACACCAGCACATTACTGAGGCACAGTATACAGTAACCAGGTACGCAGGACCCGGAGACATACACCACCACATTACTGAGGCACAGTATACAGTAAACAGGTATGCAGGACCCGGAGACATACACCAGCACATTACTGAGGCACAGTATACAGTAAGCAGGTACGCAGGACCCGGAGACATACACCAGCACATTACTGAGGCACAGTATACAGTAAGCAGGTACGCAGGACCCGGAGACATACACCAGCACATTACTGAGGCACAGTATACAGTAACCAGGTACGCAGGACCCGGAGACATACACCAGCACATTACTGAGGCACAGTATACAGTAAGCAGGTACGCAGGACACGGAGACATACACCAGCACATTACTGAGGCACAGTATACAGTAAGCAGGTACGCAGGACCCGGAGACATACACCAGCACATTACTGAGGCACAGTATACAGTAAGCAGGTACGCAGGACCCGGAGACATACACCAACACATTACTGAGGCACAGTATACAGTAACCAGGTACGCAGGACCCGGAGACATACACCAGCACATTACTGAGGCACAGTATACAGTAACCAGGTACGCAGGACCCGGAGACATACACCAGCACATTACTGAGGCACACTATACAGTAAACAGGTACGCAGGACCCGGAGACATACACCAGCACATTACTGAGGCACAGTATACAGTAAGCATGTTCGCAGGACCCGGAGACATACACCAGCACATTACTGAGGCACAGTATTCAGTAAGCAGGTATGCAGGACCCGGAGACATACACCAGCACATTACTGAGGCACAGTATACAGTAACCAGGTATGCAGGACCCGGAGACATACACCATTACTGAGGCACAGTATACAGTAAGCAGGTATGCAGGACCCGGAGACATACACCAGCACATTACTGAGGCACAGTATACAGTAAGCAGGTACGCCGGACCCGGAGACAAACACCAACACATTACTGAGGCACAGTATACAGTAAGCAGGTACGCAGGACCCGGAGACATACACCAGCACATTACTGAGGCACAGTATACAGTAACCAGGTTCGCAGGACCCGGAGACAAACACCAACACATTACTGAGGCACAGTATACAGTAAGCAGGTATGCAGGACACGGAGACATACACCATAACATTACTGAGGCACAGTATACAGTAAGCAGGTACGCAGGACACGGAGACATACACCAACACTTTACTGAGGCACAGTATACAGTAAGCAGGTACGCAGGACACGGAGACATACACCAACACTTTACTGAGGCACAGTATACAGTAAGCAGGTACGCAGGACACGGAGACATACACCAACACATTACTGAGGCACAGTATACAGTAAGCAGGTACGCAGGACACGGTGACATACACCAGCACATTACTGAGGCACAGTATACAGTAAGCATGTATGCAGGACCCGGAGACTTACACCAGCACATTACTGAGGCACAGTATACAGTAAGCAGGTACGCAGGACCCGGAGACATACACCAGCACATTACTGAGGCACAGTATACAGTAAGCAGGTACGCAGGACCCGGAGACATACACCAGCACATTACTGAGGCACAGTATACAGTAAGAAGGTACGCAGGACCCGGAGACATACACCAGCACATTACTGAGGCACAGTATACAGTAAGCAGGTACGCAGGACCCGGAGACATACACCAGCACATTACTGAGGCACAGTATACAGTAACCAGGTACGCAGGACCCGGAGACATACACCAGCACATTACTGAGGCACAGTATACAGTAAGCAGGTACGCAGGACCCGGAGACATACACCAACACATTACTGAGGCACAGTATACAGTAAGCAGGTACGCAGGACACGGAGACATACACCAACACATTACTGAGGCACAGTATACAGGAACCAGGTACGCAGGACCCGGAG
The DNA here is from genome assembly GCA_031769625.1 of Taudactylus pleione. Classification (NCBI taxonomy): domain Eukaryota; kingdom Metazoa; phylum Chordata; class Amphibia; order Anura; family Myobatrachidae; genus Taudactylus; species Taudactylus pleione. The sequence continues at coordinate 831,367 of JAUIMM010000616.1, forward strand.
ACATACACCAGCACATTACTGAGGCACAGTATACAGTAAGCATGTATGCAGGACCCGGAGACTTACACCAGCACATTACTGAGGCACAGTATACAGTAAGCAGGTACGCAGGACCCGGAGACATACACCAGCACATTACTGAGGCACAGTATACAGTAAGCAGGTACGCAGGACCCGGAGACATACACCAACACATTACTGAGGCACAGTATACAGTAAGCAGGTATGCAGGACACGGAGACATACACCATCACATTACTGAGGCACAGTATACAGTAAGCAGGTACGCAGGACACGGAGACATACACCAACACTTTACTGAGGCACAGTATACAGTAAGCAGGTACGCAGGACACGGAGACATACACCAACACATTACTGAGGCACAGTATACAGTAAGCAGGTACGCAGGACACGGAGACATACACCAACACATTACTGAGGCACAGTATACAGTAAGCAGGTACGCAGGACACGGTGACATACACCAGCACATTACTGAGGCACAGTATACAGTAAGCAGGTACGCAAGACCCGGAGACATACACCAACACATTACTGAGGCACAGTATACAGGAACCAGGTACGCAGGACCCGGAGACATACACCAGCACATTACTGAGGCACAGTATACAGTAAGCAGGTACGCAGGACCCGGACACATACACCAACACATTACTGAGGCACAGTATACAGTAACCAGGTACGCAGGACCCGGAGACATACACCAGCACATTACTGAGGCACAGTATATAGTAACCAGGTACGCAGGACCCGGAGACATACACCCGCACATTACTGAGGCACAGTATACAGTAACCAGGTACGCAGGACCCGGAGACATACACCAGCACATTACTGAGGCACAGTATACAGTAAGCAGGTACGCAGGACCCGGAGACATACACCAGCACATTACTGAGGCACAGTATACAGTAAACAGGTACGCAGGACCCGGAGACATACACCAGCACATTACTGAGGCACAGTATACAGTAAGCAGGTACGCAGGACCCGGAGACATACACCAGCACATTACTGAGGCACAGTATACAGTAAGCAGGTACGCAGGACCCGGAGACATACACCAGCACATTACTGAGGCACAGTATACAGTAAGCAGGTACGCAGGACCCGGAGACATACACCAACACATTACTGAGGCACAGTATACAGTAAGCAGGTACGCAGGACCCGGAGACATACACCAGCACATTACTGAGGCACAGTATACAGTAAGCAGGTACGCAGGACCCGGAGACATACACCAGCACATTACTGAGGCACAGTATACAGTAAGCAGGTATGCAGGACCCGGAGACATACACCAGCACATTACTGAGGCACAGTATACAGTAAGCAGGTACGCAGGACCCGGAGACATACACCAGCACATTACTGAGGCACAGTATACAGTAAGCAGGTACGCAGGACCCGGAGACATACACCAGCACATTACTGAGGCACAGTATACAGTAAGCAGGTACGCAGGACCCGGAGACATACACCAGCACATTACTGAGGCACAGTATACAGTAAGCAGGTACGCAGGACCCGGAGACATACACCAGCACATTACTGAGGCACAGTATACAGTAAGCAGGTACGCAGGACCCGGAGACATACACCAGCACATTACTGAGGCACAGTATACAGTAACCAGGTACGCAGGACCCGGAGACATACACCAGCACATTACTGAGGCACACTATACAGTAAACAGGTACGCAGGACCCGGAGACATACACCAGCACATTACTGAGGCACAGTATACAGTAAGCATGTTTGCAGGACTCGGAGACATACACCAGCACATTACTGAGGCACAGTATTCAGTAAGCAGGTATGCAGGACCCGGAGACATACACCAGCACATTACTGAGGCACAGTATACAGTAACCAGGTATGCAGGACCCGGAGACATACACCATTACTGAGGCACAGTATACAGTAAGCAGGTATGCAGGACCCGGAGACATACACCAGCACATTACTGAGGCACAGTATACAGTAAGCAGGTACGCCGGACCCGGAGACAAACACCAACACATTACTGAGGCACAGTATACAGTAAGCAGGTACGCAGGACCCGGAGACATACACCAGCACATTACTGAGGCACAGTATACAGTAACCAGGTTCGCAGGACCCGGAGACAAACACCAACACATTACTGAGGCACAGTATACAGTAAGCAGGTATGCAGGACACGGAGACATACACCATAACATTACTGAGGCACAGTATACAGTAAGCAGGTACGCAGGACACGGAGACATACACCAACACTTTACTGAGGCACAGTATACAGTAAGCAGGTACGCAGGACACGGAGACATACACCAACACTTTACTGAGGCACAGTATACAGTAAGCAGGTACGCAGGACACGGAGACATACACCAACACATTACTGAGGCACAGTATACAGTAAGCAGGTACGCAGGACACGGTGACATACACCAGCACATTACTGAGGCACAGTATACAGTAAGCATGTATGCAGGACCCGGAGACTTACACCAGCACATTACTGAGGCACAGTATACAGTAAGCAGGTACGCAGGACCCGGAGACATACACCAGCACATTACTGAGGCACAGTATACAGTAAGCAGGTACGCAGGACCCGGAGACATACACCAGCACATTACTGAGGCACAGTATACAGTAAGCAGGTACGCAGGACCCGGAGACATACACCAGCACATTACTGAGGCACAGTATACAGTAAGCAGGTACGCAGGACCCGGAGACATACACCAGCACATTACTGAGGCACAGTATACAGTAACCAGGTACGCAGGACCCGGAGACATACACCAGCACATTACTGAGGCACAGTATACAGTAAGCAGGTACGCAGGACCCGGAGACATACACCAACACATTACTGAGGCACAGTATACAGTAAGCAGGTACGCAGGACACGGAGACATACACCAACACATTACTGAGGCACAGTATACAGGAACCAGGTACGCAGGACCCGGAGACATACACCAGCACATTACTGAGGCACAGTATACAGTAAGCATGTATGCAGGACCCGGAGACTTACACCAGCACATTACTGAGGCACAGTATACAGTAAGCAGGTACGCAGGACCCGGAGACATACACCAGCACATTACTGAGGCACAGTATACAGTAAGCAGGTACGCAGGACCCGGAGACATACACCAACACATTACTGAGGCACAGTATACAGTAAGCAGGTATGCAGGACACGGAGACATACACCATCACATTACTGAGGCACAGTATACAGTAAGCAGGTACGCAGGACACGGAGACATACACCAACACTTTACTGAGGCACAGTATACAGTAAGCAGGTACGCAGGACACGGAGACATACACCAACACATTACTGAGGCACAGTATACAGTAAGCAGGTACGCAGGACACGGAGACATACACCAACACATTACTGAGGCACAGTATACAGTAAGCAGGTACGCAGGACACGGTGACATACACCAGCACATTACTGAGGCACAGTATACAGTAAGCAGGTACGCAAGACCAGGAGACATACACCAACACATTACTGAGGCACAGTATACAGGAACCAGGTACGCAGGACCCGGAGACATACACCAGCACATTACTGAGGCACAGTATACAGTAAGCAGGTATGCAGGACCCGGAGACTTACACCAGCACATTACTGAGGCACAGTATACAGTAAGCAGGTACGCAGGACCCGGAGACATACACCAGCACATTACTGAGGCACAGTATACAGTAAGCAGGTACGCAGGACCCGGAGACATACACCAGCACATTACTGAGGCACAGTATACAGTAAGCAGGTACGCAGGACCCGGAGACATACACCAGCACATTACTGAGGCACAGTATACAGTAAGCAGGTACGCAGGACCCGGAGACATACACCAGCACATTACTGAGGCACAGTATACAGTAACCAGGTACGCAGGACCCGGAGACATACACCAGCACATTACTGAGGCACAGTATACAGTAAGCAGGTACGCAGGACCCGGAGACATACACCAGCACATTACTGAGGCACAGTATACAGTAAGCAGGTACGCAGGACCCGGAGACATACACCAGCACATTACTGAGGCACAGTATACAGTAAGCAGGTACGCAGGACCCGGAGACATACACAAACACATTACTGAGGCACAGTATACAGTAACCAGGTACGCAGGACCCGGAGACATACACCAGCACATTACTGAGGCACAGTATACAGTAAGCAGGTACGCAGGACCCGGAGACATACACCCGCACATTACTGAGGCACAGTATACAGTAAGCAGGTACGCAGGACCCGGAGACATACACCAGCACATTACTGAGGCACAGTATACAGTAAGCAGGTACGCAGGACCCGGAGACATACACCAGCACATTACTGAGGCACAGTATACAGTAAGCAGGTACGCAGGACCCGGAGACACACACCAGCACATTACTGAGGCACAGTATACAGTAAGCAGGTACGCAGGACACGGAGACATACACCAGCACATTACTGAGGCACAGTATACAGTAAGCAGGTATGCAGGACCCGGAGACATACACCAGCACATTTCTGAGGCACAGTATACAGTAAGCAGGTATGCAGGACCCGGAGACATACACCAGCACATTACCGAGGCACAGTATACAGTAAGCAGGTATGCAGGACCCGGAGACATACACCAGCACATTACCGAGGCACAGTATACAGTAAGCAGGTATGCAGGACCCGGAGACATACACCAGCACATTACTGAGACACAGTATACAGTAAGCAGGTATGCAGGACCTGGAGACATACACCAGCACATTACTGAGACACAGTATACAGTAAGCAGGTACGCAGGACCCGGAGACATACACCAGCACATTACTGAGGCACAGTATACAGTAAGCAGGTACGCAGGACCCGGAGACATACACCAGCACATTACTGAGGCACAGTATACAGTAAGCAGGTACGCAGGACCCGGAGACATACACCAGCACATTACTGAGGCACAGTATACAGTAAGCAGGTGCGCAGGACCCGGAGACACACACCAGCACATTACTGAGGCACAGTATACAGTAAGCAGGTACGCAGGACCCGGAGACACACACCAGCACATTACTGAGGCACAGTATACAGTAAGCAGGTACGCAGGACACGGAGACATACACCAGCACATTACTGAGGCACAGTACACAGTAAGCAGGTACGCAGGACCCGGAGACATACACCAACACATTACTGAGGCACAGTATACAGTAAGCAGGTATGCAGGACCCGGAGACATACACCAGCACATTACTGAGGCACAGTATACAGTAAGCAGGTACGCAAGACCAGGAGACATACACCAACACATTACTGAGGCACAGTATACAGGAACCAGGTACGCAGGACCCGGAGACATACACCAGCACATTACTGAGGCACAGTATACAGTAAGCATGTATGCAGGACCCGGAGACTTACACCAGCACATTACTGAGGCACAGTATACAGTAAGCAGGTACGCAGGACCCGGAGACATACACCAGCACATTACTGAGGCACAGTATACAGTAAGCAGGTACGCAGGACCCGGAGACATACACCAGCACATTACTGAGGCACAGTATACAGTAAGCAGGTACGCAGGACCCGGAGACATACACCAGCACATTACTGAGGCACAGTATACAGTAAGCAGGTACGCAGGACCCGGAGACATACACCAGCACATTACTGAGGCACAGTATACAGTAACCAGGTACGCAGGACCCGGAGACATACACCAGCACATTACTGAGGCACAGTATACAGTAAGCAGGTACGCAGGACCCGGAGACATACACCAGCACATTACTGAGGCACAGTATACAGTAAGCAGGTACGCAGGACCCGGAGACATACACCAGCACATTACTGAGGCACAATATACAGTAAGCAGGTACGCAGGACCCGGAGACATACACCAACACATTACTGAGGCACAGTATACAGTAACCAGGTACGCAGGACCCGGAGACATACACCAGCACATTACTGAGGCACAGTATACAGTAAGCAGGTACGCAGGACCCGGAGACATACACCCGCACATTACTGAGGCACAGTATACAGTAAGCAGGTACGCAGGACCCGGAGACATACACCAGCACATTACTGAGGCACAGTATACAGTAAGCAGGTACGCAGGACCCGGAGACATACACCAGCACATTACTGAGGCACAGTATACAGTAAGCAGGTACGCAGGACCCGGAGACACACACCAGCACATTACTGAGGCACAGTATACAGTAAGCAGGTACGCAGGACACGGAGACATACACCAGCACATTACTGAGGCACAGTATACAGTAAGCAGGTATGCAGGACCCGGAGACATACACCAGCACATTTCTGAGGCACAGTATACAGTAAGCAGGTATGCAGGACCCGGAGACATACACCAGCACATTACCGAGGCACAGTATACAGTAAGCAGGTATGCAGGACCCGGAGACATACACCAGCACATTACCGAGGCACAGTATACAGTAAGCAGGTATGCAGGACCCGGAGACATACACCAGCACATTACTGAGACACAGTATACAGTAAGCAGGTATGCAGGACCTGGAGACATACACCAGCACATTACTGAGACACAGTATACAGTAAGCAGGTACGCAGGACCCGGAGACATACACCAGCACATTACTGAGGCACAGTATACAGTAAGCAGGTATGCAGGACCCGGAGACATACACCAGCACATTACTGAGGCACAGTATACAGTAAGCAGGTACGCAGGACCCGGAGACATACACCAGCACATTACTGAGGCACAGTATACAGTAAGCAGGTGCGCAGGACCCGGAGACACACACCAGCACATTACTGAGGCACAGTATACAGTAAGCAGGTACGCAGGACCCGGAGACACACACCAGCACATTACTGAGGCACAGTATACAGTAAGCAGGTACGCAGGACACGGAGACATACACCAGCACATTACTGAGGCACAGTATACAGTAAGCAGGTACGCAGGACCCGGAGACATACACCAACACATTACTGAGGCACAGTATACAGTAAGCAGGTACGCAGGACCCGGAGACATACACCAGCACATTACTGAGGCACAGTATACAGTAAGCAGGTATGCAGGACCCGGAGACTTACACCAGCACATTACTGAGGCACAGTATACAGTAAGCAGGTATGCAGGACCCGGAGACATACTCCAGCACATTACTGAGGCACAGTATACAGTAAGCAGGTACGCAGGACCCGGAGACATACACCAGCACATTACTGAGGCACAGTATACAGTAAGCAGGTACGCAGGACCCGGAGACATACACCAGCACATTTCTGAGGCACAGTATACAGTAAGCAGGTATGCAGGACCCGGAGACATACACCAGCACATTACCGAGGCACAGTATACATTAAGCAGGTATGCAGGACCCGGAGACATACACCAGCACATTACCGAGACACAGTATACAGTAAGCAGGTATGCAGGACCTGGAGACATACACCAGCACATTACTGAGACACAGTATACAGTAAGCAGGTACGCAGGACCCGGAGACATACACCAGCACATTACTGAGACACAGTATACAGTAAGCAGGTACGCAGGACCCGGAGACATACACCAGCACATTACTGAGGCACAGTATACAGTAAGCAGGTACGCAGGACCCGGAGACATACACCAGCACATTACTGAGGCACAGTATACAGTAAGCAGGTACGCAGGACCCGGAGACATACACCAGCACATTACTGAGGCACAGTATACAGTAAGCAGGTACGCAGGACCCGGAGACATACACCAGCACATTACTGAGGCACAGTATACAGTAAGCAGGTACGCAGGACCCGGAGACATACACCAGCACATTACTGAGGCACAGTATACAGTAAGCAGGTACGCAGGACCCGTAGACACACACCAGCACATTACTGAGGCACAGTATACAGTAAGCAGGTACGCAGGACACGGAGACATACACCAGCACATTACTGAGGCACAGTATACAGTAAGCAGGTACGCAGGACCTGGAGACATACACCAACACATTACTGAGGCACAGTATACAGTAAGCAGGTATGCAGGACCCGGAGACATACACCAGCACATTACTGAGGCACAGTATACAGTAAGCAGGTATGCAGGACCCGGAGACTTACACCAGCACATTACTGAGGCACAGTATACAGTAAGCAGGTATGCAGGACCCGGAGACATACTCCAGCACATTACTGAGGCACAGTATACAGTAAGCAGGTACGCAGGACCCGGAGACATACACCAGCACATTACTGAGGCACAGTATACAGTAAGCAGGTACGCAGGACCCGGAGACATACACCAGCACATTACTGAGGCACAGTATACAGTAAGCAGGTACGCAGGACCCGGAGACATACACCAGCACATTACTGAGGCACAGTATACAGTAAGCAGGTACGCAGGACCCGGAGACATACACCAACACATTACTGAGGCACAGTATACAGTAAGCAGGTACGCAGGACCCGGAGACATACACCAACACATTACTGAGGCACAGTATACAGTAAGCAGGTACGCAGGACCCGGAGACATACACCAGCACATTACTGAGGCACAGTATACAGTAAGCATGTATGCAGGACCCGGAGACATACACCAGCACATTACTGAGGCACAGTATACAGTAAGCACGTATGCAGGACCCGGAGACATACACCAGCACATTACTGAGGCACAGTATACAGTAAGCAGGTTTGCAGGACCCGGAGACATACACCAGCACATTACCGAGGCACAGTATACAGTAAGCAGGTATGCAGGACCCGTAGACATACACCAGCACATTTCTGAGGCACAGTATACAGTAAGCAGGTATGCAGGACCCGGAGACATACACCAGCACATTACCGAGGCACAGTATACAGTAAGCAGGTATGCAGGACCCGGAGACATACACCAGCACAATACCGAGGCACAGTATACAGTAAGCAGGTATGCAGGACCCGGAGACATACACCAGCACATTACTGAGACACAGTATACAGTAAGCAGGTATGCAGGACCCGGAGACATACACCAGCACATTACTGAGACACAGTATACAGTAAGCAGGTACGCAGGACCCGGAGACATACACCAGCACATTACTGAGACACAGTATACAGTAAGCAGGTACGCAGGACCCGGAGACATACACCAGCACATTACTGAGGCACAGTATACAGTAAGCAGGTACGCAGGACCCGGAGACATACACCAGCACATTACTGAGGCACAGTATACAGTAAGCAGGTACGCAGGACCCGGAGACATACACCAGCACATTACTGAGGCACAGTATACAGTAAGCAGGTACGCAGGACCCGGAGACATACACCAGCACATTACTGAGGCACAGTATACAGTAAGCAGGTACGCAGGACCCGGAGACATACACCAGCACATTACTGAGGCACAGTATACAGTAACCAGGTACGCAGGACCCGGAGACATACACCAGCACATTACTGAGGCACACTATACAGTAAACAGGTACGCAGGACCCGGAGACATACACCAGCACATTACTGAGGCACAGTATACAGTAAGCATGTTTGCAGGACTCGGAGACATACACCAGCACATTACTGAGGCACAGTATTCAGTAAGCAGGTATGCAGGACCCGGAGACATACACCAGCACATTACTGAGGCACAGTATACAGTAACCAGGTATGCAGGACCCGGAGACATACACCATTACTGAGGCACAGTATACAGTAAGCAGGTATGCAGGACCCGGAGACATACACCAGCACATTACTGAGGCACAGTATACAGTAAGCAGGTACGCCGGACCCGGAGACAAACACCAACACATTACTGAGGCACAGTATACAGTAAGCAGGTACGCAGGACCCGGAGACATACACCAGCACATTACTGAGGCACAGTATACAGTAACCAGGTTCGCAGGACCCGGAGACAAACACCAACACATTACTGAGGCACAGTATACAGTAAGCAGGTATGCAGGACACGGAGACATACACCATAACATTACTGAGGCACAGTATACAGTAAGCAGGTACGCAGGACACGGAGACATACACCAACACTTTACTGAGGCACAGTATACAGTAAGCAGGTACGCAGGACACGGAGACATACACCAACACTTTACTGAGGCACAGTATACAGTAAGCAGGTACGCAGGACACGGAGACATACACCAACACATTACTGAGGCACAGTATACAGTAAGCAGGTACGCAGGACACGGTGACATACACCAGCACATTACTGAGGCACAGTATACAGTAAGCATGTATGCAGGACCCGGAGACTTACACCAGCACATTACTGAGGCACAGTATACAGTAAGCAGGTACGCAGGACCCGGAGACATACACCAGCACATTACTGAGGCACAGTATACAGTAAGCAGGTACGCAGGACCCGGAGACATACACCAGCACATTACTGAGGCACAGTATACAGTAAGCAGGTACGCAGGACCCGGAGACATACACCAGCACATTACTGAGGCACAGTATACAGTAAGCAGGTACGCAGGACCCGGAGACATACACCAGCACATTACTGAGGCACAGTATACAGTAACCAGGTACGCAGGACCCGGAGACATACACCAGCACATTACTGAGGCACAGTATACAGTAAGCAGGTACGCAGGACCCGGAGACATACACCAACACATTACTGAGGCACAGTATACAGTAAGCAGGTACGCAGGACACGGAGACATACACCAACACATTACTGAGGCACAGTATACAGGAACCAGGTACGCAGGACCCGGAGACATACACCAGCACATTACTGAGGCACAGTATACAGTAAGCATGTATGCAGGACCCGGAGACTTACACCAGCACATTACTGAGGCACAGTATACAGTAAGCAGGTACGCAGGACCCGGAGACATACACCAGCACATTACTGAGGCACAGTATACAGTAAGCAGGTACGCAGGACCCGGAGACATACACCAACACATTACTGAGGCACAGTATACAGTAAGCAGGTATGCAGGACACGGAGACATACACCATCACATTACTGAGGCACAGTATACAGTAAGCAGGTACGCAGGACACGGAGACATACACCAACACTTTACTGAGGCACAGTATACAGTAAGCAGGTACGCAGGACACGGAGACATACACCAACACATTACTGAGGCACAGTATACAGTAAGCAGGTACGCAGGACACGGAGACATACACCAACACATTACTGAGGCACAGTATACAGTAAGCAGGTACGCAGGACACGGTGACATACACCAGCACATTACTGAGGCACAGTATACAGTAAGCAGGTACGCAAGACCAGGAGACATACACCAACACATTACTGAGGCACAGTATACAGGAACCAGGTACGCAGGACCCGGAGACATACACCAGCACATTACTGAGGCACAGTATACAGTAAGCAGGTATGCAGGACCCGGAGACTTACACCAGCACATTACTGAGGCACAGTATACAGTAAGCAGGTACGCAGGACCCGGAGACATACACCAGCACATTACTGAGGCACAGTATACAGTAAGCAGGTACGCAGGACCCGGAGACATACACCAGCACATTACTGAGGCACAGTATACAGTAAGCAGGTACGCAGGACCCGGAGACATACACCAGCACATTACTGAGGCACAGTATACAGTAAGCAGGTACGCAGGACCCGGAGACATACACCAGCACATTACTGAGGCACAGTATACAGTAACCAGGTACGCAGGACCCGGAGACATACACCAGCACATTACTGAGGCACAGTATACAGTAAGCAGGTACGCAGGACCCGGAGACATACACCAGCACATTACTGAGGCACAGTATACAGTAAGCAGGTACGCAGGACCCGGAGACATACACCAGCACATTACTGAGGCACAGTATACAGTAAGCAGGTACGCAGGACCCGGAGACATACACAAACACATTACTGAGGCACAGTATACAGTAACCAGGTACGCAGGACCCGGAGACATACACCAGCACATTACTGAGGCACAGTATACAGTAAGCAGGTACGCAGGACCCGGAGACATACACCCGCACATTACTGAGGCACAGTATACAGTAAGCAGGTACGCAGGACCCGGAGACATACACCAGCACATTACTGAGGCACAGTATACAGTAAGCAGGTACGCAGGACCCGGAGACATACACCAGCACATTACTGAGGCACAGTATACAGTAAGCAGGTACGCAGGACCCGGAGACACACACCAGCACATTACTGAGGCACAGTATACAGTAAGCAGGTACGCAGGACACGGAGACATACACCAGCACATTACTGAGGCACAGTATACAGTAAGCAGGTATGCAGGACCCGGAGACATACACCAGCACATTTCTGAGGCACAGTATACAGTAAGCAGGTATGCAGGACCCGGAGACATACACCAGCACATTACCGAGGCACAGTATACAGTAAGCAGGTATGCAGGACCCGGAGACATACACCAGCACATTACCGAGGCACAGTATACAGTAAGCAGGTATGCAGGACCCGGAGACATACACCAGCACATTACTGAGACACAGTATACAGTAAGCAGGTATGCAGGACCTGGAGACATACACCAGCACATTACTGAGACACAGTATACAGTAAGCAGGTACGCAGGACCCGGAGACATACACCAGCACATTACTGAGGCACAGTATACAGTAAGCAGGTACGCAGGACCCGGAGACATACACCAGCACATTACTGAGGCACAGTATACAGTAAGCAGGTACGCAGGACCCGGAGACATACACCAGCACATTACTGAGGCACAGTATACAGTAAGCAGGTGCGCAGGACCCTGAGACACACACCAGCACATTACTGAGGCACAGTATACAGTAAGCAGGTACGCAGGACCCGGAGACACACACCAGCACATTACTGAGGCACAGTATACAGTAAGCAGGTACGCAGGACACGGAGACATACACCAGCACATTACTGAGGCACAGTACACAGTAAGCAGGTACGCAGGACCCGGAGACATACACCAACACATTACTGAGGCACAGTATACAGTAAGCAGGTATGCAGGACCCGGAGACATACACCAGCACATTACTGAGGCACAGTATACAGTAAGCAGGTACGCAAGACCAGGAGACATACACCAACACATTACTGAGGCACAGTATACAGGAACCAGGTACGCAGGACCCGGAGACATACACCAGCACATTACTGAGGCACAGTATACAGTAAGCATGTATGCAGGACCCGGAGACTTACACCAGCACATTACTGAGGCACAGTATACAGTAAGCAGGTACGCAGGACCCGGAGACATACACCAGCACATTACTGAGGCACAGTATACAGTAAGCAGGTACGCAGGACCCGGAGACATACACCAGCACATTACTGAGGCACAGTATACAGTAAGCAGGTACGCAGGACCCGGAGACATACACCAGCACATTACTGAGGCACAGTATACAGTAAGCAGGTACGCAGGACCCGGAGACATACACCAGCACATTACTGAGGCACAGTATACAGTAACCAGGTACGCAGGACCCGGAGACATACACCAGCACATTACTGAGGCACAGTATACAGTAAGCAGGTACGCAGGACCCGGAGACATACACCAGCACATTACTGAGGCACAGTATACAGTAAGCAGGTACGCAGGACCCGGAGACATACACCAGCACATTACTGAGGCACAGTATACAGTAAGCAGGTACGCAGGACCCGGAGACATACACCAACACATTACTGAGGCACAGTATACAGTAACCAGGTACGCAGGACCCGGAGACATACACCAGCACATTACTGAGGCACAGTATACAGTAAGCAGGTACGCAGGACCCGGAGACATACACCCGCACATTACTGAGGCACAGTATACAGTAAGCAGGTACGCAGGACCCGGAGACATACACCAGCACATTACTGAGGCACAGTATACAGTAAGCAGGTACGCAGGACCCGGAGACATACACCAGCACATTACTGAGGCACAGTATACAGTAAGCAGGTACGCAGGACCCGGAGACACACACCAGCACATTACTGAGGCACAGTATACAGTAAGCAGGTACGCAGGACACGGAGACATACACCAGCACATTACTGAGGCACAGTATACAGTAAGCAGGTATGCAGGACCCGGAGACATACACCAGCACATTTCTGAGGCACAGTATACAGTAAGCAGGTATGCAGGACCCGGAGACATACACCAGCACATTACCGAGGCACAGTATACAGTAAGCAGGTATGCAGGACCCGGAGACATACACCAGCACATTACCGAGGCACAGTATACAGTAAGCAGGTATGCAGGACCCGGAGACATACACCAGCACATTACTGAGACACAGTATACAGTAAGCAGGTATGCAGGACCTGGAGACATACACCAGCACATTACTGAGACACAGTATACAGTAAGCAGGTACGCAGGACCCGGAGACATACACCAGCACATTACTGAGGCACAGTATACAGTAAGCAGGTACGCAGGACCCGGAGACATACACCAGCACATTACTGAGGCACAGTATACAGTAAGCAGGTACGCAGGACCCGGAGACATACACCAGCACATTACTGAGGCACAGTATACAGTAAGCAGGTGCGCAGGACCCGGAGACACACACCAGCACATTACTGAGGCACAGTATACAGTAAGCAGGTACGCAGGACCCGGAGACACACACCAGCACATTACTGAGGCACAGTATACAGTAAGCAGGTACGCAGGACACGGAGACATACACCAGCACATTACTGAGGCACAGTATACAGTAAGCAGGTACGCAGGACCCGGAGACATACACCAACACATTACTGAGGCACAGTATACAGTAAGCAGGTACGCAGGACCCGGAGACATACACCAGCACATTACTGAGGCACAGTATACAGTAAGCAGGTATGCAGGACCCGGAGACTTACACCAGCACATTACTGAGGCACAGTATACAGTAAGCAGGTATGCAGGACCCGGAGACATACTCCAGCACATTACTGAGGCACAGTATACAGTAAGCAGGTACGCAGGACCCGGAGACATACACCAGCACATTACTGAGGCACAGTATACAGTAAGCAGGTACGCAGGACCCGGAGACATACACCAGCACATTTCTGAGGCACAGTATACAGTAAGCAGGTATGCAGGACCCGGAGACATACACCAGCACATTACCGAGGCACAGTATACATTAAGCAGGTATGCAGGACCCGGAGACATACACCAGCACATTACCGAGACACAGTATACAGTAAGCAGGTATGCAGGACCCGGAGACATACACCAGCACATTACTGAGACACAGTATACAGTAAGCAGGTACGCAGGACCCGGAGACATACACCAGCACATTACTGAGACACAGTATACAGTAAGCAGGTACGCAGGACCCGGAGACATACACCAGCACATTACTGAGGCACAGTATACAGTAAGCAGGTACGCAGGACCCGGAGACATACACCAGCACATTACTGAGGCACAGTATACAGTAAGCAGGTACGCAGGACCCGGAGACATACACCAGCACATTACTGAGGCACAGTATACAGTAAGCAGGTACGCAGGACCCGGAGACATACACCAGCACATTACTGAGGCACAGTATACAGTAAGCAGGTACGCAGGACCCGGAGACATACACCAGCACATTACTGAGGCACAGTATACAGTAAGCAGGTACGCAGGACCCGTAGACACACACCAGCACATTACTGAGGCACAGTATACAGTAAGCAGGTACGCAGGACACGGAGACATACACCAGCACATTACTGAGGCACAGTATACAGTAAGCAGGTACGCAGGACCTGGAGACATACACCAACACATTACTGAGGCACAGTATACAGTAAGCAGGTATGCAGGACCCGGAGACATACACCAGCACATTACTGAGGCACAGTATACAGTAAGCAGGTATGCAGGACCCGGAGACTTACACCAGCACATTACTGAGGCACAGTATACAGTAAGCAGGTATGCAGGACCCGGAGACATACTCCAGCACATTACTGAGGCACAGTATACAGTAAGCAGGTACGCAGGACCTTGAGACATACACCAGCACATTACTGAGGCACAGTATACAGTAAGCAGGTACGCAGGACCCGGAGACATACACCAGCACATTACTGAGGCACAGTATACAGTAAGCAGGTACGCAGGACCCGGAGACATACACCAGCACATTACTGAGGCACAGTATACAGTAAGCAGGTACGCAGGACCCGGAGACATACACCAACACATTACTGAGGCACAGTATACAGTAAGCAGGTACGCAGGACCCGGAGACATACACCAACACATTACTGAGGCACAGTATACAGTAAGCAGGTACGCAGGACCCGGAGACATACACCAGCACATTACTGAGGCACAGTATACAGTAAGCATGTATGCAGGACCCGGAGACATACACCAGCACATTACTGAGGCACAGTATACAGTAAGCACGTATGCAGGACCCGGAGACATACACCAGCACATTACTGAGGCACAGTATACAGTAAGCAGGTTTGCAGGACCCGGAGACATACACCAGCACATTACCGAGGCACAGTATACAGTAAGCAGGTATGCAGGACCCGTAGACATACACCAGCACATTTCTGAGGCACAGTATACAGTAAGCAGGTATGCAGGACCCGGAGACATACACCAGCACATTACCGAGGCACAGTATACAGTAAGCAGGTATGCAGGACCCGGAGACATACACCAGCACAATACCGAGGCACAGTATACAGTAAGCAGGTATGCAGGACCCGGAGACATACACCAGCACATTACTGAGACACAGTATACAGTAAGCAGGTATGCAGGACCCGGAGACATACACCAGCACATTACTGAGACACAGTATACAGTAAGCAGGTACGCAGGACCCGGAGACATACACCAGCACATTACTGAGACACAGTATACAGTAAGCAGGTACGCAGGACCCGGAGACATACACCAGCACATTACTGAGGCACAGTATACAGTAAGCAGGTACGCAGGACCCGGAGACATACACCAGCACATTACTGAGGCACAGTATACAGTAAGCAGGTACGCAGGACCCGGAGACATACACCAGCACATTACTGAGGCACAGTATACAGTAAGCAGGTACGCAGGACCCGGAGACATACACCAGCACATTACTGAGGCACAGTATACAGTAAGCAGGTACGCAGGACCCGGAGACACACACCAGCACATTACTGAGGCACAGTATACAGTAAGCAGGTACGCAGGACACGGAGACATACACCAGCACATTACTGAGGCACAGTATACAGTAAGCAGGTATGCAGGACCCGGAGACATACACCAACACATTACTGAGGCACAGTATACAGTAAGCAGGTATGCAGGACCCGGAGACATACACCAGCACATTACTGAGGCACAGTATACAGTAAGCAGGTATGCAGGACCCGGAGACATACACCAGCACATTACTGAGGCACAGTATACAGTAAGCAGGTATGCAGGACCCGGAGACTTACACCAGCACATTACTGAGGCACAGTATACAGTAAGCAGGTATGCAGGACCCGGAGACATACTCCAGCACATTACTGAGGCACAGTATACAGTAAGCAGGTACGCAGGACCCGGAGACATACACCAGCACATTACTGAGGCACAGTATACAGTAAGCAGGTACGCAGGACCCGGAGACATACACCAGCACATTACTGAGGCACAGTATACAGTAAGCAGGTACGCAGGACCCGGAGACATACACCAGCACATTACTGAGGCACAGTATACAGTAAGCAGGTACGCAGGACCCGGAGACATACACCAGCACATTACTGAGGCACAGTATACAGTAAGCAGGTATGCAGGACCCGGAGACATACACCAGCACATTACTGAGGCACAGTATACAGTAAGCAGGTTTGCAGGACCCGGAGACATACACCAGTACATTACCGAGGCACAGTATACAGTAAGCAGGTATGCAGGACCCGGAGACATACACCAGCACATTACCGAGGCACAGTATACAGTAAGCAGGTACGCAGGACCCGGAGACATTCACCAACACATTACTGAGGCACAGTATACAGTAAGCAGGTATGCAGGACCCGGAGACATACACCAGCACATTACCGAGACACAGTATACAGTAAGCAGGTATGCAGGACCTGGAGACATACACCAGCACATTACCGAGACACAGTATACAGTAAGCAGGTACGCAGGACCCGGAGACATACACCAGCACATTACTGAGGCACAGTATACAGTAAGCAGGTACGCAGGACCCGGAGACATACACCAGCACATTACTGAGGCACAGTATACAGTAAGCAGGTACGCAGGACCCGGAGACATACACCAGCACATTACTGAGGCACAGTATACAGTAACCAGGTACGCAGGACCCGGAGACATACACCAGCACATTACTGAGGCACAGTATACAGTAAGCAGGTACGCAGGACCCGGAGACACACACCAGCACATTACTGAGGCACAGTATACAGTAAGCAGGTACGCAGGACACGGAGACACACACCAGCACATTACTGAGGCACAGTATACAGTAAGCATTTATGCAGGACACGGAGACACACACCAGCACATTACTGAGGCACAGTATACAGTAAGCATTTATGCAGGACACGGAGACACACACCAGCACATTACTGAGGCACAGTATACAGTAACCAGGTATGCAGGACCCAGAGACATACACCAGCACATTACTGGGAAACAATATTAATGTTTTTCTGTGACACAACTGAGAACTTGATGACTCGTCCTCCAGGATTTCTACAAAGCAAATGGTCGCAGGTTTTATCACACCAAAGGCACAGAGGGCCTGATTCAGAGCCGGACGCTATTTGCGCTCGCTCGTTCATAAAAAGGGGCTGGCTATTTAAATTGACCGTTCGCTCTTTGCGGTCTGTTGACGCCTCTATGTCTGAACGAGCGAACAAAACATGCGGACGTTATTTTGAAAAAAACGCCCCCTGGCCGCTCGCATCATACGTCATCTCCGCTATTTATTTGATTAATCGAGTACATCGAAAGGCGTACGAACTGCTCGCTATTCTTATGGTTGCATTTTCCTACCGCAATCATGCGAACAGTTCTGGCTATAAGACACCCAACTGACGTGGTCGATGACGTTGCTTTGTTAATTATGCACACCCATAAAACGCCCGTTTTGACCGTTTGGCACGCCTGCGTTCGGATCTCCACTCCCCGTTTTCAAGCACCTTCCCCTGTTACCACCCACATACGCCTCATCCTGTCACTCAAATTAGCAGGCATTCACTATTTTGCGAGCACACGATTTTGGGCCGCACTGACTGGTTCGCGCATGCGTACTAAAACCTGTACGCATTCGCAGATGTGCGAACATCGCTCGGAGCGAACGAGCGGCCGCTTACGAGCGGCTCTGAATGAGGTCCAGTATACGGTAAGTAGGTATGCAGGACCCAGCGACATAAACCAACTCACCAGCCAGGCCCACCATGTAGCCACTGTACCAATGCCACCAGCACCTGGAAACACAAATATTTCATGAAGAATAGGCCCCTAAATGTGGTATTGTTCTTGTCCTCGCCAGTCTGGGTAGTAGTGACAGATGTGAATGAGATTATCAGGGTGCTGTAGCGTGGAGGTGAGATATTAGGAGAAGATGATGAAGAGAGTGTAGTGCTGGGGCGGTCACCTGAGGTAGGAAGGGAGACTGCGGGTGGTGGGCGGGCAGGTAGACTGCGGGTGGTGGGCAGGCAGGGAGACTGCAGGTGGTGGGCAGGGAAGGAGACAGCAGGTGGTGGGCAGGGAAGGAGACAGCAGGTGGTGGGCAGGGAGGGAGACAGCAGGTGGTGGGCAGGGAGGGAGACTGCAGGTGGTGGGCAGGGAGGGAGACTGCGGGTGGTGGGCAGGGAGAGAGACAGCAGGTGGTGGGCAGGGAGGGAGACAGCAGGTGGTGGGCAGGGAGGGAGACAGCAGGTGGTGGGCAGGGAAGGAGACTGCAGGTGGTGGGCAGGAAGGGAGACTGCGGGTGGTGGGCAGGGAGAGAGACAGCAGGTGGTGGGCAGGGAGGGAGACAGCAGGTGGTGGGCAGGGAGAGAGACTGCAGGTGGTGGGCAGGAAGGGAGACTGCAGGTGGTGGGCAGGAAGGGAGACTGCAGGTGGTGGGCAGGGAGGGAGACTGCAGGTGGTGGGCAGGAAGGGAGACTGCGGGTGGTGGGCAGGGAGGGAGACAGCGGGTGGTGGGCAGGGAGGGAGACAGCAGATGGTGGGCAGGGAGGGAGACAGCAGGTGGTGGGCAAGGAGGGAGACTGCAGGTGGTGGGCAGGGAGGGAGACTGCGGGTGGTGGGTAGGGAGGGAGACTGCGGGTGGTGGGTAGGGAGGGAGACTGCGGGTGGTGACCAGGGAGGGAGACGGCAGGTGGTGGGCAGAAAGGGAGACGGCAGGTGGTGGGCAGGGAGGGAGACTGCAGGTGGTGGGCAGGGAGGGAGACTGCAGGTGGTGGGCAGGGAAGGAGACTGCAGGTGGTGGGCAGGGAAGGAGACTGCGGGTGGTGGGCAGGCAGGGAGACTGCGGGTGGTGGGCAGGGAGGGAGACAGCGGGTGGTGGGCAGGGAGGGAGACTGCAGGTGGTGGGCAGGAAGGGAGACTGCAGGTGGTGGGCAGGGAGGGAGACTGCAGGTGGTGGGCAGGAAGGGAGACTGCAGGTGGTGGGCAGGGAGGGAGACTGCAGGTGGTGGGCAGGAAGGGAGACTGCGGGTGGTGGGCAGGGAGGGAGACAGCGGGTGGTGGGCAGGGAAGGAGACAGCGGGTGGTGGGCAGGGAGGGAGACTGCGGGTGGTGGGCAGGGAGGGAGACTGCGGGTGGTGGGCAGGGAGGGAGACTGCGGGTGGTGGGCAGGGAAGGAGACAGCAGGTGGTGGGTGGGCAGGGAGACTGCAAGTGGAGGGGAGGAAGGGAGACTGTAGGTGCTGGGCAGGGAGGGGGACTGCAGGTGGTGGGCGGGCAGGGAGACTGCAGGTGGTGGGCAGGGAAGAAGACTGCAGGTGGTGGGCAGGGAGGGAGACTGCGGGTGGTGGGTGGGCAGGGAGACTGCAGGTGGTGGGCAGGAAGGGAGACTGCAGGTGGTGGGCAGGGAGGGAGACTGCAGGTGGTGGGCAGGGAGGGAGACTGCGGGTGGTGGGCAAGGAAGGAGACAACGGTTGGTGGGTGGGCAGGGAGACTGCAGGTGCTGGGCAGGGAGGGAGACTGCGGGTGGTGGGCAGGGAGACTGCAGGTGGTGGGCAGGGAGGGAGACAGCAGGTGGTGGGCAGGGAGGGAGACTGCAGGTGGTGGGCAGGGAGGGAGACTGCGGGTGGTGGGCGGGCAGGGAGACTGCGGGTGGTGGGCGGGCAGGGAGACTGCAGGTGGTGGGCAGGGAAGGAGACAGCAGGTGGTGGGCAGGGAGAGAGACAGCAGGTGGTGGGCAGGGAGGGAGACAGCAGGTGGTGGGCAGGGAAGGAGACTGCAGGTGGTGGGCAGGAAGGGAGACTGCGGGTGGTGGGCAGGGAGAGAGACAGCAGGTGGTGGGCAGGGAGGGAGACAGCAGGTGGTGGGCAGGGAGAGAGACAGCAGGTGGTGGGCAGGGAAGGAGACTGCGGGTGGTGGGCAGGAAGGGAGAGTGCAGGTGGTGGGCAGGAAGGGAGAGTGCAGGTGGTGGGCTGGAAGGGAGACTGCGGGTGGTGGGCAGGAAGGGAGACTGCGGATGGTGGGCAGGAAGGGAGACTGCGGTTGGTGGGCAGGGAGGGAGACAGCAGGTGGTGGGCAGGGAGGGAGACAGCAGGTGGTGGGCAAGGAGGGAGACTGCAGGTGGTGGGCAGGGAGGGAGACTGCGGGTGGTGGGCAGGGAGGGAGACTGCGGGTGGTGGGTAGGGAGGGAGACTGCGGGTGGTGACCAGGGAGGGAGACTGCGGGTGGTGGGCAGGAAGGGAGACGGCAGGTGGTGGGCAGGGAGGGAGACTGCAGGTGGTGGGCAGGGAGGGAGACTGCAGGTGGTGGGCAGGGAAGGAGACTGCAGGTGGTGGGCAGGCAGGGAGACTGCGGGTGGTGGGCAGGGAGGGAGACTGCAGGTGGGGGGCAGGAAGGGAGACTGCGGGTGGTGGGCAGGGAGGGAGACAGCAGGTGGTGGGCAGGGAAGGAGAAAGCAGGTGGTGGGCAGGGAGGGAGACTGTGGGTGGTGGGCAGGGAAGGAGACTGCGGGTGGTGGGCAGGGAGGGAGACTGCGGGTGGTGGGCAGGGAGGGAGACTGCGGGTGGTGACCAGGGAGGGAGACTGCAGGTGGTGGGCAGGAAGGGAGACTGCAGGTGGTGGGCAGGAAGGGAGACTGCAGGTGGTGGGCAGGGAGGGAGACTGCGGGTGGTGGGCAGGGAGGGAGACTGCGGGTGGTGGGCAGGGAAGGAGACAGCAGGTGGTGGGTGGGCAGGGAGACTGCAAGTGGTGGGGAGGAAGGGAGACTGCAGGTGCTGGGCAGGGAGGGGGACTGCAGGTGGTGGGTGGGCAGGGAGACTGCAGGTGGTGGGCAGGGAAGAAGACTGCAGGTGGTGGGCAGGGAGGGAGACTGCGGGTGGTGGGCAGGGAAGGAGACTGCGGGTGGTGGGTGGGCAGGGAGACTGCAGGTGGTGGGCAGGAAGGGAGACTGCAGGTGGTGGGCAGGGAGGGAGACTGCGGGTGGTGGGCAAGGAAGGAGACAGCGGGTGGTGGGTGGGCAGGGAGACTGCAGGTGCTGGGCAGGGAGGGAGACTGCGGGTGGTGGGCAGGGAGACTGCAGGTGGTGGGCAGGGAGGGTGACAGCAGGTGGTGGGCAGGGAGGGAGACTGCAGGTGGTGGGCAGGGAGGGAGACTGCGGGTGGTGGGCGGGCAGGGAGACTGCGGGTGGTGGGCGGGCCGGGAGACTGCGGGTGGTGGGCAGGGAAGGAGACAGCAGGTGGTGGGCAGGGAGAGAGACAGCAGGTGGTGGGCAGGGAGGGAGACAGCAGGTGGTGGGCAGGAAGGGAGACTGCGGGTGGTGGGCAGGGAGAGAGACAGCGGGTGGTGGGCAGGGAGGGAGACAGCAGGTGGTTGGCAGGGAGAGAGACTGCAGGTGGTGGGCAGGAAGGGAGACTGCAGGTGGTGGGCAGGAAGGGAGACTGCAGGTGGTGGGCAGGGAGGGAGACTGCGGGTGGTGGGCAGGGAGGGAGACTGCGGGTGGTGGGCAGGGAAGGAGACAGCAGGTGGTGGGTGGGCAGGGAGACTGCAAGTGGTGGGGAGGAAGGGAGACTGCAGGTGCTGGGCAGGGAGGGGGACTGCAGGTGGTGGGTGGGCAGGGAGACTGCAGGTGGTGGGCAGGGAAGAAGACTGCAGGTGGTGGGCAGGGAGGGAGACTGCGGGTGGTGGGCAGGTAAGGAGACTGCGGGTGGTGGGTGGGCAGGGAGACTGCAGGTGGTGGGCAGGAAGGGAGACTGCAGGTGGTGGGCAGGGAGGGAGACTGCAGGTGGTGGGCAGGGAGGGAGACTGCCGGTGGTGGGCAATGAAGGAGACAGCGGGTGGTGGGCAGGAAGGGAGAGTGCAGGTGGTGGGCAGGAAGGGAGAGTGCAGGTGGTGGGCTGGAAGGGAGACTGCGGGTGGTGGGCAGGAAGGGAGACTGCGGATGGTGGGCAGGAAGGGAGACTGCGGTTGGTGGGCAGGGAGGGAGACAGCAGGTGGTGGGCAGGGAGGGAGACAGCAGGTGGTGGGCAAGGAGGGAGACTGCAGGTGGTGGGCAGGGAGGGAGACTGCGGGTGGTGGGCAGGGAGGGAGACTGCGGGTGGTGGGTAGGGAGGGAGACTGCGGGTGGTGACCAGGGAGGGAGACTGCGGGTGGTGGGCAGGAAGGGAGACGGCAGGTGGTGGGCAGGGAGGGAGACTGCAGGTGGTGGGCAGGGAGGGAGACTGCAGGTGGTGGGCAGGGAAGGAGACTGCAGGTGGTGGGCAGGCAGGGAGACTGCGGGTGGTGGGCAGGGAGGGAGACTGCAGGTGGGGGGCAGGAAGGGAGACTGCGGGTGGTGGGCAGGGAGGGAGACAGCAGGTGGTGGGCAGGGAAGGAGAAAGCAGGTGGTGGGCAGGGAGGGAGACTGTGGGTGGTGGGCAGGGAAGGAGACTGCGGGTGGTGGGCAGGGAGGGAGACTGCGGGTGGTGGGCAGGGAGGGAGACTGCGGGTGGTGACCAGGGAGGGAGACTGCAGGTGGTGGGCAGGAAGGGAGACTGCAGGTGGTGGGCAGGAAGGGAGACTGCAGGTGGTGGGCAGGGAGGGAGACTGCGGGTGGTGGGCAGGGAGGGAGACTGCGGGTGGTGGGCAGGGAAGGAGACAGCAGGTGGTGGGTGGGCAGGGAGACTGCAAGTGGTGGGGAGGAAGGGAGACTGCAGGTGCTGGGCAGGGAGGGGGACTGCAGGTGGTGGGTGGGCAGGGAGACTGCAGGTGGTGGGCAGGGAAGAAGACTGCAGGTGGTGGGCAGGGAGGGAGACTGCGGGTGGTGGGCAGGGAAGGAGACTGCGGGTGGTGGGTGGGCAGGGAGACTGCAGGTGGTGGGCAGGAAGGGAGACTGCAGGTGGTGGGCAGGGAGGGAGACTGCGGGTGGTGGGCAAGGAAGGAGACAGCGGGTGGTGGGTGGGCAGGGAGACTGCAGGTGCTGGGCAGGGAGGGAGACTGCGGGTGGTGGGCAGGGAGACTGCAGGTGGTGGGCAGGGAGGGTGACAGCAGGTGGTGGGCAGGGAGGGAGACTGCAGGTGGTGGGCAGGGAGGGAGACTGCGGGTGGTGGGCGGGCAGGGAGACTGCGGGTGGTGGGCGGGCCGGGAGACTGCGGGTGGTGGGCAGGGAAGGAGACAGCAGGTGGTGGGCAGGGAGAGAGACAGCAGGTGGTGGGCAGGGAGGGAGACAGCAGGTGGTGGGCAGGAAGGGAGACTGCGGGTGGTGGGCAGGGAGAGAGACAGCGGGTGGTGGGCAGGGAGGGAGACAGCAGGTGGTTGGCAGGGAGAGAGACTGCAGGTGGTGGGCAGGAAGGGAGACTGCAGGTGGTGGGCAGGAAGGGAGACTGCAGGTGGTGGGCAGGGAGGGAGACTGCGGGTGGTGGGCAGGGAGGGAGACTGCGGGTGGTGGGCAGGGAAGGAGACAGCAGGTGGTGGGTGGGCAGGGAGACTGCAAGTGGTGGGGAGGAAGGGAGACTGCAGGTGCTGGGCAGGGAGGGGGACTGCAGGTGGTGGGTGGGCAGGGAGACTGCAGGTGGTGGGCAGGGAAGAAGACTGCAGGTGGTGGGCAGGGAGGGAGACTGCGGGTGGTGGGCAGGTAAGGAGACTGCGGGTGGTGGGTGGGCAGGGAGACTGCAGGTGGTGGGCAGGAAGGGAGACTGCAGGTGGTGGGCAGGGAGGGAGACTGCAGGTGGTGGGCAGGGAGGGAGACTGCCGGTGGTGGGCAATGAAGGAGACAGCGGGTGGTGGGTGGGCAGGGAGACTGCAGGTGCTGGGCAGGGAGGGAGACTGCGGGTGGTGGGCAGGGAGACTGCGGGTGGTGGGCAGGGAGGGAGACAGCAGGTGGTGGGCAGGGAGGGAGACTGCAGGTGGTGGGCAGGGAGGGAGACTGCGGGTGGTGGGCGGGCAGGGAGACTGCGGGTGGTGGGCAGGCAGGGAGACTGCAGGTGGTGGGCAGGGAAGGAGACAGCAGGTGGTGGTCAGGGAGAGAGACAGCAGGTGGTGGGCAGGGAGGGAGACAGCAGGTGGTGGGCAGGGAAGGAGACTGCAGGTGGTGGGCAGGAAGGGAGACTGCGGGTGGTGGGCAGGGAGAGAGACAGCGGGTGGTGGGCAGGGAGGGAGACAGCAGGTGGTGGGCAGGGAGAGAGACTGCAGGTGGTGGGCAGGAAGGGAGACTGCAGGTGGTGGGCAGGAAGGGAGACTGCAGGTGGTGGGCAGGGAGCAAGACTGCAGGTGGTGGGAAGGAAGGGAGACTGCGGGTGGTGGGCAGGAAGGGAGACTGCAGGTGGTGGGCAGGAAGGGAGACTGCGGGTGGTGGGCAGGGAGGGAGACAGCTGGTGGTGGGCAGGGAGGGAGACAGCAGGTGGTGGGCAGGGAGGGAGACAGCAGGTGGTGGGCAGGGAGGGAGACTGCAGGTGGTGGGCAGGGAGGGAGACTGCGGGTGGTGGGCAGGGAGGGAGACTGCGGGTGGTGGGTAGGGAGGGAGACTGCGGGTGGTGACCAGGGAGGGAGACTGCAGGTGGTGGGCAGGAAGGGAGACGGCAGGTGGTGGGCAGGGAGGGAGACTGCAGGTGGTGGGTAGGGAGGGAGACTGCAGGTGGTGGGCAGGGAGGGAGACTGCAGGTGGTGGGCAGGGAGGGAGACTGCAGGTGGTGGGCAGGGAAGGAGACTGCAGGTGGTGGGCAGGGAAGGAGACTGCGGGTGGTGGGCGGGCAGGGAGACTGCAGGTGGTGGGCAGGAAGGGAGACTGCAGGTGGTGGGCTGGAAGGGAGACTGCGGGTGGTGGGCAGGAAGGGAGACTGCGGGTGGTGGGCAGGAAGGGAGACTGCAGGTGGTGGGCAGGAATGGAGACTGCGGGTGGTGGGCAGGGAGGGAGACAGCTGGTGGTGGGCAGGGAGGGAGACAGCAGGTGGTGAGCAGGGAGGGAGACAGCAGGTGGTGGGCAGGGAGGGAGACAGCAGGTGGTCGGCAAGGAGGGAGACTGCAGGTGGTGGGCAGGGAGGGAGACTGCAGGTGGTGGGCAGGGAGGGAGACTGCGGGTGGTGGGCAGGGAGGGAGACTGCAGGTGGTGGGCAGGGAGGGAGACTGCAGGTGGGGGGCAGGGAGGGAGACTGCGGGTGGTGGGCAGGGAGGGAGACAGCTGGTGGTGGGCAGGGAGGGAGACAGCAGGTGGTGGGCAGGGAAGGAGACAGCAGGTGGTGGGCAGGGAGGGAGACTGTGGGTGGTGGGCAGGGAAGGAGACTGCGGGTGGTGGGTGGGCAGGGAGACTGCGGGTGGTGGGCAGGGAGGGAGACTGCGGGTGGTGGGCAGGGAAGGAGACAGCAGGTGGTGGGTGGGCAGGGAGACTGCAAGTGGTGGGGAGGAAGGGAGACTGCAGGTGCTGGGCAGGGAGGGAGACTGCAGGTGGTGGGTGGGCAAGGAGACTGCAGGTGGTGGGCAGGGAAGAAGACTGCAGGTGGTGGGCAGGGAGGGAGACTGCGGGTGGTGGGCAGGGAAGGAGACTGCGGGTGGTGGGTGGGCAGGGAGACTGCAGGTGGTGGGCAGGAAGGGAGACTGCAGGTTGTGGGCAGGGAGGGAGACTGCAGGTGGTGGGCAGGGAGGGAGACTGCGGGTGGTGGGCAGGGAAGGAGACAGCAGGTGGTGGGTGGGCAGGGAGACTGCAGGTGCTGGGCAGGGAGGGAGACTGCGGGTGGTGGGCAGGGAGACTGCAGGTGGTGGGCAGGGAGGTAGATGGCAGGTGGTGGGCAGGGAGGGAGCTTAGTGTGATGCGAATGGAGGTGAGGAGGGGGTGCAGGGAGCGAGCAGGGCTTAGTGGTGGGAGAGTAGGACCATGGTGGGGAAGATGTGAATGAAAATAGAGGAGCGGGGGAGGGAAGCAGAAGTCATTGTTAATGTTAATAAATAATATCAGATAGAGATGTGCATCTCCATTTTTTCCTGACTCTAACTTTGGGATTCCGAGTCAAATTGAGTCTGAGTTCGGGATCACTTTTGGGGTTTCGAGTATAGCTGAGTTCCCGGTTCGGGGCTACTGAAAGTTCAGAACTCGGATTTAAAAAATGAATCTCCGTTTCGGATTGCATGTATCAGGCCTAATTACTTCATTTTAGTTGTTTTTATCAATTTTAAAGCAATCCGAAACTAAAACACGGCTGTCCCCGCACATCTCTGATATCAGACAGTAAGAGCTATTATTTCTGGGTACAGTTTAACCCCTTCATGTTACTCATCAGCAAAGCCAACGTCAGACTTTCCCGTAGTCTCAATGTTTGATGACAGGAGGGTGTTTCGCTATCGTTTACCGCACGACGGAATATTTATACGCTGCCTGCACTGTACAGAAGCCTTACAGGAACCATGAATCACTAATTTGCTTTTGTAACCTTTAAATTCTCCATTAGATGCAAAAATCTTATTGAGCCGTTTCCACACATTAGAGAATGTTTTTGTTACTAAGAAATCTTCCCTTGCAGATAACTTAGAAGGCCGGGTCTGGCGTTATTTATTCATGGTTTTATTCCTTTGAAGCAGAAGCGTGCGGCTTTATGTTATGTAACATTGTAATAATGACATCTGCCAGCTGCTCTCACGTCAGCGCCACAAGAGGAGTCTGCTCTCCCCGCTCTAACATCAGCGCCACAGGAGGAGTCTGCTCTCCCTGCTCTAACGTCAGCGCCACAGGAGGAGTCTGCTCTCCCCGCTCTAACGTCAGCGCCACAGGAGGAGTCTGCTCTCCCCGCTCTAACGTCAGCACCACAGGAGGAGTCTGCTCTCCCCGCTCTAACGTCAGCGCCACAGGAGGAGTCTGCTCTCCCCGCTCTCACGTCAGCGCCACAGGAGGAGTCTGCTCTCCCCGCTCTCACGTCAGCGCCACAGGAGGAGTCTGCTCTCCCTGCTCTCACATCAGCGCCACAGGAGGAGTCTGCTCTCCCTGCTCTCACGTCAGCGCCACAGGAGGAGTCTGCTCTCCCTGCTCTCACGTCAGCGCCACAGGAGGAGTCTGCTCTCCCCGCTGTCACATCAGCGCCACAGGAGGAGTCTGCTCTCACGTCAGCGCCACAGGAGGAGTCTGCTCTCACGTCAGCGCCACAGGAGGAGTCTGCTCTTACGTCAGCACCACAGGAGGAGTCTGCTCTCACGTCAGCGCCACAGGAGGAGTCTGCTCTCCCTGCTCTCACGTCAGCGCCACAGGAGGAGTCTGCTCTCCCTGCTCTCACGTCAGCGCCACAGGAGGAGTCTGCTCTCACGTCAGCGCCACAGGAGGAGTCTGCTCTCCCTGCTCTCATGTCAGCGCCACAGGAGGAATCTGCTCTCCCTGCTCTCACGTCAACGCCACAGGAGGAGTCTGCTCTCATGTCAGCGCCACAGGAGGAGTCTGCTCTCCCCGCTCTAACGTCAACACCAGAGGAGGAGTCTGCTCTCCCTGCTCTCACGTCAGCGCCACAGGAGGAGTCTGCACTCCCCGCTCTAACGTCAGCGCCACAGGAGGAGTCTGCTCTCCCTGCTCTCACGTCAGCGCCACAGGAGGAGTCTGCTCTCCCTACTCTCACGTCAGCGCCACAGGAGGAGTCTGCTCTCCCTACTCTCACGTCAGCGCCACAGGAGGAGTCTGCTCTCCCTGCTCTCACGTCAGCGCCACAGGAGGAGTCTGCTCTCCCTGCTCTCACATCAGCGCCACAGGAGGAGTCTGCTCTCCCTGCTCTCATGTCAGCGCCACAGGAGGAGTCTGCTCTCACGTCAGCGCCACAGGAGGAGTCTGCTCTCCCTGCTCTCACGTCAGCACCACAGGAGGAGTCAGCTCTCCCTGCTCTCACGTCAGCGCCACAGGAGGAGTCTGCTCTCCCTGCTCTCATGTCAGCGCCACAGGAGGAGTCTGCTCTCCCTGCTCTCACATCAGCGCCACAGGAGGAGTCTGCTCTCCCTGCTCTCATGTCAGTGCCACAGGAGGAGTCTGCTCTCCCCGCTCTCACATCAGCGCCACTGGAGGAGTCTGCTCTCCCCGCTCTCACATCAGCGCCACAGGAGGAGTCTGCTCTCCCCACTCTCACATCAGCGCCACTGGAGGAGTCTGCTCTCACGTCAGCACCACAGGAGGAGTCTGCTCTCCCTGCTCTCACATCAGCGCCACAGGAGGAGTCTGCTCTCATGTCAGCGCCACAGGAGGAGTCTGCTCTCCCCGCTCTAACGTCAGCGCCACAGAAGGAGTCTGCTCTCCCTGCTCTCACGTCAGCGCCACAGGAGGAGTCTGCTCTCCCTGCTCTCACGTCAGCATCACAGGAGGAGTCTGCTCTCCCCGCTCTAACGTCAGCACCACAGGAGGAGTCTGCTCTCCGCGCTCTCACGTCAGCACCACAGGAGGAGTCTGCTCTCCCTGCTCTCACGTCAGCGCCACAGGAGGAGTCTGCTCTCACGTCAGCACCACAGGAGGAGTCTGCTCTCACGTCAGCGCCACAGGAGGAGTCTGCTCTCCCGGCATAAGCACGCCCACCGTGTCTTAGCAAGCGGCCACTTTGTGTATGCATACGCCCAATCGCACAGGCAGAGCCGCCCACCAGCAACACGTCATCTCCAGGAAGTGTATTAAAACATTAGTACATCGAGCACCATCGGATGTGAACGCAACGCTTGAGATAGCTTTACCCTACTGCAAACATTGCGAGGAAATCAGTGTAAAAAAATGGCAAGTGACGTGTACTATGTCACTGCCTGTTAATTATGCATGCCTCTAAAACGGTGTTGAAACACTCAGGCACGCCTGCGATCACATCACCAACCCCCCGTTATTAGTGTCCTGCCCCTATTACCACCCACAAACAGCCTCTCCTGTTACTCATTACCCTCGGCTGTCTTTGCAGGGCAAGCGAGCGGTATGCGATCGCAGTGAGTAGTTCGCGCACGCCCAGAACGAAGCGTGTGTATGTGCATACGCAGAACACCGGGCCGCTTGCGAGTACATACATATAGCGAACGGGTGTGAATCAGGCCCTATGTCCCTCTGTCTATATGCCGCCAATTGGCTTATAAGTTATATTGTCACTTAATGAGGGGCGGGCTAGCATGGAGCAGCACTGAGCCACAGGCTGTGCTTTGGGGTCCTCTATTAGAGAGAGGGGTGTGATAGGATCCATTACTGATTGGGAAGACAACTATGATGAGAACTCACTAGGGGTCTGATTCTGAGTTGTACGCAAAAGATAACACAGCAGCGCGTATTTGCGGTCGCCCGTCTGAGATTTTATGTAAATGGCCTACAGACTCCTTCCCCGGTGTACGTCCGTGTGGCCAAATCTGCAAGAGCCGCACTTATAGTGTAGTACCGGTTGGTGCGTCCTTATACACCGCCATCTGTGGCATCATACAACATCGCGCCAGCCCTACGGCTAGTGCAGTATCTCCATCTGGAAACGGCGTCCTATGCCTGCGGTTGTGCGTCTTTGAACGCTGACAGGCCTGCGACACTCCTTTATTACGCCCACTGATTGGATCATGTCTGCGCCAGTAGCCACCTCCCAGTCACTGATCAGGAACGCCATCACTTCCACCACATTTCTGGTACCGTGTAACGCAGGCATCATAGGGGCTTCCAGACTTGCGCAGTTGCAAATAATGACTCAACTACATGACCATCGAATCGCGTGCAGCTCGGAATCAGGCACTAAGAGCACGATGTATCAAGCCTTATTACCCAGAGCAGCCAATCAGCTTCTGTCATTTATCCAGCACAGTCTATGCAAATTCTCCCCATTATCTCTGCAAGGGGTCTAGTTACTAAGCAGTGTTAGGAGATAGAGTTAAAAGTGATAAGAAAGTGATAAAAAAGTGATAAGTGCCAGCCAATCAGCTCCCAACTGTAATTTTTCAAGCACAGCCTGTGAGATGACAGTTGGGAGCTGATTGGCTGACACCTTATCACTTTCTTATCACTTTTCACTCTGTCTCCTAACACTGCTTAGTAACTAGACCACCAAGGCCTCATACATATCCCCTTATACAGATGTGCCATGCAAGACGCGCCACACACCACGCCATGAGTCGCGCCACACAGAAAGTTTCATACTGTAGCGTAGCGCTGGAAAAAAGTCATAACGTGTAATACAACTTTTTGTCCACCAGGTGTCACTTTTCCTAAACTACACAGCGCATGCGTCTGATTTCTAATGTATGCTCTGTATCACTGCCCGATGATTGGTTGTCAGAAGCGGTGATTCGGTACACTATACAATATTACAGCGTTTTCCACATGGAATCAGGAATGTATAATAAAGCGGTAGAAGAATGTCTAATAAAGTTTTTAGTCATTAAGCTCTGTATTACACACTGACTGTGAAATTGCACACTTGCGCCAATGTAAGTACTGTCGGCACTGTCCCAGACTTAGACATTGTAGTGATTTCATTACTTTAGGAACTACTGTAGTTATGGGATGAGGCGTGTGGCCTAGGGGGCTAATGCCTAGTCTCACTACTTCTCCCATCTTCTTGTACCGTGGGTTCGAGACCTTGAAAATATAGGGGTTTTTTTTGTTTGTTTTTTTAAATCTTCACTTATTCAGTATTCAATACCTGGCATTTCTATGCTACTTTATGCCACTGTGTGCTCAAGAAAGGGGTGTATGGCGCTCCAATACAGTACCCACGTACTGTAGCACAAAGCTAGTCACGCTACAGTATGGCGTTTCGAGTCTATGTCTACTGTGCATGCAGAGTGGGTCAGGAGTCAAACACAGCGAAAGTGGGATGTCTGCATTACAGTACATACTGACTGTGCGTTTAAAGCGCAAAATTGCGTCATTGTCACTGCTGTCCCAGACTTGGACACTATAATGATGTCTCATGACCAGTAATTGGTAGTGGGCTCTGTTTGAGAGAGAGGTCTCTGTATTACAAACTGACTGTGCATTTAAAGTGCAAACTTGCGTCAATGTCTGCACGGTTGACGCTGTGGTGACTGTCAATCAGCTCCGAGGGGGTTACAAATTGGCTCTCTGGTGCATGCCCAGTGGAGGGGTTGCAGTGGGATTTCTGGCGCATGCCCAGTGGAGCCAAGCCATACAGTACGCCATGGCTTATAGAAGATCACAGCACTGCTCATGCCCAGTGCGTCGGGAGTCAAACGCAGCGAAAGTGGGATGACTGTATTACAGTACATACTTTAGTGCACCATTTTTGAAAAGGGCACGCTCGGTTCTCACCACTGAATTCAATACTGAGAACCGCTCATTGTCTGAGAGGCGGTAGGCTCGCCTCTCTCAGTCAATGAGCACTCCGCACCGGGATTTCTGGACTGTCATTCAGGTAGTAGTGTCCTTAGAGGATACTACTAATGTCCGTGGGCTCGGGTAATTCGTTGTTGTTTTTTGCCAAAACCCAGGATTTTCCTACTTTGGAACGACGAGGACCGATCCACGCATAGGAGGAGGTGAGCATGGAATTTTTATTACAGGTACACCATAGGATTACCTACTGGAGAAGAGGACAGATTGCCTTCAGGGATACATAGGTGAGTATGTGAGATAGTGTGAGTACATGTATGTGTGCATGTATGTTTTAATAAAATTATACTTTTCTACGGTGTGTTGTGTGCTTTTTTAATATTACTTTTGTTGTGGAACTACAGCCACCAGCACCCCCGTAATGCCCCACATGCTGATACTTGTGGTTCTCCAAGTACCAGCATGCGGGGGAGGCTTGCTGGGAACTGTAGTTCCACAGCAAAAGACAATGGGCCTGATTCAGAGCCACTCGTAAGCGGCAGCTCGTTCGCTCCGAGCGATGTTTGGCCAACTGCGCATGCATACGGATCGTTATACACATGCGCGAACCAGTCAGCGCGGTCGAAATTCATGCGCTCGCAAAATAGCAAATGCCTGCTAATTTGAGTGACAGAATGAGGCGTATGTGGGTGGTAACAGAGGAAGGTGCTTGAAAACGGGGAGTGGAGATCCGATCGCAGGCGTGCTTAAAGGTCAAAACGGGCGTTTTATGGGTGTGCATAATTAATACAGCAGCGTCATTAACCAAGTCACTGGGTTATTTTATAGTCAGAACTGCTCGCAAAATTGTGGTAGCAAAAACCGACCACAAGAATAGCGAGCAGTTCATACCCTGTTCGATGTACTCGATTAATCTAATAAATAGCGGACATGACGTAGGATGCGAGCGGCCAGGGGGCGTAGTTTCCCAAAAAACGACCGCAAGTTTTGTTCGCTCGTTCAGACCTAGAGGCGTGAACAGACCGCAAACAGCGAACGGTTCATTTGAATAGACACCCCTATTTTCAGGACGAGCGAGCGCTAATTGCGTCCGGGCTCTGAATGAGGGCCAATATTTTAAATTTAATTGCACCACACTTTACATAACTAACCCGGCACCCACCGCCCAGGGGTGCCGGGGATAGCCCCAGGCTATCGGCCTGGGCCTGGGGTGCCCTGGAGGGGAGACCCCTTTATTGGGGGGGTCCCCAACTCCCCAGGGGTCCCCAGCCTGGGCTGACTAGCGGTCAGGGGTGATGCTGCGGCTGGGGGGCCCGGTGAAAGGGCTCCCCTGGCTGTGGCATCACCCCCCCTTCAAGAAAGAGTATGGTTCTGGGAAATACAGGGGGACCCTACGTATTTTTTGCCCCTGTATTTCCAGAACCAGGACTGGCTCAGAGCCCAGTGCTGGTTGCACTAAATACAGGGGACCCCTACATCATTTGTCCCCTGTATTTAGCACAACCAGTACTGGGGCTCCATAGCCCGGGGCTGGTTGGTTTTTTGGAGAGGGGGCCACGTCATTTATTTTTTTTTTACACTGTTTTTATTTTTAAACACAGAAGCACAGATGGGTCTCACTGACCCGTCTGTGCTTCTGTGTTTGTTTTTTTTAAACACAGATGCAGGTATCACGGAATTTTCAGATCCGAACCTGAATCTGTGTGCTGCTACCTCCCCCGGGTCCTAACGCCTGCAACACCACCGCCGCACCGCTGCCGTTAACGCTCACTACCGTCCCTGGTTCCCAGCCGCAGCTAATGCCCGCTAGCCCCTACCCCCTCTCCCCTGCATCCCGGCCACAGCAAACGCCGGCTTCCTGCCCCCCCGGTCCCAGCCTCCGCTACCACCCGCAAACGAGGGCCATCTTGCTGCAACCAAGTGAAGCCACTATGACTACACCTGCTGGAAAATTGAAAAGTCTTTTCTCTATAATGGGGTATTCTAGAGGTAATAGTTTAAAAACTGTAACTTTCTAATTTACTTGAACCCCAAAAGCATGTGCCCTGGCACAATAGCTACCTAATAAAACAAACCCCAAGTCTGAATTCCCCCCCTACCCTGAATTTTGCCTTCACAAAAATCCCCCATAAACTACAGCAGAACAGTTGTCCTAACTGGGAATGTCAGAAAAAAGTGACAGCTGGAGCTTTAGATTACTCCCAAATCCTCATTTTTTATGGTTATGCCCTGAAATTAGGCATGCAGCACCGTACAACAGTTCTACCCGCCCCTACCAAATTTCAACTCGGTACCACCTATAGCATTTGAGGTGTAGCCCCTTAAACACCCTGACCCCCCCTTCGGCATTCTCTATGGAGAAATCTGTTTTTTTAGATGCGGCCTTAATATAAGGACACAACTGTGCCCTTATAATAAATATATATATATATATATATACACACACACACTGGTGTGTGGACACGTTTTGAAATTTGAATGTTCTTCAACTTTGAATGCTTATAAAAACTGTTACACGTCAGGCAGTGCAATGATTCATGTATCAAATGAAAGGAAATTTAATGCTGAATTCAACACAATAAACAGAGGTGACATATTTGCATTACAAGGGAAGTTATGCTACTTTCAGTCAGACAATGAAGCACAGATGCGTTAGATTCAAGAAGTAGATTGTAGTGACAGCTACTACCAGCCAATCGGAATCGTCGTTCTGAGGACCAATCAGCTGTTGTTTATGAGCGGGTGCGAGGTCATGTACAAAGGTGGGAAAGGTCGGTTTGGCTGTTTCATTTTGCAGAATAAAGTTGGTTACTGAAGTGCAATTACGTTCGGATGTTTGTGTGTATTGTTTAGTGCTAACGACAGTGTAAGAAATATATACAACAATGTCATCCAGGCAAAGTGGTGACTGGTCACCCAGGAAGAGATCTAGGATTGTGGTGTTACCTGAAAATGGTCTTTCGTATGCAGCAATTGCGAGAGAAGTTGGTGGGAATGTGACAACATCAGGAGTACGAAAGTTTTGTTTACGCCATCAGGAAACACAATCTATAAAAAACAAAGAGGGAAAAGGCCGGAAAAAGTGCATAACAGCTGTCAATGATAGGAGAATAAAACAAATTTGCGTCAGGGACAGATGGATGTCATCTGCGGCCATTAGCAGTATCCCGAGTGCAACTGGTGTTTTTGTCAGTGCAAGAACGGTAAGGAGAAGACTAACGAAGGTTGGCCTAAAAGGTAGGATTCCCCGAAAAAAGTCATTGCTGAATAAAAAGCAGCGGCAGAAACTAATACAGTGGGCACAAGAACACATTGCATGTACAGAAGGTCAGTGGAAACAAGTGATATGGAGTGACGAAACTAAGATATCCATATTAGGCAGTGATGGGAGAAAATATGTGAGACATCGCCTCGGGGAAGAGGTACATCCAGTTTTTATTCAAGCGACAACAAAGAATCCTACAAGTGTTATGATCTGGGCATGTATTACAGCAGATGCTGTAGGCCGCCTTTATGTCATAGATGGCACACTGATACCATCCTACAAGTGTTATGATCTGGGCATGTATGACAGCAGATACTGTAGGCCACCTTTATGTCATAGATGGCACACTGATACCATCCTACAAGTGTTATGATCTGGGCATGTATGACAGCAGATACTGTAGGCCACCTTTATGTCATAGATGGCACACTGATACCATCCTACAAGTGTTATGATCTGGGCATGTATGACAGCAGATACTGTAGGCCACCTTTATGTCATAGATGGCACACTGATACCATCCTACAAGTGTTATGATCTGGGCATGTATGACAGCAGATACTGTAGGCCACCTTTATGTCATAGATGGCACACTGATACCATCCTACAAGTGTTATGATCTGGGCATGTATGACAGCAGATGCTGTAGGCCGCCTTTATGGCATAGATGGCACACTGATACCATCCTACAAGTGTTATGATCTGGGCATGTATGACAGCAGATGCCGTAGGCCGCCTTATGTCATAGATGGCACACTGACACCATCCTACAAGTGTTATGATCTGGGCATGTATGACAGCAGATGCCGTAGACCGCCTTTATGTCATAGATGGCACACTGACACCATCCTACAAGTGTTATGATCTGGGCATGTATGACAGCAGATGCCGTAGGCCGCCTTTATGTCATAGATGGCACACTGACACCATCCTACAAGTGTTATGATCTGGGCATGTATGACAGCAGATGCCGTAGACCGCCTTTATGTCATAGATGGCACACTGACACCATCCTACAAGTGTTATGATCTGGGCATGTATGACAGCAGATGCCGTAGGCCGCCTTTATGTCATAGATGGCACACTGACACCATCCTACAAGTGTTATGATCTGGGCATGTATGACAGCAGATGCCGTAGGCCGCCTTTATGTCATAGATGGCACACTGACACCATCCTACAAGTGTTATGATCTGGGCATGTATGACAGCAGATGCCGTAGGCCGCCTTTATGTCATAGATGGCACACTGACACCATCCTACAAGTGTTATGATCTGGGCATGTATGACAGCAGATGCCGTAGGCCGCCTTTATGTCATAGATGGCACACTGACACCATCCTACAAGTGTTATGATCTGGGCATGTATGACAGCAGATGCCGTAGGCCGCCTTTATGTCATAGATGGCACACTGACACCATCCTACAAGTGTTATGATCTGGGCATGTATGACAGCAGATGCTGTAGGCCGCCTTTATGTCATAGATGGCACACTGACACCATCCTACAAGTGTTATGATCTGGGCATGTATGACAGCAGATGCTGTAGGCCGCCTTTATGTCATAGATGGCACACTGACACCATCCTACAAGTGTTATGATCTGGGCATGTATGACAGCAGATGCTGTAGGCCGCCTTTATGTCATAGATGGCACACTGACACCATCCTACAAGTGTTATGATCTGGGCATGTATGACAGCAGATGCTGTAGGCCGCCTTTATGGCATAGATGGCACACTGACACCATCCTACAAGTGTTATGATCTGGGTATGTATGACAGCAGATGCTGTAGGCCGCCTTTATGTCATAGATGGCACACTGACACCATCCTACAAGTGTTATGATCTGGGCATGTATGACAGCAGATGCTGGAGGCCGCCTTTATGTCATAGATGGCACACTGACACCATCCTACAAGTGTTATGATCTGGGCATGTATGACAGCAGATGCTGTAGGCCGCCTTTATGTCATAGGTGGCACACTGACACCATACTACAAGTGTTATGATCTGGGCATGTATGACAGCAGATGCTGTAGGTCGCCTTTATGGCATAGATGGCACACTGATACCATCCTACAAGTGTTATGATCTGGGCATGTATGACAGCAGATGCTGTAGGCCGCCTTTATGGCATAGATGGCACACTGAACAGCAGAAAGTACATTGACACCATCCTACAACCAAAACTTCTACCTTCTATCAGTGATCTTTTTCCAGATAATGCCCCATTTTTTTCCCATCAGGATTCAGCTCCCTGCCACACTTCACGGATATGCAAACAGTGGTTCACGGAGAATGACATACAGGTGCTGGGATGGCCAGGAAACAGCCCAGACCTGAACCCCATAGAACATTTGTGGTTTTGTTTGAAAAATCTGGTACATCTGAGGCGTCCATCCAATAAAAGACAGTTAATTACAATATAATTGTCTCATGGCACCACATACAAAAGAAGGAAGAGCTCCAAACACTGGTTGGCTCAATGCCACGTCGCTGTGCTGCTGTCTTGAAAAATAAAGGCTACCCAACGAAATACTGATAGAACAGTAACATCATAAGTACACAGGGATTTTCACCCTAAGTGTTGTTTTCACTGCATAACTTCCCTTGTAATGCAAATATTTGACCTCT
The DNA here is from genome assembly GCA_031769625.1 of Taudactylus pleione. NCBI lineage: Eukaryota > Metazoa > Chordata > Amphibia > Anura > Myobatrachidae > Taudactylus > Taudactylus pleione. The sequence continues at coordinate 870,224 of JAUIMM010000616.1, forward strand.
GTTTATTGTGTTGAATTCAGCATTAAATTTCCTTTAATTTGATATATGAATCATTGCACTGCATGAAGTGTAACAGTTTTTATAAGCAGTGAAAGTTGAAAAACATTCAAATTTCAAAAAGTGTCGGCAATTTTGGCCACCACTGTATATACACACACACACACTACAAGGAATAATCTGCTGCCAGTGACATCAGCAAACACTTCCCAACTCTCCCTCATTGTCAGGGAGACTACGTGATATAGCAGCAGTCTCCCTGACTCCCTGAAGAGTCTAGTAATCTCCCTGATTGCACCTTACCCCCATTATGTAGCTGTTATATAAAAAATACAGAGATATATACATTCAAATGGGATCATTGGTATCATTTCCCTGCATTGGGTATAAGGCACAGTGTGGCAGATGTATGAAGTTTTGGGAAGTGATAAAGTGGAGAGTGATAAATAACCAACCATTCAGCTCCTAACTGTCATGTTACAGGCTGTGTTTGAAAAATGACAGTTAGGAGCTGATTGGTTTGTCGTTTATCACTCTCCATTTTATCACTTCCCAAAGCTTCATACATCTGCCCCAGTGATCCCTATGGCTACATGCATTGGGGCATATTCAATTTGAGGCGAACAGTCAGGAAAATTGAATACGGGGATAAGTCAAACCTGCGAAAATGACGTCATCAGTGATAAAGTATCGCCGATAACGGGTTTTCGCAGCCTAATTGAATACGGCCCAAAGTCTGAGAAGTATCAGTGTGTTTTCATCAACAAATAGATCTTACTAACTGCTTTGGGGCTTATTTAAATTTGGATGTAAGTCAGGTTTATGACACGCCTCTCAGATGTAGCAGTACACGCCTATCACATGTCTGACATGCCTCTCAGATGTAGCAGTATATGTCTATCACATGTATGACACGCCTCTCAGATGTAGCAGTACACGCCTATCACATGTATGACACGCCTCTCAGATGTAGCAGTATATGTCTAGCACATGTATGACACGCCTCTAAGATGTAGCATTACGCGCCTATCACATGTATCACACACCTCTCAGATGTAGCAGTACACGCCTATCACATGTATCACACGCCTCTCAGATGTAGTAGTACACGCCTATCACATGTATCACACGCCTCCCAGATGTAGCAGTACATGCCTATCACATGTATCACACGCCTCTCAGATGTAGCAGAAGACGCCTATCACATGTATGACACACCTCTCAGATGTAGCAGTATACGCCTATCACATGTATGACACGCCGCTCAGATGTAGCAGTACACACCTATCACATGTATGACACACCTCTCAGATGTAGCAGTACACGCCTATCACATGTATGACACGCCTCTCAGATATAGCAGTACACGCCTATCACATGTATGACACGCCTCTCAGATGTAGCAGTACAGACCTATCACATGTATCACACACCTCTCAGAAGTAGCAGTACACGCCTATCACATGTATCACACGCCTCTCAGATGTAGTAGAACACACCTATCACATGTATGACACGCCTCTTAGATGTAGCAGTGCACACCTATCACATGCCTCTCAGATGTAGTAGTACACACCTGTGACATGTATCAAACGCCTCTCAGATGTAGTAGTACACGCCTATCACATGTATCACATGCCTCCCAGATGTAGCAGTACATGCCTATCACATGTATCACACGCCTCTCAGATGTAGCAGTAGACACCTAGCACATGTATGACACACCTCTCAGATGTAGCAGTATACGCCTATCACATGCATGACACGCCTCTCAGATGTAGTAGTACACGCCAATCACATGTATCACACGCCTCCCAGATGTAGCAGTACACGCCTATCACATGACATGTATCACACGCCTCTCAGATGTAGCAGTAGACGCCTATCACATGTATGACACACCTCTCACATGTAGCAGTATACGCCTATCACATGTATGTCACGCCTCTCAGATTTAGCAGTACAGGCCGATCACATGTATCACACACCTCTCAGATGAAGCAGTACACGCCTATCACATGTATCACACGCCTCTCAGATGTAGTAGTACACGCCTATCACATGTATCACACGCCTCCCAGATGTAGCAGAAGACGCCTATCACATGTATGACACACCTCTCAGATGTAGCAGTATACGCCTATCGCATGTATGACACGCCTCTCAGATGTAGCAGTACACACCTATCACATGTATGACACACCTCTCAGATGTAGCAGTATACGCCTATCACATGTATGACACGCCTCTTAGATGTAGCAGTACACACCTATCACATGCCTCTCAGATGTAGTAGTACACGCCTATGACATGTATCAAATGCCTCCCAGATGTAGCAGTACACGCCTACCACATGTATCACACGCCTCTCAGATGTAACAGTAGACGCCTATCACATGTATGACACGCCTCTCAGATGTAGCAGTAGACGCCTATCACATGTATGACACACCTCTAAAGATGTAGCAGTACACATCTATAAAATGTATGATACGCCTCTCAGATGTAGCAGTACACGCCTATCACATGTATGACACGCCTCTCAGATGTAGCAGTACACACCTATCACATGTATGACACGCCTCTCAGATGTAGCAGTACATGCCTATCACATGTATGACACACCTCTCAGATGTAGCAGTACACACCTTTCACATGTATCACACGCCTCTCAGATGTAGCAGTACACGCCTATCACATGTATCACACACCTCTCAGATGTAGCAATACATGCCTATCACATGTATCACACGCCTCTCAGATGTAGCAGTACACGCCTATCACATGTATGACACGCCTCTCAGATGTAGCAGTAGTCGCCTATCACATGTATGACACGCCTCTCAGATGTAGCAGTACACACCTATCACATGTATGACACACCTCTCAGATGTAGTAGTACACGCCTATCACATGTATGACACGCCTCTCAGATGTAGCAGTACATGCCTATCACTTGTATCACACGCCTCTCAGATGTAGCAGTAGACACCTAGCACATGTATGACACACCTCTCAGATGTAGCAGTATACGCCTATCACATGTATGACACGCCTCTCAGATGTAGTAGTACACGCCTATCACATGTATCACACGCCACCCAGATGTAGCAGTACACGCCTATCACATGACATGTATCACACGCCTCTCAGATGTAGCAGTAGACGCCTATCACATGTATGACACACCTCTCACATGTAGCAGTATACGCCTATCACATGTATGACATGCCTCTCAGATGTAGCAGTACATGCCTATCACATGTATGACACGCCTCTCAGATGTAGCAGTATATGTCTATCACATGTATGACACGCCTCTGAGATGTAGCAGTACACGCCTATCACATGTATCACACACCTCTCAGATATAGCAGTACACGCCTATCACATGTATGACATGCCTCTCAGATGTAGCAGTACAGGCCTATCACATGTATCACACACCTCTCAAATGAAGCAGTACACGCCTATCACATGTATCACACGCCTCTCAGATGTAACAGTAGACGCCTATCACATGTATGACACGCCTCTCAGATGTAGCAGTACACGCCTATCACATGTATCACATGCCTCTCAGATGTAACAGTAGACGCCTATCACATGTATGACACGCCTCTCAGATGTAGCAGTAGACGCCTATCACATGTATTACACGCCTCTAAAGATGTAGCAGTACACACCTATCACATGTATGACACGGCTTTCAGATGTAGCAGTACACACCTATCACATGTATGACACGCCTATCACATGTATAACATGCCTCCCAGATGTAGCAGTACATGCCTATCACATGTATGACACGCCTCCCAGATGTAGCAGTACACGCCTATCACATGTATGACACACCTCTCAGATGTAGCAGTACACGCCTATCACATGTATGACACGCCTCTCAGATGTAGCAGTACACGCCTATCACATGTATGACACGCCTCTCAGATGTAGCAGTACATGCCTATCACATGTATGACATGCCTCTAAAGATGTAGCAGTACACGCCTATCACATGTATGACACGCCTCTCAGATGTAGCAGTATACGCCTATCACATGTATGACACGCCTCTTAGATGTAGCAGTACACACCTATCACATGTATGACATGCCTCTCAGATGTAGCAGTACACGCCTATCACATGTATGACATGCCTCTCAGATGTAGCAGTGCACACCTTTCACATGTATGACACACCTCTCAGATGTAGAAGTATACGCCTATCACATGTATGACACGCCTCTTAGATGTAGCAGTACACACCTATCACATGTATAACACGCCTCTCAGGTGTAGCAGTACACGCCTATCACTTGTATGACACGCCTCTCAGATGCAGCAGTGCACACCTTTCACATGTATGACATGCCTCTCAGATGTAGCAGTACATGCCTATTACATGTATGACACACCTCTCAGATGTAGCAGTGCACACCTTTCACATGTATGACATGCCTCTCAGATGTAGCAGTGCACACCTATCACATGTATGACACGCCTCTAAGATGTAGCAGTACCATACTTGCCTACTTTTGAAAAAGCATTTCAGGGACATTGTGAAAGCAGCACCTATGAGCGCGTGTTACAGTTGGCGTGTACTGATAAATCTGAGAGGCGTGTCCTAAACCTGACTTACATCCATATGTAAACCTGCCCAAAAGCAGTTAGTAAGATCTGTTTGTTGATGAAAACACACTAATACGTTTCAAAAATTCATAGGGATCATTATGCCGTATAATAACCAATGCAAGGAAATGACACTAATGATCCCATTTGATTGTATATATCTCTGTTTTTTTATATAACAGCTACATAATGGGGGTAAGGATGAAATGTGGGAGATTGCTAGACTCTTCAGGGAGACAGGGAGATTGCTGCTATTTCAGGGAGTCTCCCTGACAATGAGGGATAGTTGGCAAGTATGAGCAGTACACACCTATCACATGTATGACACACCTCTCAGATGTAGCAGTACATGCCTATCACATGTATGACACGCCTCTCAGATGTAGCAGTACATGCCTATCACATGTATGACACGCCTCTCAGATGTAGCAGTACATGCCTATCACATGTATGACACGCCTCTCAGATGTAGCAGTACATGCCTATCACATTTATGACACGCCTCTCAGATGTAGCAGTACATGCCTATCACATGTATGACACACCTCTCAGATGTAGCAGTACATGCCTATCACATGTATGACACGCCTCTCAGATGTAGCAGTACATGCCTATCACATGTATGACATGCCTCTCAGATGTAGCAGTACACGCCTATCACATGTATGACACGCCTCTCAGATGTAGCAGTACACGCCTATCACATTTATGACACGCCTCTCAGATGTAGCAGTACACGTCTATCACAGGTTGCGCACCGTAGGCCAAAAAAAGGGCGGGGTTTAGCACAAAAGGAGTGTAGCACCTGGAAAATGGAGCGGGGCCTCGCAGCACCCCCCCCTACCCCGTTTACAGCACTGTGGGGGCATGCCCAGCACTCTCCGAGATGCTGGGCAGCCCCCAATCTCTCCCTACAGTAGAGAACAGATGCTGTGCGCATGAGCAAGGCATCTATTCTCCTTCTGCTCACGTTTTGGTCTAGAATTGGGTGCTGCAAAGGACCTCTGACGTCATACCCATGTGATCCTTGACCAAAGGGGGGAGGACAAGGATATGAACGGGGGGCCAAAAGTGTCACCTCGCGGGCTCGCTGCGCTTGTCATGCTTCAGGCATGGTGGCTCGCTGCGCTCGCAACAAAAATTTATTCCCCCTCTGTGCCCACGTGGATGGTAACATTGGAGCAGTCCGGCGCTGCCAAAGTGGTCACACGGTTTCAACGTCAGAGAGGATCTTTCTCCATCTAGGATCTAGCAGCAACCTTCTGCTCACCCGATGTATGCTTCCCCCCCACCATGGGACACTGCGGCCCGCGGGTGGGACAGCAGGACAGTCCCAGAAAAATGGGACTGTCCCGCACAGTTGGGAGGTATGCGTATGTCTACATCACGTGTCACATATGTCTGCGTCACATATGTCACATATGTCAGCGTCCAGCATGTATTGTATGGTACTTGTCTCAGTTATCGGGAAGCACCTGTAAGTGAGTCTGGAGGGTGAAGATGACGGCATGCTGGAAGTAATGGTTCCTTTCCTGTCATGTTAGGGAACGTGTAGGGAATCCTCAGGGTTTATATAAATGTGATATTTCTACCCTATGCAAGTAAAAGGATTGTTCCAGAATACAGCGCTAGTTCTGTGCGCTAAAGGCGTATTCACCACATCCATAAAGAAAGGCTTTGATCTGCCCAGCTCCATATAGTGTCAGTCAGATGTACAAATGCGTTACACCCCTGCTACACCACTGGCTTACCTGTGCAAATATCATCCGCATTAACACAGACATAAGTTCCTTAGTAACTAGTAAGTCACATATTGTGCTGCTGGTGTAAGTATCTGCCACTTCATGATCTTTTCTATATTTACAGTGTATTTAAAAGATTATTACACCGGTCATAAAATGACTATGTCACATACCATGAGAGGTCATGTACATGAAACAGGACATGCTCTAAGCAGCAATGTACCTGGATTGCGTCACTTTTATCCTAGAGTGAGAGCGGAATAGTGCCTGGTGCGTGCGATGTGATATCACCACTGTGAGAAGTAGTGAACATGATTGCACAGCGCCCTCTATGGGCAAACAGAGAGACAGCATAATTGCTATAATAGCTATGCAAACAGTAATATAATATATCAGCGAGTACAGCATACACAACTAAAATCTAGCTGTAGCAAACAGTGTTTATACAGAGGTAAAGGCTTTTATTATTTAAGCGAGCGTAGACATTCTTGGTTGCTTGTACCTGTAGAGTAATGCTGGGTACACACTGACCAATCAGCCGGTCCATATATCTGGCCAGACATCACAATGGGGCGGGTCACCTGTGCACACAGGCAGAGGCTCCCCGATATATCTGCACTACATACCGGCATGGGCTGCAGGGCCGACCTGATATGTCTGTGAGGGACATCGTTCACAGACATATCGGTACACACCGGCCGATGCACTCTCAATAAATCGTTCGTCAATAGAACGAGCCGCTATATCGCCAAGTGTGTACCCAGCATAAGCAGAAATCATACCTGTGTATATTAAACTGATATATTATCCTCAAAAGATGCAACAGGATGTTATAATGTACAGAAACCTTTATCCAAAGTTATTAAATCATATTTCATACTGGTATGCTATTATCATACTGGTAAGCTATTATCATACTGGTATGCTCTTATCATACTGGTATGCTCTTATCATACTGGAATGCTCTTATCATACTGGTAAACTATTATCATACTGGTAAGCTATTAATATCCTGGTATGCTATTATCATACTGGTAAGCTATTATCATACTGGTATGCTATTATCATACTGGAATGCTCTTATCATACTGGTAAACTATTATCATACTGGAATGCTCTTATCATACTGGTAAACTATTATCATACTGGTAAGCTATTAATATACAGGTATGCTATTATCATACTGGTAAGCTATTATCATAATGGTATGCTGTTATCATACTGGTATGCTCTTATCATACTGGTAAACCAGACTTGCCTACCTTTAGGCTGTCCCTTCCGGGAGGGGACAGCCTGGACCACGCTCTTTACACATCAGGTGGGCGGAGCGGGGGCGTGGTGGCTTAAAACGTCATCGTGGCCCCGCCCCCCTCTGTGCAGAGCCCGTAATACAGACACTGTACTGCGGAGGGCGGGGCTTCGATGACGCGTTTTAACGCGAATCGCGTCATCTGATCCCCCGGGCTGCATACTATGTGGCCGCCAACGGGGGGGGGTGAGGGATGGCTGCGGCTGGTTCCGAGACACTTGCCTGCCTTCCCGGGAGGTCGGGAGCGGCACCCGATTTTCGGGAGGCTCCCGACCAAATCGGGAGGGTAGGCAAGTATGTGGTAAACTATTATCATACTGGTAAGCTATTAATATCCTGGTATGCTATTATCATACTGGTAAGCTATTATTATACTGGTATGTTATTATTATACTGGTAAGCTATTATCATACTGGTAAGGTATCATTATACTGGTATGCTATTATTATACTGGTATGCTATTATCATACTGGTAAGCTATTATTATACTGGTATGCTATTATCAAACATTTTATTACTGTTCAAGGTGGAGAAGTTTACCATAACAACCAATCAGCTTCTACCTATTATTTTATAGAAGGTACTTGATAAATGATAGCTAGGAGCTGATTGGTCGCTATGGGTAACGTCACCACTCTTTAGAAGGCTAGGTACATTCCCCCAATGTTTTTGAATATGTTGCAGGAAATATACTGGCTATGGCACCAATGCTAATAGTGTCTGTAATTGGGGCGAGAAGGTCTTTGAACTGACACCCGCCTGACGGAGATGGCACACGATGTCTCAGGTGTCCTCTCAGGCTATTCTATAGATGCTCACTTGGCATCAGAGACTGAGGAGTCCATGACTTATGCGTAATCCGCTGTGTGACCTCACATGCTCTGTGCGTCCTGGAAATCATTCCTCACACCAGGAAAACAATGTATGCATCCAGGGCTGAAGGCCAGAAGGGCCAGACCACCCAAAAGTCCCAGCGCTCTTCTTTGCAGCATGCAGAGAGACGGGCAGGTGCAGCAAGGCCACACTCCATTAGGCATGGTTATGCCCATTTTCTATGCGCACGAGCGCATACCGTGTGCATGCAGAGAGGGATGCAGGGGCTGAAATACGTCCCCAGTTTGTCCCGGGATTCACCTGAGAGTTTTGAGGCATATACAAAGCTAGTGCCTGCACACGGAGATATAGCTCATGCCATAACTAAGGAAGTTGTGATAGCCAGGCACGGTGGGTGCCATGTATACAAATGTTGGACCTGGGGCCTTATAAATATTGCATTAGAAGATACCTCACTGACATTGTGACAGGTCATTGTTGGGGCGCATTTGGCAGGAACTTTAGTGACCGACATATTAATGTCTCAATAAAGTGATGTTGACATAAAACTCTGAGGGAAAAACGTCATCGGCAAAGGGAAACAATTATATTCATCAGTAAGGGGCAGGAAGGAACATGTGAGCAACAAAATGCAGGACAGAAAAGGTGAGTAACAAAATGCAGGATAGAACAGATGAGCAACAAAATGCAGGATAGAACAGATGAGCAACAAAATGCAGGATAGAACAGATGAGCAACAAAATGCAGGATAGAACAGGTGAGCAACAAAATGCAGGATAGAACAGATGAGCAACAAAATGCAGGATAGAACAGATGAGCAACAAAATGCAGGATAGAACAGGAGAGCAACAAAATGCAGGATAGAACAGATGAGCAACAAAATGCAGGATAGAACAGATGAGCAACAAAATGCAGGATAGAACAGATGAGCAACAAAATGCAGGATAGAACAGATGAGCAACAAAATGCAGGATAAAACAGATGAGCAACAAAATGCAGGATAGAACAGGTGAGCAACAAAATGCAGGATAGAAAAGGTGAGTAACAACATGAAGGATAGAACAGGTGAGTAACAAAATGCAGGATAGAACAGGTGAGTAACAAAATGCAGGATAGAACAGATGAGTAACAAAATGCAGGATAGAACAGGTGAGCAAGAAAATGCAGGATAGAACAGATGAGTAACAAAATGCAGGATAGAACAGATGAGCAACAAAATGCAGGATAGAACAGATGAGTAACAAAATGCAGGATAGAACAGATGAGCAACAAAATGCAGGATAGAACAGATGAGTAACAAAATGCAGGATAGAACAGGGGAGTAACAAAATGCAGGATAGAACAGGTGAGTAACAAAATACAGAGCAAAACAGACGAGTAACAAAATCCAGGGCAGAATAGATGAGTAACGAAATGCAGAATAGAACAGGCGAGAAGCAAAATGCAGGATAGAACAGGTGAGTAACAAACTGCAGGATAGAACAGTTGAGTAACAAAATGCAGGATAGAACAGGTGAGTAACAAAATGCAGGATAGAACAGGTGAGTAACAAAATGCAAAATAGAACAGGTGAGTAACAAAATGCAGGATAGAACAGGTGAGTAACAAAATGCAGGACAGAACAGGGGAGTAACAAAATGCAGGATAGAACAGGTGAGTAACAAAATGCAGGATAGAACAGGTGAGTAACAAAATGCAGGACAGAACAGGTGAGTAACAAAATGCAGGATAGAACAGGTGAGTAACAAAATGCAGGATAGAACAGGTGAGAAACAAAATGCAGGATAGAACAGATGAGTAACAACATGCAGGATAGAACAGGTGAGTAACAAAATGCAGGACAGAACAGGTGAGTAACAAAATGCAGGATAGAACAGGAGAGCAACAAAATGCAGGATAGAATAGGTGAGTAACAAAATGCAGGAAAGAACAGGTGAGTAACAAAATGCAGGATAGAACAGATGAGTAACAACATGCAGGATAGAACAGGTGAGTAACAAAATGCAGGATAGAACAGATGAGTAACAACATGAAGGATAGAACAGGTGAGATACAAAATGCAGGATAGAACAGGTGAGCAACACAATGCAGGATAGAACAGGTGAGTAACAAAATGCAGGACAGAACAGGTGAGTAACAAAATTCAGGATAGAACAGGTGAGTAACAAAATGCAGATCAGAACAGGAGAGTAACAAAATGCAGGGCAGAACAGGTGAGTAACAAAATACAGAGCAAGACAGACGAGTAACAAAATCCAGGGCAGAATAGATGAGTAACGAAATGCAGAATAAAATAGGCGAGAAGCAAAATGAAGGGCAGAACAGGTGAGCAACAAAATTCAGGGCACAAAAAGTGAGCAACACAATGCAGGACAGAGCAGGTGAGCAACAAAATGCAGGATAGAACAGGTGAGTAACAAAATGCAGGATAGAACAGGTGAGTAACAAAATGCAGGATAGAACAGGTGAGTAACAAAATGCAGGATAGAACAGGTGAGTAACAAAATGCAGGATAGAACAGGTGAGCAACAAAATGCAGGCTAGAACAGGTGAGTAACAAAATGCAGGATAGAGCAGGTGAGCAACACAATGCAGGGCACAAAAAGTGAGCAACACAATGCAGGGCAGAACAGGTGAGCAACAAAATGCAGGATAGAACAGGTGAGTAATAAAATGCAGGATAGAACAGGTGAGTAACAAAATACATGATACAACAGATGAGTAACAAAATGCAGGAAAGAACAGGTGAGTAACAAAATGCAGGATAGAAGAGGAGAGTAACAAAATGCAGGATAGAACAGGTGATCAACACAATGCAGGACAGAACAGGTGAGTAACAAAATGCAGGATAGAACAGGTGAGCAACAAAATGCAGGATAGAACAGATGAGTAACAAAATGCAGGATAGAACAGGTGAGTAACAACATGAAGGATAGAACAGGTGAGTTACAAAATGCAGGATAGAACAGGTGAGTAACAAAATGCAGGATAGAACAGGTGATCAACACAATGCAGGACAGAACAGGTGAGTAACAAAATGCAGGATAGAACAGGTGAGCAACAAAATGAGGATAGAACAGGTGAGTAACAAAATGCAGGATAGAACAGGTGAGTAACAACATGAAGGATAGAACAGGTGAGATACAAAATGCAGGATAGAACAGGTGAGCAACAAAATGCAGGATAGAACAGATGAGCAACAAAATGCAGGATAGAACAGGTGAGTAACAAAATGCAGGACAGAACAGGTGAGTAACAAAATTCAGGATAGAACAGGTGAGTAACAAAATGCAGATCAGAACAGGAGAGTAACAAAATGCAGGGCAGAACAGGTGAGTAACAAAATACAGAGCAAGACAGACGAGTAACAAAATCCAGGGCAGAATAGATGAGTAACGAAATGCAGAATAAAATAGGCGAGAAGCAAAATGAAGGGCAGAACAGGTGAGCAACAAAATTCAGGCTCAAAAAGTGAGCAACACAATGCAGGACAGAGCAGGTGAGCAACAAAATGCAGGATAGAACAGGTGAGTAACAAAATGCAAGATAGAACAGGTGAGTAACAAAATGCAGGATAGAAGAGGTGAGTAACAAAATGCAGGATAGAACAGGTGAGTAACAAAATGCTGGATAGAACAGGTGAGCAACAAAATGCAGGATAGAACAGGTGAGTAACAAAATGCAGGGGAGAACAGGTGAGCAACAAAATGCAGGGCACAAAAAGTGAGCAACACAATGCAGGGCAGAACAGGTGAGCAACAAAATGCAGGATAGAACAGATGAGTAATAAAATGCAGAATAGAACAGGTGAGTAACAAAATACAGGATACAACAGATGAGTAAAAAAATGCAGGATAGAACAGGTGAGTAACAAAATGCAGGATAGAACAGGTGAGTTACAAAATGCAGGATAGAACGGGTGAGTAACAAAATGCAGGATAGAACAGGTGATCAACACAATGCAGGACAGAACAGGTGAGTAACAAAATGCAGGATAGAACAGGTGAGCAACAAAATGCAGGATAGAACAGGTGAGTAACAAAATGCAGGATAGAACAGGTGAGTAACAAAATGCAGGATAGAACAGATGAGTAACAACATGCAGGATAGAACAGGTGAGTAACAAAATGCAGGATAGAACAGGTGAGTAACAACATGAAGGATAGAACAGGTGAGATACAAAATGCAGGATAGAACAGGTGAGCAACACAATGCAGGATAGAACAGGTGAGTAACAAAATGCAGGACAGAACAGGTGAGTAACAAAATTCAGGATAGAACAGGTGAGTAACAAAATGCAGATCAGAACAGGAGAGTAACAAAATGCAGGGCAGAACAGGTGAGTAACAAAATACAGAGCAAGACAGACGAGTAACAAAATCCAGGGTAGAATAGATGAGTAACGAAATGCAGAATAAAATTGGCGAGAAGCAAAATGAAGGGCAGAACAAGTGAGCAACAAAATTCAGGGTACAAAAAGTGAGCAACACAATGCAGGACAGAGCAGGTGAGCAACAAAATGCAGGATAGAACAGGTGAGTAACAAAATGCAGGATAGAACAGGTGAGTAACAAAATGCAGGATAGAACAGGTGAGTAACAAAATGCAGGATAGAACAGGTGAGTAACAAAATGCAGGATAGAACAGGTGAGCAACAAAATGCAGGCTAGAACAGGTGAGTAACAAAATGCAGGATAGAGCAGGTGAGCAACAAAATGCAGGGCACAAAAAGTGAGCAACACAATGCAGGGCAGAACAGGTGAGCAACAAAATGCAGGATAGAACAGGTGAGTAATAAAATGCAGGATAGAACAGGTGAGTAACAAAATAAATGATACAACAGATGAGTAACAAAATGCAGGATAGAACAGGTGAGTAACAAAATGCAGGATAGAAGAGGAGAGTAACAAAATGCAGGATAGAACAGGTGATCAACACAATGCAGGACAGAACAGGTGAGTAACAAAATGCAGGATAGAACAGGTGAGCAACAAAATGCAGGATAGAACAGGTGAGTAACAAAATGCAGGATAGAACAGGTGAGTAACAACATGAAGGATAGAACAGGTGAGTTACAAAATGCAGGATAGAACAGGTGAGTAACAAAATGCAGGATAGAACAGGTGATCAACACAATGCAGGACAGAACAGGTGAGTAACAAAATGCAGGATAGAACAGGTGAGCAACAAAATGCAGGATAGAACAGGTGAGTAACAAAATGCAGGATAGAACAGGTGAGTAACAACATGAAGGATAGAACAGGTGAGATACAAAATGCAGGATAGAACAGGTGAGCAACAAAATGCAGGATAGAACAGATGAGCAACAAAATGCAGGATAGAACAGGTGAGTAACAAAATGCAGGACAGAACAGGTGAGTAACAAAATTCAGGATAGAACAGGTGAGTAACAAAATGCAGATCAGAACAGGAGAGTAACAAAATGCAGGGCAGAACAGGTGAGTAACAAAATACAGAGCAAGACAGACGAGTAACAAAATCCAGGGCAGAATAGATGAGTAACGAAATGCAGAATAAAATAGGCGAGAAGCAAAATGAAGGGCAGAACAGGTGAGCAACAAAATTCAGGGCTCAAAAAGTGAGCAACACAATGCAGGACAGAGCAGGTGAGCAACAAAATGCAGGATAGAACAGGTGAGTAACAAAATGCAAGATAGAACAGGTGAGTAACAAAATGCAGGATAGAAGAGGTGAGTAACAAAATGCAGGATAGAACAGGTGAGTAACAAAATGCAGGATAGAACAGGTGAGCAACAAAATGCAGGATAGAACAGGTGAGTAACAAAATGCAGGGCAGAACAGGTGAGCAACAAAATGCAGGGCACAAAAAGTGAGCAACACAATGCAGGGCAGAACAGGTGAGCAACAAAATGCAGGATAGAACAGGTGAGTAATAAAATGCAGGATAGAACAGGTGAGTAACAAAATACAGGATACAACAGATGAGTAGAAAAATGCAGGATAGAACAGGTGAGTAACAAAATGCAGGATAGAACAGGTGAGTTACAAAATGCAGGATAGAACAGGTGAGTAACAAAATGCAGGATAGAACAGGTGATCAACACAATGCAGGACAGAACAGGTGAGTAACAAAATGCAGGATAGAACAGGTGAGTAACAAAATGCAGGATAGAACAGGTGAGTAACAAAATGCAGGATAGAACAGATGAGTAACAACATGCAGGATAGAACAGGTGAGTAACAAAATGCAGGATAGAACAGGTGAGTAACAACATGAAGGATAGAATAGGTGAGATTCACAATGCAGGATAGAACTAGTGAGCAACACAATGCAGGATAGAACAGGTGAGCAACAAAATGCAGGATAGAACAGGTGAGTAACAAAATGCAGGGCAGAACAGGTGAGCAACAAAATGCAGGGCACAAAAAGTGAGCAACACAATGCAGGGCAAGACAGACGAGTAACAAAATCCAGGGCAGAATAGATGAGTAACGAAATGCAGAATAAAATAGGCTAGAAGCAAAATGAAGGGCAGAACAGGTGAGCAACAGAATTCAGGGCACAAAAAGTGAGCAACACAATGCAGGACAGAGCAGGTGAGCAACAAAATGCAGGATAGAACAGGTGAGTAACAAAATGCAGGATATAACAGGTGAGTAACAAAATGCAGGATAGAAGAAGTGAGTAACAAAATGCAGGATAGAACAGGTGAGTAACAAAATGCAGGATAGAACAGGTGAGCAACAAAATGCAGGATAGAACAGGTGAGTAACAAAATGCAGGGCAGAACAGGTGAGCAACAAAATGCAGGGCACAAAAAGTGAGCAACACAATGCAGGGCAGAACAGGTGAGCAACAAAATGCAGGATAGAACAGGTGAGTAATAAAATGCAGGATAGAACAGGTGAGTAACAAAATACAGGATACAACAGATGAGTAACAAAATGCAGGATAGAACAGGTGAGTAACAAAATGCAGGATAGAACAGGTGAGTTACAAAATGCAGGATAGAACAGGTGAGTAACAAAATGCAGGATAGAACAGGTGATCACCACAATGCAGGATAGAACAGGTGAGTAACAAAATGCAGGATAGAACAGGTGAGTAACAAAATGCAGGATAGAACAGGGGAGTAACAAAATGCAGGATAGAACAGATGAGTAACAACATGCAGGATAGAACAGGTGAGTAACAAAATGCAGGATAGAACAGGTGAGTAACAACATGAAGGAGAGAAAAGGTGAGATTCAAAATGCAGGATAGAACAGGTGAGCAACACAATGCAGGATAGAACAGGTGAGTAACAAAATGCAGGACAGAACAGGTGAGTAACAAAATGCAGGAAAGAACAGGTGAGTAACAAAATGCAGGATAGAACAGATGAGTAACAACATGCAGGATAGAACAGGTGAGTAACAAAATGCAGGATAGAACAGATGAGTAACAACATGAAGGATAGAACAGGTGAGATACAAAATGCAGGATAGAACAGGTGAGCAACACAATGCAGGATAGAACAGGTGAGTAACAAAATGCAGGACAGAACAGGTGAGTAACAAAATTCAGGATAGAACAGGTGAGTAACAAAATGCAGATCAGAACAGGAGAGTAACAAAATGCAGGGCAGAACAGGTGAGTAACAAAATACAGAGCAAGACAGACGAGTAACAAAATCCAGGGCAGAATAGATGAGTAACGAAATGCAGAATAAAATAGGCGAGAAGCAAAATGAAGGGCAGAACAGGTGAGCAACAAAATTCAGGGCACAAAAAGTGAGCAACACAATGCAGGACAGAGCAGGTGAGCAACAAAATGCAGGATAGAACAGGTGAGTAACAAAATGCAGGATAGAACAGGTGAGTAACAAAATGCAGGATAGAACAGGTGAGTAACAAAATGCAGGATAGAACAGGTGAGTAACAAAATGCAGGATAGAACAGGTGAGCAACAAAATGCAGGCTAGAACAGGTGAGTAACAAAATGCAGGATAGAGCAGGTGAGCAACACAATGCAGGGCACAAAAAGTGAGCAACACAATGCAGGGCAGAACAGGTGAGCAACAAAATGCAGGATAGAACAGGTGAGTAATAAAATGCAGGATAGAACAGGTGAGTAACAAAATACATGATACAACAGATGAGTAACAAAATGCAGGAAAGAACAGGTGAGTAACAAAATGCAGGATAGAAGAGGAGAGTAACAAAATGCAGGATAGAACAGGTGATCAACACAATGCAGGACAGAACAGGTGAGTAACAAAATGCAGGATAGAACAGGTGAGCAACAAAATGCAGGATAGAACAGGTGAGTAACAAAATGCAGGATAGAACAGGTGAGTAACAACATGAAGGATAGAACAGGTGAGTTACAAAATGCAGGATAGAACAGGTGAGTAACAAAATGCAGGATAGAACAGGTGATCAACACAATGCAGGACAGAACAGGTGAGTAACAAAATGCAGGATAGAACAGGTGAGCAACAAAATGAGGATAGAACAGGTGAGTAACAAAATGCAGGATAGAACAGGTGAGTAACAACATGAAGGATAGAACAGGTGAGATACAAAATGCAGGATAGAACAGGTGAGCAACAAAATGCAGGATAGAACAGATGAGCAACAAAATGCAGGATAGAACAGGTGAGTAACAAAATGCAGGACAGAACAGGTGAGTAACAAAATTCAGGATAGAACAGGTGAGTAACAAAATGCAGATCAGAACAGGAGAGTAACAAAATGCAGGGCAGAACAGGTGAGTAACAAAATACAGAGCAAGACAGACGAGTAACAAAATCCAGGGCAGAATAGATGAGTAACGAAATGCAGAATAAAATAGGCGAGAAGCAAAATGAAGGGCAGAACAGGTGAGCAACAAAATTCAGGCTCAAAAAGTGAGCAACACAATGCAGGACAGAGCAGGTGAGCAACAAAATGCAGGATAGAACAGGTGAGTAACAAAATGCAAGATAGAACAGGTGAGTAACAAAATGCAGGATAGAAGAGGTGAGTAACAAAATGCAGGATAGAACAGGTGAGTAACAAAATGCTGGATAGAACAGGTGAGCAACAAAATGCAGGATAGAACAGGTGAGTAACAAAATGCAGGGGAGAACAGGTGAGCAACAAAATGCAGGGCACAAAAAGTGAGCAACACAATGCAGGGCAGAACAGGTGAGCAACAAAATGCAGGATAGAACAGATGAGTAATAAAATGCAGAATAGAACAGGTGAGTAACAAAATACAGGATACAACAGATGAGTAAAAAAATGCAGGATAGAACAGGTGAGTAACAAAATGCAGGATAGAACAGGTGAGTTACAAAATGCAGGATAGAACGGGTGAGTAACAAAATGCAGGATAGAACAGGTGATCAACACAATGCAGGACAGAACAGGTGAGTAACAAAATGCAGGATAGAACAGGTGAGCAACAAAATGCAGGATAGAACAGGTGAGTAACAAAATGCAGGATAGAACAGGTGAGTAACAAAATGCAGGATAGAACAGATGAGTAACAACATGCAGGATAGAACAGGTGAGTAACAAAATGCAGGATAGAACAGGTGAGTAACAACATGAAGGATAGAACAGGTGAGATACAAAATGCAGGATAGAACAGGTGAGCAACACAATGCAGGATAGAACAGGTGAGTAACAAAATGCAGGACAGAACAGGTGAGTAACAAAATTCAGGATAGAACAGGTGAGTAACAAAATGCAGATCAGAACAGGAGAGTAACAAAATGCAGGGCAGAACAGGTGAGTAACAAAATACAGAGCAAGACAGACGAGTAACAAAATCCAGGGTAGAATAGATGAGTAACGAAATGCAGAATAAAATTGGCGAGAAGCAAAATGAAGGGCAGAACAAGTGAGCAACAAAATTCAGGGTACAAAAAGTGAGCAACACAATGCAGGACAGAGCAGGTGAGCAACAAAATGCAGGATAGAACAGGTGAGTAACAAAATGCAGGATAGAACAGGTGAGTAACAAAATGCAGGATAGAACAGGTGAGTAACAAAATGCAGGATAGAACAGGTGAGTAACAAAATGCAGGATAGAACAGGTGAGCAACAAAATGCAGGCTAGAACAGGTGAGTAACAAAATGCAGGATAGAGCAGGTGAGCAACAAAATGCAGGGCACAAAAAGTGAGCAACACAATGCAGGGCAGAACAGGTGAGCAACAAAATGCAGGATAGAACAGGTGAGTAATAAAATGCAGGATAGAACAGGTGAGTAACAAAATAAATGATACAACAGATGAGTAACAAAATGCAGGATAGAACAGGTGAGTAACAAAATGCAGGATAGAAGAGGAGAGTAACAAAATGCAGGATAGAACAGGTGATCAACACAATGCAGGACAGAACAGGTGAGTAACAAAATGCAGGATAGAACAGGTGAGCAACAAAATGCAGGATAGAACAGGTGAGTAACAAAATGCAGGATAGAACAGGTGAGTAACAACATGAAGGATAGAACAGGTGAGTTACAAAATGCAGGATAGAACAGGTGAGTAACAAAATGCAGGATAGAACAGGTGATCAACACAATGCAGGACAGAACAGGTGAGTAACAAAATGCAGGATAGAACAGGTGAGCAACAAAATGCAGGATAGAACAGGTGAGTAACAAAATGCAGGATAGAACAGGTGAGTAACAACATGAAGGATAGAACAGGTGAGATACAAAATGCAGGATAGAACAGGTGAGCAACAAAATGCAGGATAGAACAGATGAGCAACAAAATGCAGGATAGAACAGGTGAGTAACAAAATGCAGGACAGAACAGGTGAGTAACAAAATTCAGGATAGAACAGGTGAGTAACAAAATGCAGATCAGAACAGGAGAGTAACAAAATGCAGGGCAGAACAGGTGAGTAACAAAATACAGAGCAAGACAGACGAGTAACAAAATCCAGGGCAGAATAGATGAGTAACGAAATGCAGAATAAAATAGGCGAGAAGCAAAATGAAGGGCAGAACAGGTGAGCAACAAAATTCAGGGCTCAAAAAGTGAGCAACACAATGCAGGACAGAGCAGGTGAGCAACAAAATGCAGGATAGAACAGGTGAGTAACAAAATGCAAGATAGAACAGGTGAGTAACAAAATGCAGGATAGAAGAGGTGAGTAACAAAATGCAGGATAGAACAGGTGAGTAACAAAATGCAGGATAGAACAGGTGAGCAACAAAATGCAGGATAGAACAGGTGAGTAACAAAATGCAGGGCAGAACAGGTGAGCAACAAAATGCAGGGCACAAAAAGTGAGCAACACAATGCAGGGCAGAACAGGTGAGCAACAAAATGCAGGATAGAACAGGTGAGTAATAAAATGCAGGATAGAACAGGTGAGTAACAAAATACAGGATACAACAGATGAGTAGAAAAATGCAGGATAGAACAGGTGAGTAACAAAATGCAGGATAGAACAGGTGAGTTACAAAATGCAGGATAGAACAGGTGAGTAACAAAATGCAGGATAGAACAGGTGATCAACACAATGCAGGACAGAACAGGTGAGTAACAAAATGCAGGATAGAACAGGTGAGTAACAAAATGCAGGATAGAACAGGTGAGTAACAAAATGCAGGATAGAACAGATGAGTAACAACATGCAGGATAGAACAGGTGAGTAACAAAATGCAGGATAGAACAGGTGAGTAACAACATGAAGGATAGAATAGGTGAGATTCACAATGCAGGATAGAACTAGTGAGCAACACAATGCAGGATAGAACAGGTGAGCAACAAAATGCAGGATAGAACAGGTGAGTAACAAAATGCAGGGCAGAACAGGTGAGCAACAAAATGCAGGGCACAAAAAGTGAGCAACACAATGCAGGGCAAGACAGACGAGTAACAAAATCCAGGGCAGAATAGATGAGTAACGAAATGCAGAATAAAATAGGCTAGAAGCAAAATGAAGGGCAGAACAGGTGAGCAACAGAATTCAGGGCACAAAAAGTGAGCAACACAATGCAGGACAGAGCAGGTGAGCAACAAAATGCAGGATAGAACAGGTGAGTAACAAAATGCAGGATATAACAGGTGAGTAACAAAATGCAGGATAGAAGAAGTGAGTAACAAAATGCAGGATAGAACAGGTGAGTAACAAAATGCAGGATAGAACAGGTGAGCAACAAAATGCAGGATAGAACAGGTGAGTAACAAAATGCAGGGCAGAACAGGTGAGCAACAAAATGCAGGGCACAAAAAGTGAGCAACACAATGCAGGGCAGAACAGGTGAGCAACAAAATGCAGGATAGAACAGGTGAGTAATAAAATGCAGGATAGAACAGGTGAGTAACAAAATACAGGATACAACAGATGAGTAACAAAATGCAGGATAGAACAGGTGAGTAACAAAATGCAGGATAGAACAGGTGAGTTACAAAATGCAGGATAGAACAGGTGAGTAACAAAATGCAGGATAGAACAGGTGATCACCACAATGCAGGATAGAACAGGTGAGTAACAAAATGCAGGATAGAACAGGTGAGTAACAAAATGCAGGATAGAACAGGGGAGTAACAAAATGCAGGATAGAACAGATGAGTAACAACATGCAGGATAGAACAGGTGAGTAACAAAATGCAGGATAGAACAGGTGAGTAACAACATGAAGGAGAGAAAAGGTGAGATTCAAAATGCAGGATAGAACAGGTGAGCAACACAATGCAGGATAGAACAGGTGAGTAACAAAATGCAGGACAGAACAGGTGAGTAACAAAATGCAGGATAGAACAGGTGAGTAACAAAATGCAGATCAGAACAGGAGAGATTCAAAATGCAGGGCAGAACAGGTGAGTAGCAAAATACTGAGCAAGACAGACGAGTAACAAAATCCAGGGCAGAATAGATGAGTAACGAAATGCAGGGCAGAACAGGCGAGAAGCAAAATGCAGGGCAGAACAGGTGAGCAACAAAATACAGGGCACAAAAAGTGAGCAACACAATGCAGGACAGAGCAGGTGAGCAACAAAATGCAGGATAGGACAGGTGAGCAACAAAATGCAGGATAGAACAGGTGAGTAACAAAATGCCGGAGAGAACAGATGAGTAACAAAATGCAGGATAGAACAGGTGAGTAACAAAATGCAGGATAGAACAGGTGAGTAACAAAATGCAGGATAGAAGAGATGAGTAACAAAATGCAGGATAGAACAGGTGAGTAACAAAATGCAGGATAGAACAGGTGAGCAACAAAATGCAGGATAGAACAGGTGAGTAACAAAATGCAGGGCACAAAAAGTGAGCAACACAATGCAGGGCAGAACAGGTGAGCAACAAAATGCAGGATAGAACAGGTGAGTAATAAAATGCAGGATAGAACAGGTGAGTAACAAAATACAGGATACAACAGATGAGTAACAAAATGCAGGATAGAACAGGTGAGTAAGAAAATGCAGGATAGAACAGGTGAGTAACAAAATACAGGATAGAACAGGTGAGTAACAAAATGCAGGATAGAACAGGTGAGTAACAAAATGCAGGATAGAACAGGTGAGCAACACAATGCAGGATAGAACAGGTGAGCAACACAATGCAGGATAGAACAGGTGAGCAACAAAATGCAGGATAGAACAGATGAGCAACAAAATGCATGATAGAACAGGTGAGTAACAAAATGTAGGATAGAACAGATGAGCAACAAAATGCAGGATAGAACCGGTGAGTAACAAAATGCAGATCAGAACAGGTGAGTAACAAAATGCAAAGCAGAACAGGTGAGTAACAAAATACAGAGCAAAACTGACGAGTAACAAAATCCAGGGCAGAATAGATGAGTAACGAATTGCAGAAAAGAACAGGTGAGAAGCAAAATGCAGGATAGAACAGGTGAGCAACAAAATGCAGGATAGAACAGATGAGTAACAAAATGCAGGAAAGAACAGGTGAGCAACAAAATGCAGGATAGAACAGGTGAGTAACAAAATACAGAGCAAAACAGACGAGTAACAAAATCCAGGGCAGAATAGATGAGTAACGAATTGCAGAAAAGAACAGGTGAGTAACAAAATGCAGGATAGAACAGGTGAGCAACAAAATGCAGGATAGAACAGATGAGTAACAAAATGCAGGAAAGAACAGGTGAGCAACAAAATGCAGGATAGAACAGGTGAGTAACAAAATCCAGGGCAGAATAGATGAGTAACGAATTGCAGAATAGAACAGGCGAGAAGCAAAATGCAGGGCAGAACAGGTGAGCAACAAAAAAACGCAGCATAATACAGGCGAATAACAAAATGCAGGGCAGAACAGGCGAGTAACAAAATGCAGGAAAGAACAGGTGAATAACAAAAATGCAGGAAAGGACAGGCGAGCAATAAAGCACAGGGCAGAACAGGCGAGTAACAAATGCAGGGCAGAACAGGTGAGCACCAAAATCCAGGGCAGAACAGGTGTGCAACAAAATGCACGGCAGAACAAGTGAGCAACATAATGCAGGGCAGAACAGGTGAGTAACAAAATGCAGGGCAGAATACGTAAGCAACTAAACACAGGGCAGAACAGGTGAGCAACAAAATGCAGGGCAGAACAGGTGAGTAACAAAATTCAGGGTAGAACAGGTGAGCAACAAAATGCAGGAAAGAACAGGTGAGCAACAAAATGCAGAGCAGAACAGGTGAGTAACAAAATGGAGAGCAGAACAGGTGAGTAACAAAATACAGAGCAAAACAGATGAGTAACAAAATCTAGGGCAGAATAGATGACTAACGAAATGCAGAATAAAACAGGTGAGCAACAAAAAAACGCAGGATAAAGCAGGCGAATAACTAAATGCAGGGCAGAACAGGTGAGTAACAAAATGCAGGGCAGGACAGGTGAGTAACAAAATGCAGGGCAGACCAGGTGAGCAACAAAATGCAGGGCAGACCAGGTGAGCAACAAAATGCAGGGCAGAACAAATGAGCAACATAATACAGGGCAGAACAGGTGAGTAACAAAATGCAGAGCAGAATAGGTGAGCAACTAAACACAGGGCAGAACAGGTCAGCAACAAAATGCATGAAATAACAGGTGAGCAACAAAATGCAGGGCAGAACAGGTGAGTAATAAATTTCAGGGCAGAACAGGTGAGCAACAAAATGCAGGAAAGAACAGGTGAGCAACAAAATGCAGGAAAGAACAGGTGAGCAACAAAATGCAGAGCAGAACAGGTGAGTAACAAAATGCAGGGCAGAACAGGTGAGCAACATAATGCAGGGCAGAACAGGTGAGTAACAAAACGAAGGGCACAACAGGTCAGCAACAAAATGCAGAGCAGAATAGAAGAATAACGAAATGCACAATAGAACAGACGAGAAGCGAAATGCAGGGCTGAGCAAGTGAACAACATAATGCAGGGCAGAACAGGTGAGTAACAAAATGCAGATCAGAACAGGTGAGTAACAAAATGCAGAGCAGAACAGGTGAGTAACAAAATGCAGGATAGAACAGGTGAGTAACAAAATACAGAGCAAAACAGACGAGTAACAAAATCAAGGGCAGAATAGATGACTAACGAAATGCAGAATAGAACAGGCGAGAAGCAAAATGCAGGATAGAACAGGTGAGTAACAAAATGCAGGATAGAACAGGTGAGTAACAAAATGCAGGGTAGAACAGGTGAGTAACAAAATGCAGGATAGAACAGGTGAGTAACTAAATGCAGGATAGAACAGGAGTAACAAAATGCAGATCAGAACAGGAGAGTAACAAAATGCAAGGCAGAACAGGTGAGTAACAAAATACAGAGCAAGACAGACGAGTAACAAAATCCAGGGCAGAATAGATGACTAACGAAATGCAGAATAGAACAGGCGAGAAGCAAAATGCAGGATAGAACAGGTGAGCAACAAAATGCAGTATAGAACAGATGAGCAACAAAATGCAGGATTGGACAGGTGAGCAACAAAATGCAGGATAGAACAGGTGAGTAACAAAATGCAGGATAGAACAGATGAGCTACAAAATGCAGGATAGAACAGGTGAGTAACAAAATGCAGGATAGAACAGATGAGCAACAAAATGCAGGATAGAACAGGTGAGTAACAAAATGCAGGATAGAACAGATGAGCAACAAAATGCAGGATAGAACAGGTGAGTAACAAAATGCAGAGCAGAACAGGTGAGTAATAAAATAAAGAGCAAAACAGACGAGTAACAAAATCCAGGGCAGAATAGATGAGTAATGAAATGCAGAATAGAACAGGCGAGAAGCAAAATGCAGGTCAGAACAGGTGAGCAACAAAAAAACGGAGGCTAAAACAGGCGAAGAACAAAATCCAGGGCAGAACAGGTGAGTAACAAAATGCAGGGCAGAACAGGTGAGTAACAAAATGCAGGACAGGACAGGTGAGCACCAAAATGCAGGGTAGAACAGGTGTGCAACAAAATGCAGGGCAGAACAAGTGAGCAACATAATGCAGGGCAGAACAGTTGAGTAACAAAACGCAGAGCAGAACAGGTGAGCAACTAAACACAGGGCAGAACAGGTCAGCAACAAAATGCAAGGCTGAACAAGTGAACAACATAATGCAGGGCAGAACAGGTGAGTAATAAATTTCAGGGCAGAACAGGTGAGCAACAAAATGCAGGAAAGAACAGGTGAGTAACAAAATGCAGATCAGAACAGGTGAGTAACAAATTGCAGAATAGAACAGGTGAGTAACAAAAAAATCCAGGACTAAGCAGGCAAATAACAAAATGCAGGGCAGAACAGGTGAGCAACAATAAAACACAGGATAAAACAGGCGAATAACAAAATGCAGGGCAGAACAGGTGAGTAATAAATTTCCGGGCAGAACAGGCGAGTAGCAAAATGCAGGAAAGAACAGGTGAATAACAAAAATGCAGGAAAGGAGAGGCGAGCAATAAAGCACAGGGCAGAACAGGCGAGTAACAAATGCAGGGCAGAACAGGTGAGTAACAAAATGCAGGGCAGAACAGGTGAGCAACATAATGCAGGGCAGAACAGGTGAGTAACAAAATGCAGGGCAGAATAGGTGAGCAACTAAACACAGGGCAGAACAGGTCAGCAACAAAATGCAGGGCAGAACAAGTGAACAACATAATGCAGGGCAGAACAGGTGAGTAACAAAATTCAGGGTAGAACAGGTGAGCAACAAAATGCAGGAAAGTACAGGTGAGCAACAAAATGCAGAACAGGTGAGTAACAAAATGCAGAGCAGAACAGGTGAGTAACAAAATACAGAGCAAAACAGACGAGTAACAAAATGCAGGATAGAACAGGTGAGTAACAAAATGCAGGATAGAAGAGGTGAGCAACAAAATGCAGTATAGAACAGATGAGCAACAAAATGCAGGATTGAACAGGTGAGCACCAAAATGCAGGATAGAACAGGTGAGTAACAAAATACAGGACAGAACAGATAAGCTACAAAATGCAGGATAGAACAGGTGAGTAACAAAATGCAGGATAGAACAGATGAGCAACAAAATGCAGGATAGAACAGGTGAGTAACAAAATCCAGGGCAGAATAGATGAGTAATGAAATGCAGAATAGAACAGGCGAGAAGCAAAATGCAGGGCAGAACAGGTGAGCAACAAAAAAACGGAGGCTAAAACAGGCAAATAACAAAATCCAGGGCAGAAAAGGTGAGTAACAAAATGCAGGACAGGACAGGTGAGCACCAAAATGCAGGGTAGAACAGGTGTGCAACAATATGCAGGGCAGAACAAGTGAGCAACATAATGCAGGGCAGAACAGTTGAGTAACAAAACGCAGAGCAGAACAGGTGAGCAACTAAACACAGGGCAGAACAGGTCAGCAACAAAATGCAGGGCTGAACAAGTGAACAACATAATGCAGGGCAGAACAGGTGAGTAATAAATTTCAGGGCAGAACAGGTGAGCAACAAAATGCAGGAAAGAACAGGTGAGTAACAAAATGCAGATCAGAACAGGTAAGTAACAAAATGCAAAGCAGAACAGGTGAGTAACAAAATACAGAGCAAAACAGACGAGTAACAAAATCCAGGGCAGAATAGATGAGTAACGAATTGCAGAATAGAACAGGTGAGTAACAAAAAAATGCAGGATTAAACAGGCGAATAACAAAATGCAGGGCAGAACAGGTAAGTAACAAAATGCAAAGCAGAACAGGTGAGTAACAAAATACAGAGCAAAACAGACGAGTAACAAAATCCAGGGCAGAATAGAAGAGTAACGAATTGCAGAATAGAACAGGTGAGTAACAAAAAAATGCAGGATTAAACAGGCGAATAACAAAATGCAGGGCAGAACAGGTGAGCAACAAAAAAACGCAGGATAAAACAGGCGAATAACAAAATGCAGGGCAGAACAGGCGAGTAACAAAATGCAGGAAAGAACAGGTAAATAACAAAAATGCAGGGCAGAACAGGTGAGCAACATAATGCAGGGCAGAACAGGTGAGTAACAAAATGCAGGGCAGAAAAGGTGAGCAACTAAACACAGGGCAGAACAGGTGAGTAACAAAATTCAGGGTAGAACAGGTGAGCAACAAAAAGCTGGAAAGAACAGGTGAGCAACAAAATGCAGAAAAGGGGAGTAACAAAATGCAGAGCAGAACAGGTGAGTAACAAAATACAGAGCAAAACAGACGAGTAACAAAATGCAGGATAGAACAGGTGAGTAACAAAATGCAGGATAGAACAGGTGAGCAACAAAATGCAGGATAGAACAGATGAGTAACAAAATGCAGGATAGAACAGGTGAGCAACAAAATGCAGGATAGAACAGGGGAGTAACAAAATGCAGAGCAGAACAGGTGAGTAACAAAAAGTAGGAGAGAACAGATGTGCAACAAAATGCAGGATAGAACAGGTGAGTAACAAAATGCAGGATAGAACAGCTGAGTAACAACATGCAGGATAGAACAGGTGAGTAACAAAATGCAGAATAGAACAGGTGAGTAACAAAATGCAGGATAGAGCAGGTGAGCAACAAAATGCAGGATAGAACAGGTGACTAACAAAATGCAGGATAGAACAGGTGAGCAACAAAATGCAGGATAGAACAGGTGAGTATCAAAATGCAGATCAGAACAGGTGAGTAACAAAATGCAGAGCAGAACAGGTGAGTAACAAAATACAGAGCAAAACAGACGAGTAACAAAATCCAGGGCAGAATAGATGAGTAACGAAATGCAGAATAGAACAGGCGAGAAGCAAAATGCAGGATAGAACAGGTCACCAACAAAAAAACGCAGGATAAAACAGGCGAATAACTAAATGCAGGGCAGAACAGGTGAGTAACAAATGCAGGGCAGAACAAATGAGCAACATAATACAGGGCAGAACAGGTGAGTAACAAAATGCAGAGCAGAACAGGTGAGCAACTAAACACAGGGCAGAACAGGTCAGCAACAAAATGCAGGAAAGAACAGGTGAGCAACAAAATGCAGGAAAGAACAGGTGAGCAACATAATGCAGAGCAGAACAGGTGAGTAACAAAATGCAGGGCAGAACAAGTGAGCAGCATAATGCAGGGCAGAACAGGTGAGCAACAAAACGAAGGGCAGAACAGGTCAGCAACAAAATGCAGAGCAGAACAGGTGAGCAACATAATGCAGAGCAGAACAGGTGAGTAACAAAATGCAGAGCAGAACAAGTGAGCAACAAAATGCAGGAAAGAACAGGTGAGTAACAAAATGCAGATCAGAACAGGTAAGTAACAAAATGCAAAGCAGAACAGGTGAGTAACAAAATACAGAGCAAAACAGACGAGTAACAAAATCCAGGGCAGAATAGATGAGTAACGAATTGCAGAATAGAACAGGTGAGTAACAAAAAAATGCAGGATTAAACAGGCGAATAACAAAATGCAGGGCAGAACAGGTGAGCAACAAAAAAACGCAGGATAAAACAGGCGAATAACAAAATGCAGGGCAGAACAGGCGAGTAACAAAATGCAGGAAAGAACAGGTAAATAACAAAAATGCAGGGCAGAACAGGTGAGCAACTTAATGCAGGGCAGAACAGGTGAGTAACAAAATGCAGGGAAGAAAAGGTGAGCAACTAAACACAGGGCAGAACAGGTCAGCAACAAAATGCAGGGCAGAACAAGTGAACAACATAATGCAGGGCAGAACAGGTGAGTAACAAAATTCAGGGTAGAACAGGTGAGCAACAAAAAGCAGGAAAGAACAGGTGAGCAACAAAATGCAGAAAAGGTGAGTAACAAAATGCAGAGCAGAACAGGTGAGTAACAAAATACAGAGCAAAACAGACGAGTAACAAAATGCAGGATAGAACAGGTGAGTAACAAAATGCAGGATAGAACAGGTGAGTAACAAAATGTAGGATAGAACAGGTGAGCAACAAAATGCAGGATAGAACAGATGAGTAACAAAATGCAGGATAGAACAGATGAGTAACAACATGCAGGATAGAACAGGTGAGTAACAAAATGCAGGATAGAACAGGTGAGTAACAACATGAAGGATAGAATAGGTGAGATTCAAAATGCAGGATAGAACAGGTGAGCAACACAATGCAGGATAGAACAGGTGAGCAACAAAATGCAGGATAGAACAGGTGAGTAACAAAATGCAGGATAGAACAGGGGAGTAACAAAATGCAGAGCAGAACAGGTGAGTAACAAAAAGTAGGATAGAACAGATGTGCAACAAAATGCAGGATAGAACAGGTGAGTAACAAAATGCAGGATAGAACAGCTGAGTAACAACATGCAGGATAGAACAGGTGAGTAACAAAATGCAGGATAGAACAGGTGAGTAACAAAATGCAGGATAGAGCAGGTGAGCAACAAAATGCAGGATAGAACAGGTGACTAACAAAATGCAGGATAGAACAGGTGAGCAACAAAATGCAGGATAGAACAGGTGAGTATCAAAATGCAGATCAGAACAGGTGAGTAACAAAATGCAGAGCAGAACAGGTGAGTAACAAAATACAGAGCAAAACAGACGAGCAACTAAATCCAGGGCAGAAAAGATGAGTAACGAAATGCAGAATAGAACAGGCGAGAAGCAAAATGCAGGATAGAACAGGTGAGCAACAAAAAAACGCAGGAGAAAACAGGCGAATAACTAAATGCAGGGCAGAACAGGTGAGTAACAAATGCAGGGCAGAACAAATGAGCAACATAATACAGGGCAGAACAGGTGAGTAACAAAATACAGAGCAGAACAGGTGAGCAACTAAACACAGGGCAGAACAGGTCAGCAACAAAATGCAGGAAAGAACAGGTGAGCAACAAAATGCAGGAAAGAACAGGTGAGCAACATAATGCAGAGCAGAACAGGTGAGTAACAAAATGCAGGGCAGAACAAGTGAGCAGCATAATGCAGGGCAGAACAGGTGAGCAACAAAACGAAGGGCAGAACAGGTCAGCAACAAAATGCAGAGCAGAACAGGTGAGCAACATAATGCAGAGCAGAACAGGTGAGTAACAAAATGCAGAGCAGAACAAGTGAGCAGCATAATGCAGGGCAGAACAGGTGAGCAACAAAACGAAGGGCAGAACAGGTCAGCAACAAAATGCAGAGCAGAACAGGTGAGTAACAAAATCCAGGGCAGAACAGGTGAGTAACGAAATGCACAATAGAACAGGCGAGAAGCGAAATGCAGGGCAGAACATGTGAGCAACAAAAAAATGCAGGAAAGAACAGGCGAGCAATAAAGCACAGGGCAGAACAAGAGAGCAACATAATGCAGGGCAGAACAGGTGAGTAACAAAATGCAGGGCAGAACAGGTGTGCAACATAATGCAAGGCAGAACAGGTGAGTAACATAATGCAGGGCAGAACAAGAGAGCAACATAATGCAGGGCAGAACAGGTGAGTAACAAAATGCAGGGCAGAACAGGTGTGCAACAAAATGCAGGGCAGAACAGGTGTGCAACAAAATGTAGGGCAGAACAAGAGAGCAACATAATGCAGGACAGAACAGGTGAGTAACAAAACACAGGGCAGAACAAGAGAGCAACATAATGCAAAGCAGAACAGGTGAGTAACAAAATGCAGGGCAGAACAAGAGAGCAACATAATGCAGGGCAGAACAGGTGAGTAACAAAATGCAGGGCAGAACAAGAGAGCAACATAATGCAAGGCAGAACAGGTGAGTAACATTATGCAGGGCAGAACAAGAGAGCAACATAATGCAAGGCAGAACAGGTGAGTAACAAAACGCAGGGCAGAACAGGTCAGCAACAAAATGCAAGGCAGAAAAGGCGAGCAATAAAATTCAGGAAAGAACAGGTGAGTAACAAACTGCAGATCAGAACAGGTGAGTAACAAAATGCAGAACAGATCAGGTGAGTAACAAAATACAGGACAGAACAGGTGAGTAACAAAATGCAGATCAGAACAGGTGAGTAAGAAAATACAGAGCAGAACAGGTGAGTAACAATATGCAGAGCAGAACAGGTGAGCAACAAAATGCAGGAAAGAACAGGTGAGTAACAAAATGCAGATCAGAACAGGTGAGTAACAAAATGCAAAGCAGAACAGGTGAGTAACAAAATACAGAGCAAAACAGACGAGTAACAAAATCCAGGGCAGAATAGATGAGTAACGAATTGCATAATAGAGCAGGTGAGTAACAAAAAAATGCAGGATTAAACAGGCGAAAAACAAAATGCAGGGCAGAACAGGTGAGCAACAAAAAAACGCAGGAAAAAAAAGCCGAATAACAAAATGCAGGGCAGAACAGGTGAGTAATAAATTTCAGGGCAGAACAGGCGAGTAGCAAAATGCAGGAAAGAACAGGTGAATAACAAAAATGCAGGAAAGGACAGGCGAGCAATAAAGCACAGGGAAGAACAGGCGAGTAACAAATGCAGGGCAGAACAGGTGAGTAACAAAATGCAGGGCAGAACAGGTGAGCAACATAATGCAGGGCAGAACAGGTGAGTAACAAAATGCAGGGCAGAATAGGTGAGTAACTAAACACAGGGCAGAACAGGTCAGCAACAAAATGCAGGGCAGAACAAGTGAACAACATAATGCAGGGCAGAACAGGTGAGTATCAAAATTCAGGGTAGAACAGGTGAGCAACAAAATGCAGGAAAGAACAGGTGAGCAACAAAATGCAGAACAGGTGAGTAACAAAATGCAGGAAAGAACAGGTGAGCAACAAAATGCAGGATAGAACAGATGAGTAACAACATGCAGGATAGAACAGGTGAGTAACAAAATGCAGGATAGAACAGGTGAGTAACAACATGAAGGATAGAATAGGTGAGATTCAAAATGCAGGATAGAACAGGTGAGCAACACAATGCAGGATAGAACAGGTGAGCAACAAAATGCAGGATAGAACAGGTGAGTAACAAAATGCAGGATAGAACAGGGGAGTAACAAAATGCAGAGCAGAACAGGTGAGTAACAAAAAGTAGGATAGAACAGATGTGCAACAAAATGCAGGATAGAACAGGTGAGTAACAAAATGCAGGATAGAACAGCTGAGTAACAACATGCAGGATAGAACAGGTGAGTAACAAAATGCAGGATAGAACAGGTGAGTAACAAAATGCAGGATAGAGCAGGTGAGCAACAAAATGCAGGATAGAACAGGTGACTAACAAAATGCAGGATAGAACAGGTGAGCAACAAAATGCAGGATAGAACAGGTGAGTATCAAAATGCAGATCAGAACAGGTGAGTAACAAAATGCAGAGCAGAACAGGTGAGTAACAAAATACAGAGCAAAACAGACGAGCAACAAAATCCAGGGCAGAATAGATGAGTAATGAATTGCAGAATAGAACAGGCGAGAAGCAAAATGCAGGGCAGAACAGGTGAGCAACAAAAAAAGCAGGATAACATAGGCGAATAACAAAATGCAGGGCAGAACAGGCGAGTAACAAAATGCAGGAAAGAACAGGTGAATAACAAAAATGCAGGAAAAGACAGGCAAGCAATAAAGCACAGGGCAGAACAGGCGAGTAACAAATGCAGGGCAGAACAGGTGAGTAACAAAATGCAGGGCAGAACAGGTGAGCAACATAATGCAGGGCAGAACAGGCGAGTAACAAAGTGCAGGGCAGACCAGGTGAGTAACAAAATGCATGGCAGAATACGTGTGCAACTAAACACAGGGCAGAACAGGTCAGCAACAAAATGCAGGGCAGAACAAGTGAACAACATAATTCAGGGCAGAACAGGTGAGTAACAAAATTCAGGGTAGAACAGGTGAGCAACAAAATGCAGGAAAGAACAGGTGAGCAACAAAATGCAGAGCAGAACAGGTGAGTAACAAAATGCAGAGCAGAACAGGTGAGTAACAAAATACAGAGCTAAACAGACGAGTAACAAAATGCAGGATAGAACAGGTGAGTAACAAAATGCAGGATAGAACAGGCGAAAAACAAAATGCAGGGCAGAACAGGTGAGCAACAAAAAAACGCAGGATAAAACAGGCGAATAACAAAATGCAGGGCAGAACAGGTGAGTAATAAATTTCAGGGCAGAACAGGCGAGTAGCAAAATGCAGGAAAGAACAGGTGAATAACAAAAATGCAGGAAAGGACAGGCGAGCAATAAAGCACAGGGAAGAACAGGCGAGTAACAAATGCAGGGCAGAACAGGTGAGTAACAAAATGTAGGGCAGAACAGGTGAGCAACATAATGCAGGGCAGAACAGGTGAGTAACAAAATGCAGGGCAGAATAGGTGAGCAACTAAACACAGGGCAGAACAGGTCAGCAACAAAATGCAGGGCAGAACAAGTGAACAACATAATGCAGGGCAGAACAGGTGAGTAACAAATTCAGGGCAGAACAGGTGAGCAACAAAATGCAGGAAAGAACAGGTGAGCAACAAAATGCAGAACAGGTGAGTAACAAAATGCAGAGCAGAACAGGTGAGTAACAAAATACAGAGCAATACAGACGAGTAACAAAATGCAGGATAGAACAGGTGAGTAACAAAATGCAGGATAGAAGAGGTGAGTAACAAAATGCAGGATAGAACAGGTGAGTAACAAAATGCAGGATAGAACAGGTGAGCAACAAAATGCAGGATAGAACAGATGAGTAACAAAATGCAGGAAAGAACAGGTGAGCAACAAAATGCAGGATAGAACAGGTGAGTAACAAAATCCAGGGCAGAATAGATGAGTAATGAATTGCAGAATAGAACAGGCGAGAAGCAAAATGCAGGGCAGAACAGGTGAGCAACAAAAAAAGCAGGATAAAATAGGCGAATAACAAAATGCAGGGCAGAACAGGCGAGTAACAAAATGCAGGAAAGAACAGGTGAATAACAAAAATGCAGGAAAGGACAGGCGAGCAATAAAGCACAGGGCAGAACAGGCGAGTAACAAATGCAGATCAGAACAGGTGAGTAAGAAAATACAGAGCAGAACAGGTGAGTAACAATATGCAGAGCAGAACAGGAGAGCAACTGCTGATCAATTGACTGCAAATATCAGCCCATTACATGAGTAGATACAGTAACTGCATTAAAACAATGGTCAGACGAGAACGCCACAGAGCATGATCCCATAGTCATCTGGTGGTGCACATTTCCAGTGCTGCCAGAAGCCCGGCTATCAGTGGAGGAGTGCACATGTAGTAATCCTCAAACCTGACCGCTTGCTTCCAGTAATAATTCAGTAATATTCCATGATGCTATTGGGCAGTTATTTGGTATAATGTAAATGTGGCCTTTCCCTTACAAATCTAAGGTCAGTGCAAAATGCTACATAATAATAGTGACGGGCAGGTAGTGCACCATAGAGAGATAAGGCACGTAACGTTTAAATCTGGTGAAAAGTCAGTCTTGTCAGGGTACCGTGTTCCAGAGGAGGGGACGTTGTGGGAGATACTTTGGAGGCAGTGACCGCAGTGGAGGTGAGACGGCCTTTGGAAGAGGAGCATAGAAGGTGCGGGGAGGGGTTGTGGACAGAGATGAAGCTGGGGGGGGGGGGATCAGTGATTAAAGGCTTTATATGTGAGGGTATGGGGTATATTTTTTTTTAGAAGTGGAGATGTTGCCCATAGCAACCAATCAGATTCTACTTAAAATTTAACTACCACCTTCTAGAAGATAATAGCTAGAATCTGATTGGTTGCTATGGGCAACATCTCCACTTCTAAAAACTCTCACTTTAGTAAATTTACCCCCTAGGCTGATTTTGAGCCTCATCAACAAACGTTTCCTTGTTTTTTTTTCTTTATTTTTAGTCTTAAAACCCCTTTAATGAAGGTTGAGTTATAGTGACGGCATCCTGAGAGCCTTGGCCTTGCCTGATAGATGGGAGACAGGACTCCCATGATGCACTGACACAGTGAAACCATCTTTTTGTCTGTCCCCCGTGCAGTTATCACTCCCTGCGTCTTTTATCATATCAATGACTCAGTGTCAGGACCTATTAGGGTGACTGAGGCTTCACATACTAATCCTTTGTAGTTTAACACACAGGGGCCTCACTGAGCTCTTTCAGAGCCCAACAATAGCTACAAAGAGCCCATGAAAAGAGAATTTCACTTAAAAGCACATCCTCAGGGCAAGAGAGAGTGCACCAGGGAACAGACCCTGACATAGCATGGCTGCACCCCAACCCACTCTCACCCACTCTCTGTCACCCAGAGATAAATACACTGGCCGTACCAAAGGGCAATGCCACCTCGCAGCAAAGCGAATGCACTTAGCCACTTAGTCTTCATTTTATGTCTTTACCAGTTTGCTATGAGCAAGTTATTAATGTTTGCAACGCAATGGCATTATCTGCTGTAGTGACCTCAGGCTAATCACGTGCTCGGGCTAAAAGGGAACAATAACCAGATACTAGTGAGTAAAAGTCAAGTCAGATATTTACAGGGAAATATGACACAACAGAAATGCTAAATGCATATTTGCCTAGTTTAAAATGAATGGTGCATAGCTGTATATAAGCTTAAACATGAGCGAACTGTGGTTATGAGGGGTGCACTTACTTGGTGCACAGGGGAAAAGGCTACTAGCTAGTTTCATAAATACAAATTGGGGAGCTTTATAGTGTAACTCTGAAGATGCCCCAAGGGTTCTAGGAAGAAACATCCGCGCCAATTAACTCCGCACACAAATGCGCAAAACACAGACTGACTGGCAAATGCTAGAAAAACATCCCTATAACACGCCACTAACCCACAGAACTATCCAGCCGTCTGTACATACAACACGTCTGGCTTTCAAGACAGGAAATATATTGTGAAGTTGTAAGAAATAATTAGACAAAAAGATCTTCCCCATAGGAATAGACTATAGCCCGAGCTTGAGGAGGCCTCTGTTGCCGTATAGGATAACGGTGGTGAAGCCTTCGGGCACTGCACTCTGTAAGTTGTAT
Source organism: Taudactylus pleione (assembly GCA_031769625.1). Taxonomy (NCBI): domain Eukaryota; kingdom Metazoa; phylum Chordata; class Amphibia; order Anura; family Myobatrachidae; genus Taudactylus; species Taudactylus pleione. Next base: position 906,003 of record JAUIMM010000616.1, read on the forward strand.
TTCCTTCTTGCTGGATAACTGATACAGTATAATGACCAGGGTCTGGAGTTACCTTTTGTTGAATAGACAACTCTATAGAACCATCCTGATGTTGTAATGTTACATTTGGCCTTAAAGCATTTAAGTTATTTTGCAATATTTTGTCATTTGAGCTTGTATCCTCATTCGTTGTGCTCTAAGGATTTCATCTACACGACAAAACCTCTTCCAACATGGAAAGTAATGTTTGCAACCGCTCAGCCAGCATAGAGACGCCCACTGCCGCTTCTCACATCCATAGGACCTTCAGTCCTGTGTAGACATCGGTGACATCTAGTAACATCGGACCCTCACACAGAATGACAGCAGCTCTGACGTGTTTCAGAAATTGCAAGTCTCATCGCACGCAGTGAGTACACGAGCTGCGTATGCCATCGCAGTGGCTAATTTATGCACGCCTGTACAACACCGGTCAAATGGACAGGCACAACCACTTCCCCATCACCACCCCCAAACACTGACGTCCCGTGGTGGCTTTCTATCTGCGTGCGTGATCGCAGTGTGATCGCAATGCTAACCTGCGCTCGCGAGCTGCAATGCATACGCATGGGCAGAAGGCATCTTCGGTCGATCTGCGTACACGGTTGCAATTGTGATCCATGCTAAATCAGGCCACAGATCATGAAATTTTATTTTTATCCTGGTTGCCGTTTGTCTTTGTGATAAACTAATGCTAACACTTTGTGGCCAACACCTACATTTCTAGTCATGTTTGATACATATTTATGAATTGTTTCTTGTGGACTTCATTACGTACAGTACACATTGGCCCTGATTCAGAGCCGTTCGTTAGAGGCAGTACGCTCGTTGCGTTCCGATGTTGACTAACCGCGCATGCGCCGGTGTTACACTGCGCATGTGCGTACGGCTGATTGCGAGTTTTTTTTGTCTTGTTCGTCAAATAGCGTACAGGAAGTGACATGTCAAATGTGATTGACAGAACCGGCCGTTTTTGGGCGTTGACGGGGGTGGAGATGGAAAAACGCAGGCGTGGCGAGGCGTGTTTGGGGCGTACATACATTAACAAATGCGAACGTCAAATGTGTTCGTACAGACTCATACGTCACTGGATGATCCTCTTTCCCTTCAAAATGCTCGCACAGCTTAGGGGATGGATAACTTGACCACAGTGGCGATGGCCTTCTCCTCCGTCCCGGCACTCCACGATGTTGCATCGATTAATCACGGCTTGTCAGAAACTCAATTAGTGTTGGATTGAAAACCGGCTTGGTATGTGTTTGGAAAGCTGTTTTTTTGGATAGCGCAAAACCGAACGCAGGTGGAAATCAGAGCTGCTAATGTCATGATTACACATATCAATTAGCGTACATTTGTGGGGGTGTATTTTGGCCGCAATGTGTTCGTTTTTGGACTATTGTAACAATAATGTCATCATGTTTAGGTTTGGTCCCTCATTTTGTGTTTTCAAGGTGTTTTTTACTCCTTAGGTAAAGTTTTAAACGTTCCTTAACGAGCACTTTTTTTACAATGTGTAATTTGTGTTTTTGAACGTTGTTGGCTTTTGGGCCCGGATTAAAAGTAACCAATTTTGTAAAGAATGTCAGAATACAAAGTCGTACATTTCTGCAAAATTTATTTGTATCCACCCATTAAAAAAAAACATATTGAACTCCAACATTTTGGGCAGTGTTCCACAATATTTATTAATTGTGCAAACAATAATTTTTGAATAAACGTAAATGTAAAAATTAAAAACAATTCACAAGAAAGGAGAGGGAAGTTTTGGCCAGAAAGGAATATGAGCCAAGCACAGAAGAAGTGTGGGAAAAGTCGCCAATGGTGTCACCGTTTTTTCGCCCGTTTGGCTGGGGGAGGGAGGGCGCCAGACCGGGTCCGGGATGTCATCGGGCTGGCCTGTCCAGAGGCAGATGTTGTGGCCTCTGGACTAGGCACAGGGCTAGGCACATTTGGAGGATTGGCTGATGTTGTGCCAGAGGTGGAGGATCCTGATGTTCCGGCAGGAAGGGAGGTCGGCTCCACCATGTGCTGGCGAACAAGCTGCTCCAGGGCAGTGGCGATGCGGATGTTGGCCCTGGTATTTTCCGCCAGGGCCTGACCAATGGTCACGTTGGCCGCAGCATTTTGCTCCAGGGCCTCAGCCACCCGTACCAGACTGGCGTCCATCCTCTGCAGAATCTCCGTATGGAAATCCGATTTTAAATTGAGTTCTGCCAGGAGGGACACTGCCTGCGAGGGGGATTGCCCTGGACTGGCTTCTGCATGGTCCTCAGCCGGATGTACTGGTTCCTCCCCTGCAGAGCCAGCAGAAATTCTGCGGCCAAGGCTCCCCTCTGGAGCAGACTCATCCGCCTGTGTCTCTGTTGGAAAAATGAGAAAAGAGTCACATTAGAATCTACATATTGGCACAATAACATTTCACAGTTGGTGACATCACAACATTTACCTGGGACAGCATGTCCGTATCCATGTTGGACACGCCAAACACCTCCACAGGCTGCACACACCCCTGTGCCAGCTCTTCTAAATCTGTAAACTCCAATGACACAGGGGTGGGACCTCCACCTGTCCCCCTTGCATGCCTAGCCCTGTGTGCCATTTTTTGTTTCAGCCGATATTTGAAGTCTTGCCATCTGTGGGTTAAATTGTATCCATTAATTTTTATTTGATTGGGTTGTTGGTTTTAGGGTGGTCAAGTGTTTACTTACCGCCGTTTGACATCCCGGGCTAGACGGACATAATCTCCCACCCTATTGACCTCCACGGCTACCTCTTCCCACATTCTCCACTTCTGGCTTGCACTCATATTCCTGTCTGCCTGTGGCAGGATGTCCACACACTTCTGAATCAAAACCTCCATCTCCTTTCTTGTGAATTGTGGCTGCCTTTTCTTTTTGGCAGCTTTGCCCGGATTACTGGGCCCAGCAGCCTCTTCCATGTCATCCTCCTCACCTATTTGGGGTAATTTGAAGAAATGTCAACTTCCCAACTTGCACAATAATATGTTTAGAATTCATCATTGAGTCAAAATGCATGAAATACTTACCGCGAGACTGTTGTCCATTGTTTTCCTGGTCTGTATCCATGTGTGTTGTTCCAACTCGAAATACACCAGAATTGTGTTTTTGTCTTGTGACGTATTTATACATGCGTCCTTATTTTGCGGCTGCATCATTGATTGTGCCTTCCTCTGATCCTTCCTTAATTTGGGCGGGAAACTAAACACTATTTATGGGTTGTGGCGTTTCGACTCGAGGTGGCGTTTATTGAATGTTGGAGGTTACGTTGGTTGGAGTTGATTGTCGGTTGGTTTAGGAGATTGCGTTTATTGGGTTTTTTTTGTGTTAGCGGTTTTTCTTGGTTTTCAGTTCCTTTTTTTTCACTTTTGGTTTTTTGGATATTTTCCAGTTTTGGTAAGTTTGGGGAAGTATAACTTCGGGGCAATTTGTCTCTCATTGTGGTGTCTATTTTTCTAATTTTTTATTTTCACTCATTTCATCTCTCAGGTTTTTTTTTGGCTCTGCCCCAAAGACATTTTTGTCCGGTTTCTTACATATTAGCTCTTGGTAAGTTCATGTGTTAAATTGTTTAGGGAATGTTCTTGTTTGTGTGTACGCAACTTTGGTTGGCCTTCCACATGTGACGTTGTTTTTTGCCAAATCGAACTCTGTGTTTTTTGTTTAAATTTTTGACCGCCGTTATTGTGCCCTGTATTTGCGATCTACTTAGCGCATTTTTACTACTTGCTATTGTGCCCTGTATTTGCGATCTACTTAGCGCATTTTTACTACTTGCTATTGTGCCCTGTATTTGCAATCTACTTAGCGCATTTTTACTACTTGCTATTGTGCCCTGTATTTGCGATCTACTTAGCGCATTTTTACTACTTGCTATTGTGCCCTGTATTTGCAAAGTAATTTGCGCATTTTGAAATGTGTATTCATCCCTTAATAAAGTTTTTTGTCGCCTGGAGCATTGGTTGATTACATTTGGCCTCTATTTGGCGTAGTGTGCGTAACGTCATTTTGCTTTTGGCCCAAATGTGTGTGTGTCCCCTTTTATGTTTTGTGTTGCTTAAATTTGTGATAATGACATGGCCAGCATAAAATTATGTATATTTTTGACGTTATTATTTGCAGTTACAACATATCATGACAATACCCCGGCATGTAAGCATCACTGGATGGTCTTTGAAAGCAAAGTTACATGTATTTTTATTGGGTGTTGTAAAAAGGCTGACCTTCCAATGTTGTCATTTCAGGTTGATTTGGGTCGGATTGTTCTGGCCCTGCTCCCGGAAGCCGACCAACCTCAATCTCGTCCAAGGCGTAGGCATCGTAGGCGTGCAATGCCATATGATGAGGTTTTAAGATGATACCGTCTTCCTCCAAAAATCATCATAGACACTCTCTCTTTAATAGAGAGTGATCTTGAGCGGCAAATTGACAGTCCTACAGCAATTCCACCACTTACGCAATTAATGGCGGTGTAACATTTCTGTGCCTCAGGATCGTTCCAAACAACGGTGGGAATAGTGGCGGGCATCTCACAATCCTCCTTTTCCCGGATCCTGAGGGCAGTGATGGAGGCACTTTTCAAGCACCTCCATCATTTTATTCAAATGCCTTTGGATATGGGTGCCCTTAGTGTGGCCAAGGCCAATTTTTACCAAATAGCTGGCTTCCCACACATCATAGGGGTTGTGGATGGTACTCACATACCACTTCAGCCTCCAGCACGGCTGGAGGCAATATTTAGAAACCGTAAACACTATCACTCCCTCAATGTAATGGTGGTATGTGATGCCTCCCTCCAGATCCTGTCCCTGAATGCAAAATTACCAGGAAGTGCACATGACTCCTTCGTCATCCGGCAATCAGGGATATGGCACAAATTAACCAACCTACAAGCTGGTGATGCGTGGCTTCTGGGTAAGTGGAGACCTTTAGTACATAACAATGTTAAGCTTCATACAGAGTGAGCCTGATGTTGTCTTTTCGTTTTCACAGGAGACAGTGGCTACCCTTGCACGCCCTGGCTGCTCACTCCTTATTTGGCTCCCACACCAGGGCCACAAAGTGAGTATAATTCCGCACTTACTGCCACCAGGCAAGTGGTGGAGCGCTGTATTGGCCTTTTAAAAGGCCGATTCAAATGCCTCCACCGCTCTGGTGGCGAACTCATGTATTTGCCGGATATGGTTTCGAAAATTGTGGTCCTGTGTGGGATCTTTCACAACATCGCCATAAGGAGTGGTGTTCCAATGCAGCCAGAGGATGCCTTACCTGAGGATGGCCCCCCCGAGGTTGGCCGGAGGTCAGTATGTGGGGGGGCCATACGCGATGATGTGGTGGCCAGATTTTTTAGGTAATTGTTTGCAAAAAAACAGTGTTGATACCTAATGTGGTTGGTTTTGTTTGAGAGCATCTAATTTTTTGCTAATTTGTTTCTCCCTCTTCTGTTTTTTGACATAATCTTTGGCACTCCAACGATGACTACTTCCTGCTACCCTTACAAAACCTGTATGTGGATATTTTGTGGCTATATTCGGGAACACTTCTTGCCACGCCATATATGTGGAATCATGTTGGCATGGTCCTTCGTCAACCAGTTCTTGATTGTTTTTTTGGGGTGTTTGTTTTTTGGTATGTGTTGTATTTGAGATTATCACTGTGTGTTTTGTTTGTGAGTGACCACTTTGCATTTTCTGTTTTGTTGGTAATAAATTTTTTTAGAGTGAAATGTTGACCCTTTTTGGTAACGTTACCACCAAGTGTAACCAGGTTCACACATGTAACATTTGACAAAGGGGTAATCCAGTACTGACGCCATTTGTGCAAAAATTATTCCTTTTTTCTGGCTCCAAACCAACACCAAAAGGAAGCCTGTACAATCCTTTTGCTTTGTAATATTGCCCTAAGCTGCTTGCATACCAATTAGGAACCTGAAAAATGGTTAAATATCTAATTGTGACTACACTAAAAAAGGGAAATCAAATTTGTACTGTTAGGTGTTTCTTGTGGCTGTTTGACCCAAAAATACAACACACACTCTTATTGGCCCAAATGTGAAATCCTTGCAGGAACACTATACTTATGTCAGGGTAAACAATATGTGGTTGGGACCAAACGAATGAGCCAGAACGTAACTTCACACAAAACAATTTATTTACAGAATGTAGAACAAAAAAAAAACTACTCCCTAAGGAGGACCGACATACGGTCAAGGACCACCAGCACCCCGATGATTTGGCTGTGCATCTGGGCCACACATCCGGCTAAATTAGCCTCTGTTCCTCTGTGGGTGAGAAAAAATTGGGGATTAATACAACAATAGTGAAACCACATAAAAAAACAATTTAAAACAAAAAACCAAAAAAAAAAATAGGCAATAAAAATCATCACACTAAAATGGTGTCGGGCAAAAATACAAGGCCTATGTCCAAATTCAGACAGGTGTGCTATGTGTATGTTAAAAACAGCAGTAACGGGTTACGGCAAATGACCAAAACCACTTATTTTTGTGTTAAACAGACAAAAACCTAAAATTAAAAACAAAAAAAAACAGTTTGTGTCGAAATAAAACAGCACAAAAAAACATACCGGAAGACCCAACGCTAGCTACAGAAGGCCCTTCATCGTCCTCCTCGGAGGTGGGTCCATTCCCCAAAGATCGGGGCGGTGTAATGACCGACTCCGGGGAGGGGGTCATTCGAAGAGGGGTGGTTGGAGGAGAGGGGGAATTGGGACGGAGGGGAAGGAGACCAGAAAAATCTGGCTGAGGGTGTAGGAAGGTTGGGGAGGAGGGGGGAATAGGGGAAGGAGTGGAGTTGGAGTGTTGGCTGGGGGTGGGGGAGAGTGGCCGTGCTCGCCGTCTGGCGGGACGCTGATGGCGTAGTCTTCGCTGGGCCCCTAAAAGATGGTAAACAAATTGTGGTTAGATCCAACACAAATCCGCAAACAAAATCAATTTCAAATGCACCCCCAAACCAAAAAAAAATGAATAAATATGAAAGACAGGGAAAACATGGCCATGCAGATATGAGGAGAATGAATAAAGATGAAAGACAGGGAAAACATGGCCATGCAGATATGAGGAGAATGAATAAAGATGAAAGGCACGGAAAACATGGCCATGCAGATATGAGGAGAATGAATAAAGATGAAAGACAGGGAAAACATGGCCATGCAGATATGAGGAGAATGAATAAAGATGAAAGACACGGAAAACATGGCCATGCAGATATGAGGAGAATGAATAAAGATGAAAGACAGGGAAAACATGGCCATGCAGATATGAGGAGAATGAATAAAGATGAAAGACAGAGAAAACATGGCCATGCAGATATGAGGAGAATGAATAAAGATGAAAGACACGGAAAACATGGCCATGCAGATATGAGGAGAATGAATAAAGATGAAAGACACGGAAAACATGGCCATGCAGATATGAGGAGAATGAATAAAGATGAAAGACACGGAAAACATGGCCATGCAGTTAGGGCCACAAAGACAAACATGAAAACCACAATCCATTAAACTTACTCGCAGCGATCTGCATGCGAAAGCATGCCAGCAAGCGGGGCGTCCGCCGTTGCAGGTCCGACCACCTGCGCTCCAGCTGCCCGATATGGCGGCGTGAGCCGAAGGAGTGCAGGCGGGCCCGAACCTCCGCATATGCGGATCGCTTCTCCCGGTTGGTGATGGGTGGAGGCTAGCTGGTTATCCGCCGATCCATCACCTCCGTAAGCACCAGCAGCTCGCGCCTGGTGAAAGCGGAGGCTCTCATGATGGCAATGGAGTTTTGGCAATAAATCATTTTTGATAAAGTGCTCAAAAATTTTCTGATTGGCTAATGTATTTAGGATATTAATAGGAGCAATTCTATTGGTTAGTGTATGAGTCATGTGTTCGACAGGGCCAGAAATCTGAGGAGACTTATGATAGGCTTAATGCAGTGACATGCGTAAGCAAATTTACAATAAAAAATAAACTCCATGAAATATGCAGGGCTAAAAACAAATAGACCAATTATTTAATAGGGGTTAACATGTATTTTGACAAATAAAAGCGAATGTTTAAGCCGTACGTATTCTGCGGGTAAACACAAACACGGACATAAATAAAGTTTATTGCATTGTGTACAAAAAAAAAAAACACCAATTATGCTAATTGATACGATTGAGGGAGATAGGCAGAATAAACGAGCAGTTAATCGAAATGTCTCAGGCCAACTTCCGGGTACTACTAGTGCGTGCGTTCCCTTCAAGCCACTTCGGGGATCTACGCTCGCTATTTGGCACGCTCGTTAGTTAGAGGAGGGGGCGCCTGAGTTTGGGGAGGATGTTTTGATGCGAACGAAAATACGAGCGTGTGCCTGAATTCAAATATTTCTTTACGTTCGCCTAACGTACGAACGGCCACTTGCGTCCGGGTCTGAATCAGGCCCATTGTTTGAATAAATTCTACTGAGATCTCAGAAACATCATTGCTGTTGGCCCTGGAGTAGCATGTACAGCGTTCTGATAAACGAGAGATTGATTATTTTTGGTTCATTTGCTTGTGGCTCATAGCTGCCTTATTCAATGTGTAAGCAAATCTTTCATCCAATACATTGGTGGCTTTATATGGCTGAAGGGAAGACTCTCCGGAAATTCTGACACCAAGTGACGTTTATTATCGCTTTGTACTCATTCCTGGAGAATAAAGTTCCCAACTTATTTTTCCTCAGGTGACGTAGACTTTATCTTATGGACTTATGGATGGTAAGCTGGGCCCTATTCCATAAGACGAGGTGTCATGTGATGACTTTATAGGTAGAGATGGTACAAAGCGCCTATGGACTTATTTAATGCGATCACGTTCTTTGTTTCTTGAAAAGCTTTCTCACAATGTCCATGGTGGCCCCAGCGGTGAGAGTGCCATCAGCGGGTGTTACACAGACGGCGGGCCATGGATTGTGGTGATTACAGTACAGCGTCATTTTGTCTTTGTATCTGTGCAGATCTTTTATTGTCCATAACGTGCACAGAAAGAAAGGATTCGGTATGTATGACCGCCTGACCATCCTGATACCGGCAGATGAAGATCCCGACTGAGGTGAGTAACTACCCTAACCCTCCCCTCCCCCTCCCCAACCCTAACCTTCCCTTCCCCTAGCCTAACCCTCCTGGGGGGGTGCCTAACCCTAAGTCCCCCCGGGAGACCCTAAACCAAACCCCCCCCGTGGCTATCCGCTCCCGATGCCCGGCTTACCTACGATCGGTATGCGGGGGGTCGGGATTTCGGCGTGGGGCTAATGATAGGCATCGGTATTTAGACACCTATCATTAGTCCCATGCCAGGTTTACACTGTCGGGAAGCCGGCGGTTGGCATTTCGACCACCGGCTTCCTGACACATACCGTAAGGAATGTCTTCTTTAACTGATACCACTTCCAGACAGAAAATGGCAAAAAACCTGGATTTTACCCGGAATTTGCGTTCCCGATCGGCCATGCCCCCTTTTTGAAAGCTACTTGCGAAGAGGAACGCCTCCTGTAAAGACTATTTTGCGGAGGGGGGAGGTAACTGTGAATTTCCGCCCTGAGCTCCACATTGTCTAGAATCGGCCCTGAGTACAAGCACGGCTGGCGGGGGAGGAGGGAGCGATCTCATTAAGTCCAAGGAGGAGTTCTGGGCCCAGGTAAGAAAATGTAATACTGTGGCCTGATTTGTATATTAGTCATCCACTGGCTGTCACCCTCTCCCTGATACCCTCTCCCTGTCACCCACTGCTGTCACCCTCTCCCTGACACCCTCTCCCTGACACCCACTGCCGTCACCCTCTCCCTGACACCCACTGCCGTGACCCTCTCCCTGACACCCACTGCTGTCACCCTCTCCCTGACAATCACTGCTGTCACCCTCTCCCTGACACCCACTGCTGTCACCCTCTCCCTGACACCCTCTCCCTGACACCCACTGCCGTCACCCTCTCCCTGACACCCACTGCCGTGACCCTCTCCCTGACACCCACTGCTGTCACCCTCTCCCTGACAATCACTGCTGTCACCCTCTCCCTGACACCCACTGCTGTCACCCTCTCCCTGTCCCCACTGCTGTCACCCTCTCCCTGTCTCCCACTGCTGTCACCCTCTCCCTGACACCCACTGCTGTCACCCTCTCCTGTCACCCAATGCTGTCACCCTCCCCGTCCCCACTGGATGTCACCCTCTCCCTGACACCCACTGCTGTCACCCTCTCCCTGTTACCCACTGCTGTCGCCCTCTCCCTGTCCCCACTGCTGTCACCCTCTCCCTGACACCCACTGCTGTCACCCTCTCCCTGACACCCACTGCTGTCACCCTCTCCCTGACACCCACTGCTGTCACCCTCTCCCTGACACCCACTGCTGTCACCCTCTCCCTGACACCCACTGCTGTCACCCTCTCCCTGTTACCCACTGCTGTCGCCCTCTCCCTGTCCCCACTGCTGTCGCCCTCTCCCTGACACCCACTGCTGTCGCCCTCTCCCTGTCCCCACTGCTGTCACCCTCTCCCTGACACCCACTGCTGTCACCCTCTCCCTGTCCCCACTGCTGTCACCCTCTCCCTGTTACCCACTGCTGTCGCCCTCTCCCTGTCCCCACTGCTGTCGCCCTCTCCCTGACACCCACTGCTGTCGCCCGCTCCCTGTCCCCACTGCTGTCGCCCTCTCCCTGACACCCACTGCTGTCACCCTCTCCCTGACACCCACTGCTGTCACCCTCTCCCTGTAACCCACTGCTGTCGCCCTCTCCCTGTCCCCACTGCTGTCACCCTCTCCCTGACACCCACTGCTGTCGCCCTCTCCCTGTCCCCACTGCTGTCACCCTCTCCCTGACACCCACTGCCGTCTCCCTGTCCCCACTGCCATCACCCTCTCCCTGACACCCACTGCCGTCACCCTCTCCCTGACACCCACTGCCGTCGCCCTCTCCCTGTCCCCACTGCCGTCGCCCTCTCCCTGACACCCACTGCCGTCGCCCTCTCCCTGACACCCACTGCCGTGACCCTCTCCCTGTCCCCACTGCCGTCACCCTCTCCCTGACACCCACTGCTGTCACCCTCTCCCTGACACCCACTGCTGTCGCCCTCTCCCTGTCCCCACTACTGTCACCCTCTCCCTGACACCCACTGCTGTCACCCTCTCCCTGTCACCCACTGCTGTCACCCGCTACTTTCACCCACTGCTGTCACCCTCTCCCTGTCACCCACTGCAGTCACCCTCTCCGTGACACCGACTGCTGTCATCCTCTCCCTGACACCGACTGCCGTCACCCTCTCCGTGACACCGACTGCTGTCACCCTCTCCCTGACACCCACTGCCGTCACCCTCTCCCTGACACCCACTGCTGTCACCCTCTCCCTGACACCGACTGCTGTCACCCTCTCCCTGACATCGACTGCTGTCACCCTCTCCCTGACACCCACTGCTGTCACCCACTCCCTGTCACCCACTGCTGTCACCCTCTCCCTGACACCTACTGCTGTCACCCAATCCCGCAGCTGAATCAACTTTAGGAGACGGTCCTGGTGCTTCCTGGACATTCTTGGGCGCCCTGAAGCCTTCTTCACAACTATTGAACCTCTCTCCTTGAAGTTCTTGATGATCCGATAAATGGTTGATTTAGGCGCAATCTTACTAGCAGCAATATCCTTGCCTGTGAAGCCCTTTTTGTGCATAGCAATGATGACTGCACGTGTTTCTTGCAGGTAACCATGGTTAACAGGGGAAGGTCAATTATTTCAAGCACCACCCTCCTTTTAAAGCTTCCAGTCTGTTATTCTAACTCAATCAGCATGACAGAGTGATCTCCAGCCTTCTCGTCAACACTCTCACCTGTGTTAACGAGAGAATCACTGACATGAATGTCAGATGGTCCTTTTGTGGCAGGGCTGAAATACAGTGGAAATATTGTTTTTGGGATTAAGTTTATTGTTATAGCAAAGAGGGACTTTGCAATTAATTGCAATTCATCTGATCACTCTTCATGACATTCTGGAGACGGGTAACTGTATAAAGTATTAATCAGGTACATTTACTAACAGAATGTCACTATCTTCCGTCACAAAACAGCCTGAGACCATATGTTCTAGGTTTATTCTTCAGTGAGGTCCCCCTTTAGTATTACTGCACTGTAACACATGCCCCCCTATCTATTATTTACTGTCATCACCGCACACAATGAATCATTAATGACAGAGACACATTTGCCTGGCAGATTACGCTGCGCTGTAGCTAACGATACTGCGATCAGGCATGACTCTGATTACATCTGAAACCAAGCACATGTATTTATCCAAATCTCCAGATATAAGAGGGTAAGGGGCGGATTTCCCTGCTAATAGAATAAGCAGCTTAATGAATGAGAAAAGTAGGACAAGCTGCCTACAGGCGTCTCCCCGAGGCCTGGCCGCTGCCTAGTGATTCATAGGAGACAGAATGGGAGCAGGGTGCCTGGTCCGTGGAAGGAATTACACAAATAGCTACTTTTACTCTTTACACGTAAAAGATGATTCAATTGCACCACACTCTGCTGCTGGGAAGGAGGGGAAACAGCAATTATTATAACAATTTAAATTGCTTTTTAGATCCCTGGAGCGTGCATAGCTGACCTGCGTTATTTACAATTGTGATAACCCTCTCATACATAATTCAATGCTGAATGTCGTATCTGTATTTCATAGGGTGGACAATAAACAAGTTTTATGAGTTTGTGTCACATTATAAATGCTACAGAAATGTAAAGTTGCCCAGGGGATGGCATGGCTATGTGTAGAGAGCTCCCAAACATCAGCCTGCCAGCCATGGTGCCATATACCAATCCTGCAGCCGTAACCTCACTTCAGGCTTTCAGTAGTCTCCTGACACAGTGAGTGCTTACAGCAATGGCTTATTAGTGCTGCCTGGATACAGAATGTCACCATCTGCGCTATGCTCTGCGTGACCAGCATGTTCCTATAAAGTAAGGAGTTGTTTTTTTAAGAAGTCAGCCAGAAGGTTTTGGGTGTCGAAGATTTAATTCCCCTCCATGTGGATGAAGAAGCAGCACCTAGTGTCAGGTCCGCCATTGCTCAAATGTCCTGACTCTGAAACACACTCCATTGCCTATAAAGAAGGAACTCATCTTGCACTAAAAGCTAGGTGATTAAGTTCCATTGTTGGAGACTATTGTGAACCTTGTTTGTGATCCCTGTGTTGACCTTTGGGTCTCTAGCACCCCCATATCATCTACAACCATCTGTGTGCCCCCTTTTGGAGTTACTGTGCACCGGCTCGGCTTGTTCTCTGGACCTCTCTGTTTGGATTACCCATATACCGATATGGCTTAGTTTATCTGGACCTGACTTTGTAACAACCCATGGCTATTTCTAATCCGCAGTGGGCCGAACCTTGGATTGTTTACTGGCTTTACCTTTGCTTTCTCCCTAATGGTTCTAACCTGCTTGACTGTGCACCAGACCCTAAGCGTGGGACTACGAGTTCCGCTAGACAGCCCTCTGACAGGTGAGCAACATATCATCTTTTCTAGCTACGGCTGCTATTACGTGTCTCTGCCACTTGGGTTCACTATTGTGCTTTTGAGTGTATTAGTCACACCTGACGCTAACACTATGGTAAGCTCCTGGCCCTTAATCTGGGTACACACCTTTGTGATCACTTGGCTGATTGGGTAAACGTTCCCAATCAGCCAAGTACTGTGTCCCCAGCTTGAGCTCCTGTGAGCCCTGTACACATGTGCTAGAAATAGTTCAGTGTGTATGGGCTTCTATGGGATCAGGAGGTCTCGACAACAAATATTAAACAGCACATAAAATTCGACCTCAAGATCCCGACAGTTGCAGGAGCGTTATAAGCCAGTTATCAACTAATGGTCCTGCTTACACACTTATGCAATCGTTGGCCCGATCACCCAATATCCGGTGTAATGGAAGAGAAGAAAATGGCTGCTGAAAGCCACGATGTGTACAGTGCTTTCTATGAATGTATCAGGCATTAGATAATGGTCAGACATTAGGGGCCAAATGTAACAGGGTGATAGTTTAGAAAATGTGTCCAAGAACAAAGCAACAGAGCAAACTCGCATGTTTTTAGACTAAAAAAAAAATCTCATCCAGATGTTTTCCCATTTTGAAGATAAAACTTGACCAATGTGAGAGTTTACTGCTAAACGCTCACCCTATTACATATGGCCCTTGGTGGTGGTCCGGCATTGCATTAGGTGGTACAGGAATGTGGAAACTAGACACGCCATAAATCCTCAAGGCGCTGTCTTTAGGCCTATACACATCCGTCGTTTGTTATACCTTTCCTATCAGTATTTAACCAATAGAGTAGCTTGAAATAGATTTATACCCATATTTGTAAGTGGTGTCTGGGGCCTGATTGCAGCTGGTATAGAAGTTCAGGACAAAGGAGATTCATCAGCCTTTGGTTTTCTCTCGATGTGCAAGATTCCAGCTCCAAGATGTTGGAGGGGGCTCCCGAAAATGAAACCATTTATGTGCTAAATTAATGAGCTGGCAAGCAAGTTAAGTGTTTATAATATACTAGCTGGAGTACCCGACGTTGCCCGGGATTTTAAGAATGTTTGTTTACACATCATCCTCCAACAAACCTCTCCTTAGGCAGGCCTCACGAAAAGTGTGACAAACTTCCCCATCAACAGTCCTAAGGTCTTCGAAGGAAGTAGGACCTGTAACGATGTAAAGCAAACTTTGGAGATAGAAGCATTCAAAATGTGTCGGATGTACAGTGTAAACACGGCCAAGAGCTTCTGTTGCTCTGATACCAGGATGACCATCTACAGCGACTCCCTGTTTTCTGCGCACAAAAACTTTTGGGGAAGCATTCCATGTGTAATATTTTGGCAGCTCACAGTCCTTGCAAAGTCATCATTTTGACACAGTTGGAAGAAAGAAGTCAATGTTGTTGCGTAATTTGATATAGTCAGAGAGCTGAGAATGCTGGCAAAGCCTGCTAAAGCTCTCTTCGATAATAAACATTAAGATCATGACAAAACATGACAACACAAAACGCTCCGAAACCCTACCCATGTGTCGTGAGGCCCCACAATGAGCGTCCAGCAAAAATTGTGGTTTTAAATTAATTAAAAAATTACAGTAATTAATTTTGATTTAACAGTTTTCTAGTTGCCTCCGCCGTGTTTTAATATGCTCGTATGTAAAATGTCACGATCTTCGCTTGTAAACTGTGGATTTGTATAGAAAGACAGAAGTATAGAAGGACAAATTTTCGCTTTGATATAGTAGAGAAGATAGAAAAGAAAAAATAGTAGATAAGCAAAATCTTTTTGTAATTCCGTACCTGACCTGTAGAGGGCGAATGCTATGCAAAAATTGTGGTTTTTAATTAATTAAAAAGTAACAGTAGTTAATTTCGATTTAGTAGAGAAGATAGAAAAGAAAAAATAGTAGATAAGCTAAATCCTTTTGCAATTCCATACCTGACCCATAGAAGGCGAATGCTATGCAGAAATTGTGGTTTCTCATTAATTAAAAATGAACAGTAATTACTTTCGATTTCAAATTGTTTTAGTTGCCTCCGCCGTGTTTTAATACGCTCGTATGTAAAATTTCACGATCGTAGCTTGTAAAATGTGGATTTGTATAGAAAGACAGAAGGACAGATTTTCGCTTTTATATAGTAGATTTTCATTTACTTTGTAATAAATGTCTTTTAACTGAAATTTGTTTGTGTGGTTTGATTAACGTCTTTGTATCCAAGAATCTTATCTTGTTCCACAGAGAACATTCGGTGATCGGGCCGAGGATTGTATAGGTCTGAACCCATCTTAGGACTCTAAGGGCAGTGTCTCTCGGCGAGTGTGAATGCTAGAGCTACCTAACTCTGGGCCTGATTCTGACCCGCTCGCGAGCGCTTAGCGCTTGCAAGCGAGTCAATGGGGTCCTAGTGCGCATGCGCACGACGGAGGGAGCTCCGTCGTGCGCATGCGCGAGACCCAAATAACGACGGGGTAGCCGTCGTATGGGTCTCGCACCAAAGGGGGCGTGCTGTCGATGGTGAGTGACAGCACGCCCCCTTTGGTGGGCGTGCTAGGGGCGTGGCTGCCAGACGGAGGCGTTCCCATGGGAACGTCTATCGTCTGGGTCCGGCCACACTGATATCACTAGTGATCTCAGTGGGAGTGATTTTGGCTCTGATAGAGCCAAAATCACTCCAGGGCTTGCGGCAGAGAGACCCTACCGCAGGGTCTCATCGCAAGCCTGATGGTCGCGATGGTCTTGACCATCGCGATCATCTTTTTGGCCGCTCGCATATGCTGTGGGTGGTGACCCACAGCTATGTGAGCGGCCAGGAGGCCGCTCCAAGTTTAGGTAGGAGGGCCCTGATTCAGAGCGAGCGCTCTGGTCAGAGCGTCCGGCTCTGAATCAGGCCCTCTGTCAGTCCCTCAGCTGGTATCCAGGCTGTTGTGCTCAGAGAGCAGCAGCCATTTTAGGTCAGCTTATAGTAGCCAGCAAGTTCCTTTCTCTGCTTTGTGCGCTGCTTCTGAGCAACTTAGCGATGTACAAAGGTAAACTAAAATTAGACATCCCAGACCCACCTTAAAAAGACTGAGAAGAGGTCACAGATGATTAGTTCATCACTGTCATCAGCAGCGGCGAGACTGTGGGAGACAATGGAGGCAGCTGCCGCCGGCCTCCAGCCCTGAAGGGGGTACCTCCTCCATTGTCCCGTTCCATCAGTGTCCTTCCTGCTGTAAATAAGGAACCGCTGAGCGGAGCCGGAGCGCCGATCATCATCAGCTGTGCTCTGCTCTGGTCTACCGCGATCCTGAGCCTGACTGAGTAGCTGGGAGACAGCAGTGCGGGGGGTGCAGAGAGGAGGGCAGAGAGGCCATCACTGTGTGTGAGCTCTTACCTGCATCCTTCATCTCTTCCCCGTAGAATGCTCCATTGCCTCCCCGGTGTCCAGTTCCTGCCTGAGGTGCTAAAGGTTAGTGGTGATAGATGAGCCCACAGTCCGGGTGACAGTCAGTGCCGTCCAGTCCAGCTTGCACTGTCCTCTGTTACACGGGGCCCTGCCATTGCCTCAGGCTGCGCCAGAGTAAGCTGCCTGTTTGACTCTGCACCCTGACCTGGTCCCGGTTGAGCAGCTATATCTCCCGCTGGCGACAGTCCAGAAGCGCGGTTCTGGTACCATTAGAAAGGTGAGATTCTCAGATTTCAGAAGGTTCCGCTGTTGAGGTGCTGAGGGTGCAGGATTTGGTTCGGAACTGAGGTCAAAGATGAGCTCCCCACTCCTGACACCCTGCCTTTCAAAGCCTCTAGTTTCGCTTCTCACAGACTACAGGAGCTGGTTTTAGGCTTGAAATTTAGAGGGCATACAGGCTACTGGGTGGTGCTTTCAGCTAGTCCCCAGCCCCCAGGGAACCTGAGATATTGGGGATCAAATTTACTGATAACTGGTAACCAGCAGTTTTTACCTTCTGATGAAACCGTTATAATTACAAGAACGGAGAAACGCGTTAAAGTCTCGATATACTAGCTATTATTTTCCCTGTGCATCAGTTGATGAAGTTTAAGGCTGACTCCATTTGCATCAACATCAAATATTGAGACTGCGGCACGAGTGGCACTGCATCTCACAGCTGAACCTGGGAGCTTGAGACGGGTGATCCTATACACTAAAACCGGGCAGAGACTGTGAGTACGCCGGCAAGTGAGTGCTGATGAGCGGAATCTCCTGCAATACATGCCCTGGAGGCACTGTCATCGTGAGTTGCATTTAGCCTGTTTCTCTGCCCAGTCAGCAGAACTTAATTTTCAGGATTCCTAATTAAATCGCTGGATACCTGGATTTACAAATAAATCATCACTGTGCCACTTAACTGGGAATATAATTGTTCATTGAACAGATTATAGATGATTTTTTCCTTTAAAAAGACTATTTTTTTTCTTTTTTGTATAGCTGGTATAGATCATATATCTTTTGATATTTTTATATGATTGAGCCTTATAGGCTATATGCACTTTATTGTTTTTATTATTGCTAATTGCTGTTTAGAGTAACAAATGCTTTCATAAATATTGATTATATTGTAGCGCTCTCATTCATATTACTTTATTGTGATATTGCTTGGTAACCAAAAGCCCTTCTGGAAGCTCAAGATACCCCTCGGTTGAAACCCTATAACTCCGATCTACTGGAGCCGGTTCTTAGCTTGCTATGTAGAGGGGACTCTGGACTATCAAGCATGTCCCCAGCCCCCAGGAAACGAGATATATTGGGGTTCGTAGTTACTGGTAAGGTGCCCTGAGAGTAGTGGCAGAGTGGGTGAAGTCTTTCACATTTCCATAAAGCTGACTCCGCAATAAGAACAGCTTTTCGGGAGTGATCATTAAGTAAAGGAAGCATGATGAATGCCTCCAAAAATCACATTGAACTAACAGGTTCAGCACATAATTAACAATGGAGTCAGCTACTGTCCCGGCTCCAGCCCTAAGTGTGTGCATTTGTTTAGGGCACACTAGATGGGCCGAGTAGTCCTTTTGCATAACTAGAAATCAGGTTTAAATTTGTTTACAAAGTCCAAGTCGGCAAAGGAGGGGAGGGGGCACCAACATTTATCTTGCCTCCGGGCAATTGGGATGAAGTTACGCCACTGGTCATCAGCCAGGGGAGTCGGAACGATTTTATGTTGGGGGGGCCAACATAAAAACTGATTTTTGGGAGCATCCTGGCCGTTCTGGGAGAGTAGGTAAGTATGATATTTAGTGACCAGCGAAAAACAGGGCGTACCGCATGTGTGGTAAGGTGATAAATGACAATGTATGCGCCATACTGCACGTGCAGGGTTACTTATAGTAAATGCTGCTATAGCTTTCCCATGCCCGCTACACACAATGGCTGATGCTGGGGTGAACGTTCTCTAATTTGCGGGGCGCATCTTACATGTTTGTGCACTGTGCCTGCTCAGGAACCAAGCGTACACTAGAACGAGCAGAGTCACGCACATCGCATCTGCAATTGCGGAGGAGCAGAACTCAGCGATCGTGCTGTAAGTAATAGCTAATATCTTCTAGGACAACTCTCTGGAACGTGCAGTGGCGCCATGAGGGAGGCGCAAGGAGTGCAGGCCGCACCCGTACACCAAAATGTCGGCTCCTCTGCAGTGACAGGAGCCGGGTGCTGTACTGTGACATTCTCCTGCTGCACCCCGCTCCTGTCATAGAAGAGGAGCCGACACTGCCGACAGCCCAGTCTCCAGGGGCAGCCCAGGATCTCCGGCCATGCTGGGCTGCCCCCGGAGTGATGTTATCGGAAACCCCCGTTGGGCCATGCCCCTTTGTTTAGATCACACCTCCTTTTCGGCCTGATGCGCCTCAGGAGCGCGGCGGTATCCTGCTGGCGCGGGTTACAAGTTCCCAGAAATGTCACCGGTTCTGGTGACATCCTGGCCGCGCTGCCTATGGGAACTTGTATCCCGCACCAGCAGTAATACATGGGACAGTGTATCGGATTATTGATAAGAAATTATCATGGTGAATATTATTGTGGCGAACTGCAATAATTATTGTTCAGATATCATACTATGGGCCTCATTTATCAATGAAATGTATCACTCACAAGTGATAAAACTGGCTGCGTATGATAATGGTGCTGCAGCCAATCAGCTCCCATCTGTCATCATTTTGGGTGATAAAACTGGCTGCATATGATAATGGTGCTCCAGCCAATCAGCTCCCATCTGTCATCGTTGTGGGTGATAAAACTGGCTGCGTATGATACTGGTGCTCAAGCCAATCAGCTCCCATCTGTCATCATTGTGGGTGATAAAACTGGCTGCCTTTGATAATGGTGCTCCAGCCAATCAGCTCCCATCTGTCAGCATTGTGGGTGATAAAACTGGCTGCGTATGATACTGGTGCTCCAGCCAATCAGCTCCCATCTGTCATCATTGTGGGTGATAAAACTGGCTGCGTATGATACTGGTGCTCCAGCCAATCAGCTCCCATCTGTCATCATTGTGGGTGATAAAACTGGCTGCGTATGATACTGGTGCTCCAGCCAATCAGCTCCCATCTGTCATCATTGTGGGTGATAAAACTGGCTGCGTATGATAATGGTGCTCCAGCCAATCAGCTCCCATCTGTCATCATTGTGGGTGATAAAACTGGCTGCGTATGATACTGGTGCTCCAGCCAATCAGCTCCCATCTGTCATAATTGTGGGTGATAAAACTGGCTGCGTATGATACTGGTGCTCCAGCCAATCAGCTCCCATCTGTCATCGTTGTGGGTGATAAAACTGGCTGCGTATGATACTGGTGCTCCAGCCAATCAGCTCCCATCTGTCATCATTGTGGGTGATAAAACTGGCTGCGTATGATACAGGTGCTCCAGCCAATCAGCTCCCATCTGTCTTCCTTGTGGGTGATAAAACTGGCTGCGTATGATTCTGGTGCTCCAGCCAATCAGCTCCCATCTGTCATCGTTGTGGGTGATAAAACTGGCTGCGTATGATAATGGTGCTCCAGCCAATCAGCTCCCATCTGTCATCATTGTGGGTGATAAAACTGGCTGCGTATGATAATGGTGCTCCAGCAAATCAGCTCCCATCTGTCATCATTGTGGGTGATAAAACTGGCGGCGTATGATAATGGTGCTCCAGCCAATCAGCTCCCATCTGTCATCATTGTGGGTGATAAAACTGGCTGTGTATGATAATGGTGCTAAAGCCAATCAGCTCCCATCTGTCATCATTGTGGGTGATAAAACTGGCTGCGTATGATACTGGTGCTCCAGCCAATCAGCTCCCAACTGTCATCGTTGTGGGTGATAAAACTGGCTGCGTATGATACTGGTGCTCCAGCCAATCAGCTCCCAACAGTCATCATTGTGGGTGATAAAACTGGCTGCGTATGATACTGGTGCTCCAGCCAATCAGCTCCCCTCTGTCATCGTTGTGGGTGATAAAACTGGCTGCGTATGATACTGGTGCTCCAGCCAATCAGCTCCCATCTGTCATCATTGTGGGTGATAAAACTGGCTGCGTATGATACTGGTGCTCCAGCCAATCAGCTCCCATCTGTCATCATTGTGGGTGATAAAACTGGCTGCGTATGATACTGGTGCTCCAGCCAATCAGCTCCCAACTGTCATCATTGTGGGTGATAAAACTGGCTGCGTATGATACTGGTGCTCCAGCCAATCAGCTCCCATCTGTCATCATTGTGGGTGATAAAACTGGCTGCGTATGATACTGGTGCTCCAGCCAATCAGCTCCCATCTGTCATCATTGTGGGTGATAAAACTGGCTGCGTATGATACTGGTGCTCCAGACAATCAGCTCCCATCTGTCATCGTTGTGGGTGATAAAACTGGCTGCGTATGATACTGGTGCTCCAGCCAATCAGCGCCCATCTGTCATCATTGTGGGTGATAAAACTGGCTGCGAATGATAATGGTGCTCCAGCCAATCAGCTCCCATCTGTCATCGTTGTGGGTGATAAAACTGGCTGCGTATGATACTGGTGCTCCAGCCAATCAGCTCCCATCTGTCATCATTGTGGGTGATAAAACTGGCTGCGTATGATACTGGTGCTCCAGCCAATCAGCTCCCATCTGTCATCGTTGTGGGTGATAAAACTGGCTGCGTATGATAATGGTGCTCCAGCCAATCAGGTCCCAACTGCCATCATTGTGGGTGATAAAACTGGCTGCGTAAGATACTGGTGCTCCAGCCAATCAGGTCCCATCTGTCATCGTTGTGGGTGATAAAACTGGTTGCGTACGATACTGGTGCTCCAGCCAATCAGCTCCCATCTGTCATCATTGTGGGTTATAAAACTGGCTGCCTATGATAATGTTGCTCCAGCCAATCAGCTCCCATCTGTCATCGCTGTGGGTGATAAAACTGGCTGCGTATGATAATGGTGCTCCAGCGAATCAGCTCCCATCTGTCATCGTTGTGGGTGATAAAACTGGCTGCGTATGATACTGGTGCTCCAGCCAATCAGCTCCCATCTGTCATCATTGTGGGTGATAAAACTGGCTGCGTATGATAATGGTGCTCCAGCCAATCAGGTCCCAACTGCCATCATTGTGGGTGTTAAAACTGGCTGCGTAAGATACTGGTGCTCCAGCCAATCAGGTACCATCTGTCATCGTTGTGGGTGATAAAACTGGCTGCGTATGATACTGCTGCTCCAGCCAATCAGCTCCCATCTGTCATCATTGTGGGTGATAAAACTGGCTGCTTATGATAATGGTGCTCCAGCCAATCAGCTCTCATCTGTCATCATTGTGGGTGATAAAACTGGCTGGGTATGATAATGGTGCACCAGCCAATCAGCTCCCAACTGTCATCATTGTGGGTGATAAAACTGGCTGCGTATGATACTGGTGCTCCAGCCAATCAGCTCCCAACTGTCATCATTGTGGGTGATAAAACTGGCAGCGTATGATACTGGTGCTCCAGCCAATCTGCTCCCATCTGTCATCATTGTGGGTGATAAAACTGGCTGCGTATGATAATGGTGCTCCAGCCAATCAGGTCCCATCTGTCATCGGTGTGGGTGATAAAACTTGCTGCGTATGATACTGGTGCTCCAGCCAATCAGCTCCCAACTGTCATCATTGAGGGTGATAAAACTGGCTGCGTATGATACTGGTGCTCCAGCCAATCAGCTCCCATCTGTCATCATTGTGGGTGATAAAACTGGCTGCGTATGATAATGGTGCTCCAGCCAACCAGCTCCCATCTGTCATCATTGTGGGTGATAAAACTGGCAGCGTATGATACTGGTGCTCCAGCCAATCAGCTCCCATCTGTCATCATTGTGGGTGATAAAACTGGCTGCGTATGAAACTGGTGCTCCAGCCAATCAGCTCCCATCTGTCTTCATTGTGGGTGATAAAACTGGCTGCGTATGATACTGGTGCTCCAGCCAATCAGCTCCCATCTGTCATCGTTGTGGGTGATAAAACTGGCTGCGTATGATACTGGTGCTCCAGCCAATCTGGTCCCATCTGTCATTGTGGGTGATAAAACTGGCTGAGTATGATACTGTTGCTCCAGCCAATCAGCTCCCATCTGTCTTCGTTGTGGGTGATAAAACTGGCTGCGTATGATACTGGTGCTCCAGCCAATCAGCTCCCATCTGTCATCATTGTGGGTGATAAAACTGGCTGCGTATGATATTGGTGCTCCAGCCAATCAGCTCCCATCTGTCATCGTTGTGGGTGATAAAACTGGCTGCGTATGATAATGGTGCACCAGCCAATCAGCTCCCATCTGTCATCATTGTGGGTGATAAAACTGGCTGCGTATGATACTGGTGCTCCAGCCAATCATCTCCCATCTGTCATCGTTGTGGGTGATAAAACTGGCTGCGTATGATACTGGTGCTCCAGCCAATCAGCTCCCATCTGTCATCATTGTGGGTGATAAAACTGGCTGCGTATGATAATGGTGCTCCAGCCAATCAGGTCCCAACTGCCATCATTGTGGGTGATAAAACTGGCTGCGTATGATACTGGTGCTCAAGCCAATCAGGTCCCATCTGTCATCGTTGTGGGTGATAAAACTGGCTGCGTATGATACTAGTGCTCCAGCCAATCAGCTCCCATCTGTCATCATTGTGGGTGATAAAAGTGGCTGCGTATGATAATGGTGCTCCAGCCAATCAGCTCCCATCTGTCATCGTTGTGGGTGATAAAACTGGCTGCGTATGATAATGGTGCTCCAGCCGATAACCTCCCATCTGTATTCATTGTGGGTGATAAAACTGGCTGCGTATGATAATGGTGCTCCAGCCAATCAGCTCCCATCTGTCTTCATTGTGGGTGATAAAACTGGCTGCCTATGATACTTGTGCTCCAGCCAATCAGCTCCCATCTGTCATCGTTGTGGGTGATAAAACTGGCTGCGTATGATACTGGTGCTCCAGCCAATCAGCTCCCAACTGTCATCGTTGTGGGTGATAAAACTGGCTGCGTATTATACTGGTGCTCCAGCCAATCAGCTCCCATCTGTCATCATTGTGGGTGATAAAACTGGCTGCGTATGATACTGGTGCTCCAGCCAATCAGCTCCCATCTGTCATCATTGTGGGTGATAAAACTGGCTGCGTATGATAATGGTGCTCCAGCCAATCAGCTCCCATCTGTCATCGTTGTGGGTGATAAAACTGGCTGCGTATGATAATGGTGCTCCAGCCAATCAGGTCCCATCTGTCATCGTTGTGGGTGATAAAACTGGCTGCGTATGATACTGGTGCTCCAGCCAATCAGCTCCCATCTGTCATCATTGTGGGTGATAAAACTGGCTGCGTATGATACTGGGGCTCCAGCCAATCAGCTCCCATCTGTCATCATTGTGGGTGATAAAACTGGCTGCATATGATAATGGTGCACTAGCCAATCAGCTCCCAACTGTCATCATTGTGGGTGATAAAACTGGCTGCGTATGATACTGGTGCTCCAGCCAATCAGCTCCCATCTGTCATCATTGTGGGTGATAAAACTGGCTGCGTATGATACTGGTGCTCCAGCCAATCAGCTCCCATCTGTCATCATTGTGGGTGATAAAACTGGCTGCGTATGATACTGGTGCTCCAGCCAATCAGCTCCCATCTGTCATCGTTGTGGGTGATAAAACTGGCTGCGTATGATACTGGTGCTCCAGCCAATCAGCTCCCATCTGTCATCATTGTGGGTGATAAAACTGGCTGCGTATGATACTTGTGCTCCAGCCAATCAGCTCCCATCTGTCTTCGTTGTGGGTGATAAAACTGGCTGCATATGATACTGGTGCTCCAGCCAATCAGCTCCCATCTGTCATCATTGTGGGTGATAAAACTGGCTGCGTATGATATTGGTGCTCCAGCCAATCAGCTCCCATCTGTCATCGTTGTGGGTGATAAAACTGGCTGCGTATGATAATGGTGCACCAGCCAATCAGCTCCCATCTGTCATCATTGTGGGAGATAAAACTGGCTGCGTATGATACTGGTGCTCCAGCAAATCAGCTCCCATCTGTCATCGTTGTGGGTGATAAAACTGGCTGCGTATGATACTGGTGCTCCAGCCAATCAGCTCCCATCTGTCATCATTGTGGGTGATAAAACTGGCTGCGTATGATAATGGTGCTCCAGCCAATCAGGTCCCAACTGCCATCATTGTGGGTGATAAAACTGGCTGCGTAAGATACTGGTGCTCCAGCCAATCAGGTCCCATCTGTCATCGTTGTGGGTGATAAAACTGGTTGCGTATGATACTGGTGCTCCAGCCAATCAGCTCCCATCTGTCATCATTGTGGGTGATAAAACTGGCTGCCTATGATAATGTTGCTCCAGCCAATCAGCTCCCATCTGTCATCGTTGTGGGTGATAAAACTGGCTGCGTATGATAATGGTGCTCCAGCCAATCAGCTCCCATCTGTCATCGTTGTGAGTGATAAAACTGGCTGCGTATGATAATGGTGCTCCAGCCGATAAGCTCCCATCTGTCTTCATTGTGGGTGATAAAACTGGCTGCGTATGATACTTGTGCTCCAGCCAATCAGCTCCCATCTGTCATCGTTGAGGATGATAAAACTGGCTGCGTATGATACTGGTGCTCCAGCCAGTCAGCTCCCATCTGTCATCGTTGAGGATGATCAAACTGGCTGCATATGATACTGGTGCTCCAGCCAATCAGCTCCCATCTGTCATCATTGTGGGAGATAAAACTGGCTGCGTATGATACTGGTGCTCCAGCAAATCAGCTCCCATCTGTCATCGTTGTGGGTGATAAAACTGGCTGCGTATGATACTGGTGCTCCAGCCAATCAGCTCCCATCTGTCATCATTGTGGGTGATAAAACTGGCTGCGTATGATAATGGTGCTCCAGCCAATCAGGTCCCAACTGCCATCATTGTGGGTGATAAAACTGGCTGCGTAAGATACTGGTGCTCCAGCCAATCAGGTCCCATCTGTCATCGTTGTGGGTGATAAAACTAGTTGCGTATGATACTGGTGCTCCAGCCAATCAGCTCCCATCTGTCATCATTGTGGGTGATAAAACTGGCTGCCTATGATAATGTTGCTTCAGCCAATCAGCTCCCATCTGTCATCGTTGTGGGTGATAAAACTGGCTGCGTATGATAATGGTGCTCCAGCCAATCAGCTCCCATCTGTCATCGTTGTGAGTGATAAAACTGGCTGCGTATGATAATGGTGCTCCAGCCGATAAGCTCCCATCTGTCTTCATTGTGGGTGATAAAACTGGCTGCGTATGATACTGGTGCTCCAGCCAATCAGCTCCCATCTGTCATCGTTGAGGATGATAAAACTGGCTGCGTATGATAATGGTGCTCCAGCCAATCAGCTCCCATCTGTCATCATTGTGGGTGATAAAACTGGCTGCGTATGATACTGGTGCTCCAGCCAATCAGGTCCCATCTGTCATTATTGTGGGTGATAAAACTGGCTGCGTATGATAATGGTGCACCAGCCAATCAGCTCCCATCTGTCATCATTGTGGGTGATAAAACTGGCTGCGTATGATACTGGTGCTCCAGCCAATCAGCTCCCATCTGTCATCATTGTGGGTGATAAAACTGGCTGCGTATGATACTTGTGCTCCAGCCAATCAGCTCCCATCTGTCTTCGTTGTGGGTGATAAAACTGGCTGCGTATGATACTGGTGCTCCAGCCAATCAGCTCCCATCTGTCATCATTGTGGGTGATAAAACTGGCTGCGTATGATATTGGTGCTCCAGCCAATCAGCTCCCATCTGTCATCGTTGTGGGTGATAAAACTGGCTGCGTATGATAATGGTGCACCAGCCAATCAGCTCCCATCTGTCATCATTGTGGGAGATAAAACTGGCTGCGTATGATACTGGTGCTCCAGCAAATCAGCTCCCATCTGTCATCGTTGTGGGTGATAAAACTGGCTGCGTATGATACTGGTGCTCCAGCCAATCAGCTCCCATCTGTCATCATTGTGGGTGATAAAACTGGCTGCGTATGATAATGGTGCTCCAGCCAATCAGGTCCCAACTACCATAATTGTGGGTGATAAAACTGGCTGCGTAAGATACTGGTGCTCCAGCCAATCAGGTCCCATCTGTCATCGTTGTGGGTGATAAAACTGGTTGCGTATGATACTGGTGCTCCAGCCAATCAGCTCCCATCTGTCATCATTGTGGGTGATAAAACTGGCTGCCTATGATAATGTTGCTCCAGCCAATCAGTTCCCATCTGTCATCGTTGTGGGTGATAAAACTGGCTGCGTATGATAATGGTGCTCCAGCCAATCAGCTCCCATCTGTCATCGTTGTGAGTGATAAAACTGGCTGCGTATGATAATGGTGCTCCAGCCGATAAGCTCCCATCTGTCTTCATTGTGGGTGATAAAACTGGCTGCGTATGATACTTGTGCTCCAGCCAATCAGCTCCCATCTGTCATCGTTGAGGATGATAAAACTGGCTGCGTATGATACTGGTGCTCCAGCCAGTCAGCTCCCATCTGTCATCGTTGAGGATAATAAAACTGGCTGCATATGATACTGGTGCTCCAGGCAATCAGCTCCCATCTGTCATCATTGTGGGTGATAAAACTGGCTGCGTATGATAATGGTGCTCCAGCCAATCAGCTCCCATCTGTCATCATTGTGGGTGATAAAACTGGCTGCGTATGATAATGGTGCACCAGGCAATCAGCTCCCATCTGTCATCATTGTGGGAGATAAAACTGGCTGCGTATGATAATGGTGCTCCAGCCGATAAGCTCCCATCTGTCTTCATTGTGGGTGATAAAACTGGCTGCGTATGAAACTGGTGCTCCAGCCAATCAGCTCCCATCTGTCATCGTTGAGGATGATAAAACTGGCTGCGTATGATAATGGTGCTCCAGCCAATCAGCTCCCATCTGTCATCATTGTGGGTGATAAAACTGGCTGCGTATGATACTGGTGCTCCAGCCAATCAGGTCCCATCTGTCATTATTGTGGGTGATAAAACTGGCTGCGTATGATAATGGTGCACCAGCCAATCAGCTCCCATCTGTCATCATTGTGGGTGATAAAACTGGCTGCGTATGATACTGGTGCTCCAGCCAAACAGCTCCCAACTGTCATCATTGTGGGTGATAAAACTGGCAGCGTATGATACTGGTGCTCCAGCCAATCTGCTCCCATCTGTCATCATTGTGGGTGATAAAACTGGCTGCGTATGATAATGGTGCTCCAGCCAATCAGGTCCCATCTGTCATCGGTGTGGGTGATAAAACTTGCGGCGTATGATACTGGTGCTCCAGCCAATCAGCTCCCAACTGTCATCATTGAGGGTGATAAAACTGGCTGCGTATGATACTGGTGCTCCAGCCAATCAGCTCCCATCTGTCATCATTGTGGGTGATAAAACTGGCTGCGTATGATAATGGTGCTCCAGCCAACCAGCTCCCATCTGTCATCATTGTGGGTGATAAAACTGGCAGCGTATGATACTGGTGCTCCAGCCAATCAGCTCCCATCTGTCATCATTGTGGGTGATAAAACTGGCTGCGTATGAAACTGGTGCTCCAGCCAATCAGCTCCCATCTGTCTTCATTGTGGGTGATAAAACTGGCTGCGTATGATACTGGTGCTCCAGCCAATCAGCTCCCATCTGTCATCGTTGTGGGTGATAAAACTGGCTGCGTATGATACTGGTGCTCCAGCCAATCTGGTCCCATCTGTCATTGTGGGTGATAAAACTGGCTGAGTATGATACTGTTGCTCCAGCCAATGAGCTCCCATCTGTCTTCGTTGTGGGTGATAAAACTGGCTGCGTATGATACTGGTGCTCCAGCCAATCAGCTCCCATCTGTCATCATTGTGGGTGATAAAACTGGCTGCGTATGATATTGGTGCTCCAGCCAATCAGCTCCCATCTGTCATCGTTGTGGGTGATAAAACTGGCTGCGTATGATAATGGTGCACCAGCCAATTAGCTCCCATCTGTCATCATTGTGGGTGATAAAACTGGCTGCGTAAGATACTGGTGCTCCAGCCAATCATCTCCCATCTGTCATCGTTGTGGGTGATAAAACTGGCTGCGTATGATACTGGTGCTCCAGCCAATCAGCTCCCATCTGTCATCATTGTGGGTGATAAAACTGGCTGCGTATGATAATGGTGCTCCAGCCAATCAGGTCCCAACTGCCATCATTGTGGGTGATAAAACTGGCTGCGTATGATACTGGTGCTCAAGCCAATCAGGTCCCATCTGTCATCGTTGTGGGTGATAAAACTGGCTGCGTATGATACTAGTGCTCCAGCCAATCAGCTCCCATCTGTCATCATTGTGGGTGATAAAAGTGGCTGCGTATGATAATGGTGCTCCAGCCAATCAGCTCCCATCTGTCATCGTTGTGGGTGATAAAACTGGCTGCGTATGATAATGGTGCTCCAGCCGATAACCTCCCATCTGTATTCATTGTGGGTGATAAAACTGGCTGCGTATGATAATGGTGCTCCAGCCAATCAGCTCCCATCTGTCTTCATTGTGGGTGATAAACCTGGCTGCCTATGATACTTGTGCTCCAGCCAATCAGCTCCCATCTGTCATCGTTGTGGGTGATAAAACTGGCTGCGTATGATACTGGTGCTCCAGCCAATCAGCTCCCAACTGTCATCGTTGTGGGTGATAAAACTGGCTGCGTATGATACTGGTGCTCCAGCCAATCAGCTCCCATCTGTCATCATTGTGGGTGATAAAACTGGCTGCGTATGATACTGGTGCTCCAGCCAATCAGCTCCCATCTGTCATCATTGTGGGTGATAAAACTGGCTGCGTATGATAATGGTGCTCCAGTCAATCAGCTCCCATCTGTCATCGTTGTGGGTGATAAAACTGGCTGCGTATGATAATGGTGCTCCAGCCAATCAGGTCCCATCTGTCATCGTTGTGGGTGATAACACTGGCTGCGTATGATACTGGTGCTCCAGCCAATCAGCTCCCATCTGTCATCATTGTGGGTGATAAAACTGGCTGCGTATGATACTGGGGCTCCAGCCAATCAGCTCCCATCTGTCATCATTGTGGGTGATAAAACTGGCTGCATATGATAATGGTGCACTAGCCAATCAGCTCCCAACTGTCATCATTGTGGGTGATAAAACTGGCTGCGTATGATACTGGTGCTCCAGCCAATCAGCTCCCATCTGTCATCATTGTGGGTGATAAAACTGGCTGCGTATGATACTGGTGCTCCAGCCAATCAGCTCCCATCTGTCATCATTGTGGGTGATAAAAATGGCTGCGTATGATACTGGTGCTCCAGCCAATCAGCTCCCATCTGTCATCGTTGTGGGTGATAAAACTGGCTGCGTATGATACTGGTGCTCCAGCCAATCAGCTCCCATCTGTCATCATTGTGGGTGATAAAACTGGCTGCGTATGATACTTGTGCTCCAGCCAATCAGCTCCCAACTGCCATCATTGTGGGTGATAAAACTGGCTGCGTATGATACTGGTGCTCAAGCCAATCAGGTCCCATCTGTCATCGTTGTGGGTGATAAAACTGGCTGCGTATGATACTAGTGCTCCAGCCAATCAGCTCCCATCTGTCATCATTGTGGGTGATAAAAGTGGCTGCGTATGATAATGGTGCTCCAGCCAATCAGCTCCCATCTGTCATCGTTGTGGGTGATAAAACTGGCTGCGTATGATAATGGTGCTCCAGCCGATAACCTCCCATCTGTATTCATTGTGGGTGATAAAACTGGCTGCGTATGATAATGGTGCTCCAGCCAATCAGCTCCCATCTGTCTTCATTGTGGGTGATAAACCTGGCTGCCTATGATACTTGTGCTCCAGCCAATCAGCTCCCATCTGTCATCGTTGTGGGTGATAAAACTGGCTGCGTATGATACTGGTGCTCCAGCCAATCAGCTCCCAACTGTCATCGTTGTGGGTGATAAAACTGGCTGCGTATGATACTGGTGCTCCAGCCAATCAGCTCCCATCTGTCATCATTGTGGGTGATAAAACTGGCTGCGTATGATACTGGTGCTCCAGCCAATCAGCTCCCATCTGTCATCATTGTGGGTGATAAAACTGGCTGCGTATGATAATGGTGCTCCAGCCAATCAGCTCCCATCTGTCATCGTTGTGGGTGATAAAACTGGCTGCGTATGATAATGGTGCTCCAGCCAATCAGGTCCCATCTGTCATCGTTGTGGGTGATAAAACTGGCTGCGTATGATACTGGTGCTCCAGCCAATCAGCTCCCATCTGTCATCATTGTGGGTGATAAAACTGGCTGCGTATGATACTGGGGCTCCAGCCAATCAGCTCCCATCTGTCATCATTGTGGGTGATAAAACTGGCTGCATATGATAATGGTGCACTAGCCAATCAGCTCCCAACTGTCATCATTGTGGGTGATAAAACTGGCTGCGTATGATACTGGTGCTCCAGCCAATCAGCTCCCATCTGTCATCATTGTGGGTGATAAAACTGGCTGCGTATGATACTGGTGCTCCAGCCAATCAGCTCCCATCTGTCATCATTGTGGGTGATAAAAATGGCTGCGTATGATACTGGTGCTCCAGCCAATCAGCTCCCATCTGTCATCGTTGTGGGTGATAAAACTGGCTGCGTATGATACTGGTGCTCCAGCCAATCAGCTCCCATCTGTCATCATTGTGGGTGATAAAACTGGCTGCGTATGATACTTGTGCTCCAGCCAATCAGCTCCCATCTGTCATCATTGTGGGTGATAAAACTGGCTGCGTATGATATTGGTGCTCCAGCCAATCAGCTCCCATCTGTCATCGTTGTGGGTGATAAAACTGGCTGCGTATGATAATGGTGCACCAGCCAATCAGCTCCCATCTGTCATCATTGTGGGAGATAAAACTGGCTGCGTATGATACTGGTGCTCCAGCAAATCAGCTCCCATCTGTCATCGTTGTGGGTGATAAAACTGGCTGCGTATGATACTGGTGCTCCAGCCAATCAGCTCCCATCTGTCATCATTGTGGGTGATAAAACTGGCTGCGTATGATAATGGTGCTCCAGCCAATCAGGTCCCAACTACCATAATTGTGGGTGATAAAACTGGCTGCGTAAGATACTGGTGCTCCAGCCAATCAGGTCCCATCTGTCATCGTTGTGGGTGATAAAACTGGTTGCGTATGATACTGGTGCTCCAGCCAATCAGCTCCCATCTGTCATCATTGTGGGTGATAAAACTGGCTGCCTATGATAATGTTGCTCCAGCCAATCAGTTCCCATCTGTCATCGTTGTGGGTGATAAAACTGGCTGCGTATGATAATGGTGCTCCAGCCAATCAGCTCCCATCTGTCATCGTTGTGAGTGATAAAACTGGCTGCGTATGATAATGGTGCTCCAGCCGATAAGCTCCCATCTGTCTTCATTGTGGGTGATAAAACTGGCTGCGTATGATACTTGTGCTCCAGCCAATCAGCTCCCATCTGTCATCGTTGAGGATGATAAAACTGGCTGCGTATGATACTGGTGCTCCAGCCAGTCAGCTCCCATCTGTCATCGTTGAGGATAATAAAACTGGCTGCATATGATACTGGTGCTCCAGGCAATCAGCTCCCATCTGTCATCATTGTGGGTGATAAAACTGGCTGCGTATGATAATGGTGCTCCAGCCAATCAGCTCCCATCTGTCATCATTGTGGGTGATAAAACTGGCTGCGTATGATAATGGTGCACCAGGCAATCAGCTCCCATCTGTCATCATTGTGGGAGATAAAACTGGCTGCGTATGATACTGGTGCTCCAGCAAATCAGCTCCCATCTGTCATCGTTGTGGGTGATAAAACTGGCTGCGTATGATACTGGTGCTCCAGCCAATCAGCTCCCATCTGTCATCATTGTGGGTGATAAAACTGGCTGCGTATGATAATGGTGCTCCAGCCAATCAGGTCCCAACTGCCATCATTGTGGGTGATAAAACTGGCTGCGTAAGATACTGGTGCTCCAGCCAATCAGGTCCCATCTGTCATCGTTGTGGGTGATAAAACTGGTTGCGTATGATACTGGTGCTCCAGCCAATCAGCTCCCATCTGTCATCATTGTGGGTGATAAAACTGGCTGCCTATGATAATGTTGCTCCAGCCAATCAGCTCCCATCTGTCATCGTTGTGGGTGATAAAACTGGCTGCGTATGATAATGGTGCTCCAGCCAATCAGCTCCCATCTGTCATCGTTGTGAGTGATAAAACTGGCTGCGTATGATAATGGTGCTCCAGCCGATAAGCTCCCATCTGTCTTCATTGTGGGTGATAAAACTGGCTGCGTATGAAACTGGTGCTCCAGCCAATCAGCTCCCATCTGTCATCGTTGAGGATGATAAAACTGGCTGCGTATGATAATGGTGCTCCAGCCAATCAGCTCCCATCTGTCATCATTGTGGGTGATAAAACTGGCTGCGTATGATACTGGTGCTCCAGCCAATCAGGTCCCATCTGTCATTATTGTGGGTGATAAAACTGGCTGCGTATGATAATGGTGCACCAGCCAATCAGCTCCCATCTGTCATCATTGTGGGTGATAAAACTGGCTGCGTATGATACTGGTGCTCCAGCCAAACAGCTCCCAACTGTCATCATTGTGGGTGATAAAACTGGCAGCGTATGATACTGGTGCTCCAGCCAATCTGCTCCCATCTGTCATCATTGTGGGTGATAAAACTGGCTGCGTATGATAATGGTGCTCCAGCCAATCAGGTCCCATCTGTCATCGGTGTGGGTGATAAAACTTGCGGCGTATGATACTGGTGCTCCAGCCAATCAGCTCCCAACTGTCATCATTGAGGGTGATAAAACTGGCTGCGTATGATACTGGTGCTCCAGCCAATCAGCTCCCATCTGTCATCATTGTGGGTGATAAAACTGGCTGCGTATGATAATGGTGCTCCAGCCAACCAGCTCCCATCTGTCATCATTGTGGGTGATAAAACTGGCAGCGTATGATACTGGTGCTCCAGCCAATCAGCTCCCATCTGTCATCATTGTGGGTGATAAAACTGGCTGCGTATGAAACTGGTGCTCCAGCCAATCAGCTCCCATCTGTCTTCATTGTGGGTGATAAAACTGGCTGCGTATGATACTGGTGCTCCAGCCAATCAGCTCCCATCTGTCATCGTTGTGGGTGATAAAACTGGCTGCGTATGATACTGGTGCTCCAGCCAATCTGGTCCCATCTGTCATTGTGGGTGATAAAACTGGCTGAGTATGATACTGTTGCTCCAGCCAATGAGCTCCCATCTGTCTTCGTTGTGGGTGATAAAACTGGCTGCGTATGATACTGGTGCTCCAGCCAATCAGCTCCCATCTGTCATCATTGTGGGTGATAAAACTGGCTGCGTATGATATTGGTGCTCCAGCCAATCAGCTCCCATCTGTCATCGTTGTGGGTGATAAAACTGGCTGCGTATGATAATGGTGCACCAGCCAATCAGCTCCCATCTGTCATCATTGTGGGTGATAAAACTGGCTGCGTAAGATACTGGTGCTCCAGCCAATCATCTCCCATCTGTCATCGTTGTGGGTGATAAAACTGGCTGCGTATGATACTGGTGCTCCAGCCAATCAGCTCCCATCTGTCATCATTGTGGGTGATAAAACTGGCTGCGTATGATAATGGTGCTCCAGCCAATCAGGTCCCAACTGCCATCATTGTGGGTGATAAAACTGGCTGCGTATGATACTGGTGCTCAAGCCAATCAGGTCCCATCTGTCATCGTTGTGGGTGATAAAACTGGCTGCGTATGATACTAGTGCTCCAGCCAATCAGCTCCCATCTGTCATCATTGTGGGTGATAAAAGTGGCTGCGTATGATAATGGTGCTCCAGCCAATCAGCTCCCATCTGTCATCGTTGTGGGTGATAAAACTGGCTGCGTATGATAATGGTGCTCCAGCCGATAACCTCCCATCTGTATTCATTGTGGGTGATAAAACTGGCTGCGTATGATAATGGTGCTCCAGCCAATCAGCTCCCATCTGTCTTCATTGTGGGTGATAAACCTGGCTGCCTATGATACTTGTGCTCCAGCCAATCAGCTCCCATCTGTCATCGTTGTGGGTGATAAAACTGGCTGCGTATGATACTGGTGCTCCAGCCAATCAGCTCCCAACTGTCATCGTTGTGGGTGATAAAACTGGCTGCGTATGATACTGGTGCTCCAGCCAATCAGCTCCCATCTGTCATCATTGTGGGTGATAAAACTGGCTGCGTATGATACTGGTGCTCCAGCCAATCAGCTCCCATCTGTCATCATTGTGGGTGATAAAACTGGCTGCGTATGATAATGGTGCTCCAGCCAATCAGCTCCCATCTGTCATCGTTGTGGGTGATAAAACTGGCTGCGTATGATAATGGTGCTCCAGCCAATCAGGTCCCATCTGTCATCGTTGTGGGTGATAAAACTGGCTGCGTATGATACTGGTGCTCCAGCCAATCAGCTCCCATCTGTCATCATTGTGGGTGATAAAACTGGCTGCGTATGATACTGGGGCTCCAGCCAATCAGCTCCCATCTGTCATCATTGTGGGTGATAAAACTGGCTGCATATGATAATGGTGCACTAGCCAATCAGCTCCCAACTGTCATCATTGTGGGTGATAAAACTGGCTGCGTATGATACTGGTGCTCCAGCCAATCAGCTCCCATCTGTCATCATTGTGGGTGATAAAACTGGCTGCGTATGATACTGGTGCTCCAGCCAATCAGCTCCCATCTGTCATCATTGTGGGTGATAAAAATGGCTGCGTATGATACTGGTGCTCCAGCCAATCAGCTCCCATCTGTCATCGTTGTGGGTGATAAAACTGGCTGCGTATGATACTGGTGCTCCAGCCAATCAGCTCCCATCTGTCATCATTGTGGGTGATAAAACTGGCTGCGTATGATACTTGTGCTCCAGCCAATCAGCTCCCATCTGTCTTCGTTGTGGGTGATAAAACTGGCTGCATATGATACTGGTGCTCCAGCCAATCAGCTCCCATCTGTCATCATTGTGGGTGATAAAACTGGCTGCGTATGATATTGGTGCTCCAGCCAATCAGCTCCCATCTGTCATCGTTGTGGGTGATAAAACTGGCTGCGTATGATAATGGTGCACCAGCCAATCAGCTCCCATCTGTCATCATTGTGGGAGATAAAACTGGCTGCGTATGATACTGGTGCTCCAGCAAATCAGCTCCCATCTGTCATCGTTGTGGGTGATAAAACTGGCTGCGTATGATACTGGTGCTCCAGCCAATCAGCTCCCATCTGTCATCATTGTGGGTGATAAAACTGGCTGCGTATGATAATGGTGCTCCAGCCAATCAGGTCCCAACTGCCATCATTGTGGGTGATAAAACTGGCTGCGTAAGATACTGGTGCTCCAGCCAATCAGGTCCCATCTGTCATCGTTGTGGGTGATAAAACTGGTTGCGTATGATACTGGTGCTCCAGCCAATCAGCTCCCATCTGTCATCATTGTGGGTGATAAAACTGGCTGCCTATGATAATGTTGCTCCAGCCAATCAGCTCCCATCTGTCATCGTTGTGGGTGATAAAACTGGCTGCGTATGATAATGGTGCTCCAGCCAATCAGCTCCCATCTGTCATCGTTGTGAGTGATAAAACTGGCTGCGTATGATAATGGTGCTCCAGCCGATAAGCTCCCATCTGTCTTCATTGTGGGTGATAAAACTGGCTGCGTATGATACTTGTGCTCCAGCCAATCAGCTCCCATCTGTCATCGTTGAGGATGATAAAACTGGCTGCGTATGATACTGGTGCTCCAGCCAGTCAGCTCCCATCTGTCATCGTTGAGGATGATAAAACTGGCTGCATATGATACTGGTGCTCCAGCCAATCAGCTCCCATCTGTCATCATTGTGGGTGATAAAACTGGCTGCGTATGATAATGGTGCTCCAGCCAATCAGCTCCCATCTGTCATCATTGTGGGTGATAAAACTGGCTGCGTATGATAATGGTGCACCAGGCAATCAGCTCCCATCTGTCATCATTGTGGGAGATAAAACTGGCTGCGTATGATACTGGTGCTCCAGCAAATCAGCTCCCATCTGTCATCGTTGTGGGTGATAAAACTGGCTGCGTATGATACTGGTGCTCCAGCCAATCAGCTCCCATCTGTCATCATTGTGGGTGATAAAACTGGCTGCGTATGATAATGGTGCTCCAGCCAATCAGGTCCCAACTGCCATCATTGTGGGTGATAAAACTGGCTGCGTAAGATACTGGTGCTCCAGCCAATCAGGTCCCATCTGTCATCGTTGTGGGTGATAAAACTAGTTGCGTATGATACTGGTGCTCCAGCCAATCAGCTCCCATCTGTCATCATTGTGGGTGATAAAACTGGCTGCCTATGATAATGTTGCTCCAGCCAATCAGCTCCCATCTGTCATCGTTGTGGGTGATAAAACTGGCTGCGTATGATAATGGTGCTCCAGCCAATCAGCTCCCATCTGTCATCGATGTGAGTGATAAAACTGGCTGCGTATGATAATGGTGCTCCAGCCGATAAGCTCCCATCTGTCTTCATTGTGGGTGATAAAACTGGCTGCGTATGATACTGGTGCTCCAGCCAATCAGCTCCCATCTGTCATCGTTGAGGATGATAAAACTGGCTGCGTATGATAATGGTGCTCCAGCCAATCAGCTCCCATCTGTCATCATTGTGGGTGATAAAACTGGCTGCGTATGATACTGGTGCTCCAGCCAATCAGGTCCCATCTGTCATTATTGTGGGTGATAAAACTGGCTGCGTATGATAATGGTGCACCAGCCAATCAGCTCCCATCTGTCATCACTGTGGGTGATAAAACTGGCTGCGTATGATACTGGTGCTCCAGCCAATCAGCTCCCATCTGTCATCATTGTGGGTGATAAAACTGGCTGCGTATGATACTTGTGCTCCAGCCAATCAGCTCCCATCTGTCTTCGTTGTGGGTGATAAAACTGGCTGCGTATGATACTGGTGCTCCAGCCAATCAGCTCCCATCTGTCATCATTGTGGGTGATAAAACTGGCTGCGTATGATATTGGTGCTCCAGCCAATCAGCTCCCATCTGTCATCGTTGTGGGTGATAAAACTGGCTGCGTATGATAATGGTGCACCAGCCAATCAGCTCCCATCTGTCATCATTGTGGGAGATAAAACTGGCTGCGTATGATACTGGTGCTCCAGCAAATCAGCTCCCATCTGTCATCGTTGTGGGTGATAAAACTGGCTGCGTATGATACTGGTGCTCCAGCCAATCAGCTCCCATCTGTCATCATTGTGGGTGATAAAACTGGCTGCGTATGATAATGGTGCTCCAGCCAACCAGGTCCCAACTGCCATAATTGTGGGTGATAAAACTGGCTGCGTAAGATACTGGTGCTCCAGCCAATCAGGTCCCATCTGTCATCGTTGTGGGTGATAAAACTGGTTGCGTATGATACTGGTGCTCCAGCCAATCAGGTCCCATCTGTCATCATTGTGGGTGATAAAACTGGATGCCTATGATAATGTTGCTCCAGCCAATCAGTTCCCATCTGTCATCGTTGTGGGTGATAAAACTGGCTGCGTATGATAATGGTGCTCCAGCCAATCAGCTCCCATCTGTCATCGTTGTGAGTGATAAAACTGGCTGCGTATGATAATGGTGCTCCAGCCGATAAGCTCCCATCTGTCTTCATTGTGGGTGATAAAACTGGCTGCGTATGATACTTGTGCTCCAGCCAATCAGCTCCCATCTGTCATCGTTGAGGATGATAAAACTGGCTGCGTATGATACTGGTGCTCCAGCCAGTCAGCTCCCATCTGTCATCGTTGAGGATAATAAAACTGGCTGCATATGATACTGGTGCTCCAGCCAATCAGCTCCCATCTGTTATCATTGTGGGTGATAAAACTGGCTGCGTATGATAATGGTGCTCCAGCCAATCAGCTCCCATCTGTCATCATTGTGGGTGATAAAACTGGCTGCGTATGATAATGGTGCACCAGGCAATCAGCTCCCATCTGTCATCATTGTGGGAGATAAAACTGGCTGCGTATGATACTGGTGCTCCAGCAAATCAGCTCCCATCTGTCATCGTTGTGGGTGATAAAACTGGCTGCGTATGATACTGGTGCTCCAGCCAATCAGCTCCCATCTGTCATCATTGTGGGTGATAAAACTGGCTGCGTATGATAATGGTGCTCCAGCCAATCAGGTCCCAACTGCCATCATTGTGGGTGATAAAACTGGCTGCGTAAGATACTGGTGCTCCAGCCAATCAGGTCCCATCTGTCATCGTTGTGGGTGATAAAACTGGTTGCGTATGATACTGGTGCTCCAGCCAATCAGCTCCCATCTGTCATCATTGTGGGTGATAAAACTGGCTGCCTATGATAATGTTGCTCCAGCCAATCAGCTCCCATCTGTCATCGTTGTGGGTGATAAAACTGGCTGCGTATGATAATGGTGCTCCAGCCAATCAGCTCCCATCTGTCATCGTTGTGAGTGATAAAACTGGCTGCGTATGATAATGGTGCTCCAGCCGATAAGCTCCCATCTGTCTTCATTGTGGGTGATAAAACTGGCTGCGTATGATACTGGTGCTCCAGCCAATCAGCTCCCATCTGTCATCGTTGAGGATGATAAAACTGGCTGCGTATGATAATGGTGCTCCAGCCAATCAGCTCCCATCTGTCATCATTGTGGGTGATAAAACTGGCTGCGTATGATACTGGTGCTCCAGCCAATCAGGTCCCATCTGTCATTATTGTGGGTGATAAAACTGGCTGCGTATGATAATGGTGCACCAGCCAATCAGCTCCCATCTGTCATCATTGTGGGTGATAAAACTGGCTGCGTATGATACTGGTGCTCCAGCCAATCAGCTCCCATCTGTCATCGTTGTGGGTGATAAAACTGGCTGCGTATGATACTGGTGCTCCAGCCAATCAGCTCCCATCTGTCATAGTTGTGGGTGATAAAACTGGCTGCGTATGATAATGGTGCTCCAGCCAATCAGCTCCCATCTGTCATCGTTGTGGGTGATAAAACTGGCTGCGTATGATAATTGTGCACCAGCCAATCAGCTCCCATCTGTCATCGTTGTGGGTGATAAAACTGGCTGCGTATGATAATGGTGCTCCTGCCAATCAGGTCCCATCTGTCATCGTTGTGGGTGATAAAACTGGCTGCGTATGATTCTGGTGCTCCAGCCAATCAGGTCCCATCTGTCATCATTGTGGGTGATAAAACTGGCTGCGTATGATAATGGTGCTCCTGCCAATCAGCTCCCATCTGTCATCGTTGTGGGTGATAAAACTGGCTGCGTATGATAATGGTGCTCCAGCCAATCAGCTCCCATCTGTCATCATTGTGGGTGATAAAACTGGCTGCGTATGATACTGGTGCTCCAGCCAATCAGCTCCCATCTGTCATCGTTGTGGGTGATAAAACTGGCTGCATATGATACTGGTGCTCCAGCCAATCAGCTCCCATATGTCATCGTTGTGGGTGATAAAACTGGCTACGTATGATAATGGTGCTCCAGCCAATCAGCTCCCATCTGTGATCATTGTGGGTGATAAAACTGGCTGCGTGTAATACTGGTGCTCCAGCCAATCAGCTCCCATCTGTCATCGTTGTGGGTGATAAAACTGGCTGCGTATGGTAATGGTGCTCCAGCCAATCAGCTCCCATCTGTCATCGTTGTGGGTGATAAAACTGGCTGCGTATGATACTGGTGCTCCAGCCAATCAGCTCCCATCTGCCATCGTTGCGGGTGATAAAACTGGCTGCGTATGATAATAGTGCACCAGCCAATCAGCTCCCATCTGTCATCATTGTGGGTGATAAAACTGGCTGCGTATGATAATGGTGCTTCAGCCAATCAGCTCCCATCTGTCATCGTTGTGGGTGATAAAACTGGCTGCGTATGATACTGGTGCTCCAGCCAATCAGCTCCCATCTGTCATCGTTGTGGGTGATAAAACTGCCTGCGTATGATACTGGTGCTCCAGCCAATCAGCTCCCATCTGTCATCGTTGTGGGTGATAAAACTGGCTGCATATGATACTGGTGCTCCAGCCAATCAGCTCCCATCTGTCATCATTGTGGGTGATAAAACTGGCTGCGTATGATACTGGTGCTCCAGCCAATCAGCTCCCATCTGTCATCATTGTGGGTGATAAAACTGGCTGCGTATGATTCTGGTGCTCCAGCCAATCAGCTCCCATCTGTCATCGTTGTGGGTGATAAAACTGGCTGCGTATGATAATGGTGCTCCAGCCAATCAGCTCCCATCTGTCATCATTGTGGGTGATAAAACTGGCTGCCTATGATTCTGGTGCTCCAGCCAATCAGCTCCCATCTGTCATCGTTGTGGGTGATAAAACTGGCTGCGTATGATAATGGTGCTCAAGCCAATCAGCTCCCATCTGTCATCATGGTGGGTGATAAAACTGGCTGCGTATGATACTGGTGCTCCAGCCAATCAGCTCCCATCTGTCATCATTGTGGGTGATAAAACTGGCTGCGTATGATATTGGTGCTCCAGCCAATCAGCTCCCATCTGTCATCATTGTGGGTGATAAAACTGGCTGCGTATGATTCTGGTGCTCCAGCCAATCAGCTCCCATCTGTCATCGTTGTGGGTGATAAAACTGGCTGCGTATGATAATGGTGCTCCAGCCAATCAGCTCCCATCTGTCATCATTGTGGGTGATAAAACTGGCTGCGTATGATACTGGTGCTCCAGCCAATCAGCTCTCATCTGTCATCGTTGTGGGAGATAAAACTGGCTGCATATGATACTGGTGCTCCAGCCAATCAGCTCCCATCTGTCATCATTGTGGGTGATAAAACTGGCTGCGTATTATAATGGTGCACCAGCCAATCAGCTCCCATCTGTCATCATTGTGGGTGATAAAACTGGCTGCGTATGATTCTGGTGCTCCAGCCAATCAGCTCCCATCTGTCATCGTTGTGGGTGATAAAACTGGCTGCGTATGATAATGGTGCTCAAGCCAATCAGCTCCCATCTGTCATCATGGTGGGTGATAAAACTGGCTGCGTATGATACTGGTGCTCCAGCCAATCAGCTCCCATCTGTCATCATTGTGGGAGATAAAACTGGCTGCGTATGATACTGGTGCTCCAGCCAATCAGCTCCCATCTGTCATCATTGTGGGTGATAAAACTGGCTGTGTATGATAATGGTGCTCCAGCCAATCAGCTCCCATCTGTCATCATTGTGGGTGATAAAACTGGCTGCGTATGATACTGGTGCTCCAGCCAATCAGCTCCCATCTGTCATCATTGTGAGTGATAAAACTGGCTGCGTATGATACTGGTGCTCCAGCCAATCAGCTCCCATCTGTCATCGTTGTGGGTGATAAAACTGGCTGCATATGATACTATTGCTCCAGCCAATCAGCTCCCAACTGTCATCTTTGTGGGTGATAAAACTGCCTGGGTATGATAATGGTGCTCCAGCCAATCAGCTCCCATCTGTAATCATTGTGGGTGATAAAACTGGCTGCGTATGATAATGGTGCTCCATCCAATCAGGTCCCAACTGCCATCATTGTGGGTGATAAAACTGGCTGCATAAGATACTGGTGCTCCAGCCAATCAGCTCCCATCTGTCATCATTGTGGGTGATAAAACTGGCTGCCTATGATAATGTTGCTCCAGCCAATCAGCTCCCATCTGTCATCGTTGTGGGTGATAAAACTGGCTGCGTATGATAATGGTGCTCCAGCCAATCAGCTCCCATCTGTCATCGTTGTGAGTGATAAAACTGGCTGCGTATGATAATGGTGCTCCAGCCGATATGCTCCCATCTGTCTTCATTGTGGGTGATAAAACTGGCTGCGTATGATACTGGTGCTCCAGCCAATCAGCTCCCATCTGTCATCGTTGAGGATGATAAAACTGGCTGCGGATGATACTGGTGCTCCAGCCAGTCAGCTCCCATCTGTCATCGTTGAGGATGATAAAACTGGCTGCGTATGATACTGGTGCTCCAGCCAATCAGCTCCCATCTGTCATCATTGTGGGTGATAAAACTGGCTGCGTATGATAATGGTGCTCCAGCCAATCAGCTCCCATCTGTCATCATTGTGGGTGATAAAACTGGCTGCGTATGATAATGGTGCTCCAGCCAATCAGCTCCCATCTGTCATCATTGTGGGTGATAAAACTGGCTGCGTATGATACTGGTGCTCCAGCCAATCAGGTCCCATCTGTCATTATTGTGGGTGATAAAACTGGCTGCGTATGATAATGGTGCACCAGCCAATCAGCTCCCATCTGTCATCATTGTGGGTGATAAAACTGGCTGCGTATGATACTGGTGCTCCAGCCAATCAGCTCCCATCTGTCATCGTTGTGGGTGATAAAACTGGCTGCGTAATATACTGGTGCTCCAGCCAATCAGCTCCCATCTGTCATAGTTGTGGGTGATAAAACTGGCTGCGTATGATAATGGGGCTCCAGCCAATCAGCTCCCATCTGTCATCGTTGTGGGTGATAAAACTGGCTGCGTATGATAATGGTGCACCAGCCAATCAGCTCCCATCTGTCATCGTTGTGGGTGATAAAACTGGCTGCGTATGATAATGGTGCTCCTGCCAATCAGGTCCCATCTGTCATCGTTGTGGGTGATAAAACTGGCTGCGTATGATACTGGTGCTCCAGCCAATCAGCTCCCATCTGTCATTGTTGTGGGTGATAAAACTGGCTGCGTATGATACTGGTGCTCCAGCCAATCAGCTCCCATCTGTCATTGTTGTGGGTGATAAAACTGGCTGCGTATGATAATGGTGCTCCAGCCAATCAGGTCCCATCTGTCATCATTGTGGGTGATAAAACTGGCTGCGTATGATTCTGGTGCTCCAGCCAATCAGGTCCCATCTGTCATTGTTGTGGGTGATAAAACTGGCTGCGTATGATTCTGGTGCTCCAGCCAATCAGGTCCCATCTGTCATCATTGTGGGTGATAAAACTGGCTGCGTATGATAATGGTGCTCCTGCCAATCAGCTCCCATCTGTCATCGTTGTGGGTGATAAAACTGGCTGCGTATGATACTGGTGCTCCAGCCAATCAGCTCCCATCTGTCATTGTTGTGGGTGATAAAACTGGCTGCATATGATACTGGTGCTCCAGCCAATCAGCTCCCATATGTCATCGTTGTGGGTGATAAAACTGGCTGCGTATGATACTGGTGCTCC
The DNA here is from genome assembly GCA_031769625.1 of Taudactylus pleione. NCBI lineage: Eukaryota > Metazoa > Chordata > Amphibia > Anura > Myobatrachidae > Taudactylus > Taudactylus pleione. The sequence goes on from JAUIMM010000616.1 coordinate 950,271, forward strand.
AGCCTATCAGCTCCCATCTCTCATCGTTGTGGGTGAAAAAACTGGCTGCGTATGATAATGGTGCTCCAGCCAATCAGCTCCCATCTGTCATCATTGTGGGTGATAAAACTGGCAGCGTATGATACTGGTGCTCCAGCCAATCAGCTCCCATCTGTCATCGTTGTGGGTGATAAAACTGGCTGCGTATGGTAATTTTGCTCCAGCCAATCAGCTCCCATCTGTCATCGTTGTGGGTGATAAAACTGGCTGCGTATTATACTGGTGCTCCAGCCAATCAGCTCCCATCTGCCATCGTTGCGGGTGATAAAACTGGCTGCGTATGATATTAGTGCACCAGCCAATCAGCTCCCATCTGTCATCGTTGTGGGTGATAAAACTGGCTGCGTATGATACTGGTGCTCCAGCCAATCAGCTCCCATCTGTCATCGTTGTGGGTGATAAAACTGCCTGCGTATGATACTGGTGCTCCAGCCAATCAGCTCCCATCTGTCATCGTTGTGGGTGATAAAACTGGCTGCATATGATACTGGTGCTCCAGCCAATCAGCTCCCATCTGTCATCATTGTGGGTGATAAAACTGGCTGCGTATGATACTGGTGCTCCAGCCAATCAGCTCCCATCTGTCATCATTGTGGGTGATAAAACTGGCTGCGTATGATTCTGGTGCTCCAGCCAATCAGCTCCCATCTGTCATCGTTGTGGGTGATAAAACTGGCTGCATATGATAATGGTGCTCCAGCCAATCAGCTCCCATCTGTCATCATTGTGGGTGATAAAACTGGCTGCGTATGATACTGGTGCTCCAGCCAATCAGCTCTCATCTGTCATCGTTGTGGGAGATAAAACTGGCTGCATATGATACTGGTGCTCCAGCCAATCAGCTCTCATCTGTCATCATTGTGGTTGATAAAACTGGCTGCGTATGATAATGGTGCACCAGCCAATCAGCTCCCATCTGTCATCATTGTGGGTGATAAAACTGGCTGCGTATGATTCTGGTGCTCCAGCCAATCAGCTCCCATCTGTCATCGTTGTGGGTGATAAAACTGGCTGCGTATGATACTGGTGCTCCAGCCAATCAGCTCCCATCTGTCATCGTTGTGGGTGATAAAACTGGCTGCATATGATACTGGTGCTCCAGCCAATCAGCTCCCAACTGTCATCGTTGTGGATGAAAAAACTGCCTGGGTATGATAATGGTGCTCCAGCCAATCAGCTCCCATCTGTAATCATTGTGGGTGATAAAACTGGCTGCGTATGATAATGGTGCTCCAGCCAATCAGGTCCCAACTGCCATCATTGTGGGTGATAAAACTGGCTGCGTAAGATACTGGTGCTCCAGCCAATCAGGTCCCATCTGTCATCGTTGTGGGTGATAAAACTGGCTGCGTATGATACTGGTGCTCCAGCCAATCAGCTCCCTTCTGTCATCATTGTGAGTGATAAAACTGGCTGCGTATGATACTGGTGCTCCAGCCAATCAGCTCCCATCTGTCATCGTTGTGGGTGATAAAACTGGCTGCATATGATACTGGTGCTCCAGCCAATCAGCTCCCAACTGTCATCGTTGTGGGTGATAAAACTGGCTGCGTATGATACTGGTGCTCCAGCCTATCAGCTCCCATCTCTCATCGTTGTGGGTGAAAAAACTGGCTGCGTATGATAATGGTGCTCCAGCCAATCAGCTCCCATCTGTCATCATTGTGGGTGATAAAACTAGCAGCGTATGATACTGGTGCTCCAGCCAATCAGCTCCCATCTGTCATCGTTGTGGGTGATAAAACTGGCTGCGTATGGTAATTTTGCTCCAGCCAATCAGCTCCCATCTGTCATCGTTGTGGGTGATAAAACTGGCTGCGTATTATACTGGTGCTCCAGCCAATCAGCTCCCATCTGCCATCGTTGCGGGTGATAAAACTGGCTGCGTATGATATTAGTGCACCAGCCAATCAGCTCCCATCTGTCATCGTTGTGGGTGATAAAACTGGCTGCGTATGATACTGGTGCTCCAGCCAATCAGCTCCCATCTGTCATCGTTGTGGGTGATAAAACTGCCTGCGTATGATACTGGTGCTCCAGCCAATCAGCTCCCATCTGTCATCGTTGTGGGTGATAAAACTGGCTGCATATGATACTGGTGCTCCAGCCAATCAGCTCCCATCTGTCATCATTGTGGGTGATAAAACTGGCTGCGTATGATACTGGTGCTCCAGCCAATCAGCTCCCATCTGTCATCATTGTGGGTGATAAAACTGGCTGCGTATGATTCTGGTGCTCCAGCCAATCAGCTCCCATCTGTCATCGTTGTGGGTGATAAAACTGGCTGCATATGATAATGGTGCTCCAGCCAATCAGCTCCCATCTGTCATCATTGTGGGTGATAAAACTGGCTGCGTATGATACTGATGCTCCAGCCAATCAGCTCTCATCTGTCATCGTTGTGGGAGATAAAACTGGCTGCATATGATACTGGTGCTCCAGCCAATCAGCTCTCATCTGTCATCATTGTGGTTGATAAAACTGGCTGCGTATGATAATGGTGCACCAGCCAATCAGCTCCCATCTGTCATCATTGTGGGTGATAAAACTGGCTGCGTATGATTCTGGTGCTCCAGCCAATCAGCTCCCATCTGTCATCGTTGTGGGTGATAAAACTGGCTGCGTATGATACTGGTGCTCCAGCCAATCAGCTCCCATCTGTCATCGTTGTGGGTGATAAAACTGGCTGCATATGATACTGGTGCTCCAGCCAATCAGCTCCCAACTGTCATCGTTGTGGATGAAAAAACTGCCTGGGTATGATAATGGTGCTCCAGCCAATCAGCTCCCATCTGTAATCATTGTGGGTGATAAAACTGGCTGCGTATGATAATGGTGCTCCAGCCAATCAGGTCCCAACTGCCATCATTGTGGGTGATAAAACTGGCTGCGTAAGATACTGGTGCTCCAGCCAATCAGGTCCCATCTGTCATCGTTGTGGGTGATAAAACTGGCTGCGTATGATACTGGTGCTCCAGCCAATCAGCTCCCTTCTGTCATCATTGTGAGTGATAAAACTGGCTGCGTATGATACTGGTGCTCCAGCCAATCAGCTCCCATCTGTCATCGTTGTGGGTGATAAAACTGGCTGCATATGATACTGGTGCTCCAGCCAATCAGCTCCCAACTGTCATCGTTGTGGGTGATAAAACTGCCTGGGTATGATAATGGTGCTCCAGCCAATCAGCTCCCATCTGTCATCATTGTGGGTGATAAAACTGGCTGCGTATGATACTGGTGCTCCAGCCAATCAGCTCCCATCTGTCATCATTGTGGGTGATAAAACTGGCTGCGTATGATACTGGTGCTCCAGCCAATCAGCTCCAATCTGTCATCGTTGTGGGTGATAAAACTGGCTGCGTAAGATAATGGTGCTCCGGCCAATCAGCTCCCATCTGTCATCATTGTGGGTGATAAAACTGGCTGCGTATGATACTGGTGCTCCAGCCAATCAGCTCCCATCTGTCATCGTTGTGGGTGATAAAACTGGCTGCGTATGATACTGGTGCTCCAGCCAATCAGCTCCCATCTGTAATCATTGTGGGTGATAAAACTGGCTCCGTATGATAATGGTGCTCCAGCCAATCAGCTCCCATCTGTCATCTTTGTGGGTGATAAAACGGGCTGCGTATGATAATGGTGCTCCAGCCAATCAGCTCCCATCTGTAATCATTGTGGGTGATAAAACTGGCTGCGTATGATAATGGTGCTCCAGCCAATCAGCTCCCATCTGTCATCTTTGTGGGTGATAAAACGGGCTGCGTATGATAATGGTGCTCCAGCCAATCAGCTCCCATCTGTCATCATTGTGGGTGATAAAACTGGCTGCGTATGATACTGGTGCTCCAGCCTATCAGCTCCCATCTGTCATCATTGTGGGTGATAAAACTGGCTGCGTATGATACTGGTGCTCCAGCCAATCAGCTCCCATCTGTCATCATTGTGGGTGATAAAACTGGCTGCTTTTGATACTGGTGCTCCAGCCAATCAGCTCCCATCTGTCATCGTTGTGGGTGATAAAACTCGTTGCGTATGATAATGGTGCACCAGCCAATCAGCTCCCATCTGTCATCATTGTGGGAGATAAAACTGGCTGCGTATGATAATGGTGCTCCAGCCAATCAGGTCCCATCTGTCATTTTGGGTGATAAAACTGGCTGCGTATGATACTGGTGCTCCAGCCAATCAGCTCCCATCTGTCATCATTGTGGGTGATAAAACTGGCTGCGTATGATAATGGTGCTCCAGCCAATCAGCTCCCATCTGTCATCATTGTGGGTGATAAAACTGGCAGCGTATGATAATGGTGCTCCAGCCAATCAGCTCCCATCTGTCATCATTGTGGGTGATAAAACTGGCTGCGTATGATAATGGTGCTCCAGCCAATCAGCTCCCATCTGTCATCATTGTGGGTGATAAAACTGGCTGCGTATGATAATGGTGCACCAGCCAATCAGCTCCCATCTGTCATCATTGTGGGTGATAAAACTGGCTGCGTATGATAATGGTGCTCCAGCCAATCAGCTCCCATCTGTCATCATTGTGGGTGATAAAATTGGCTGCGTATGATAATGGTGCTCCAGCCAATCAGCTCCCATCTGTCATCATTGTGGGTGATAAAACTGGCTGCGTATGATACTGGTGCTCCAGCCAAACTGCTCCCTTCTGTCATCATTGTGGGTGATAAAACTGGCTGCGTATGATAATGGTGCTCCAGCCAATCAGCTCCCATCGATCATCATTGTGGGTGATAAAACTGGATGCGTATGATACTGGTGCTCCAGCCAATCAGCTCCCATCTGTCATCATTGTGGGTGATGAAACTGGCTGCGTATGATACTGGTGCTCCAGCCAATCAGCTCCCATCTGTCATCATTGTGGGTGATAAAACTGGCTGCGTATGATAATGGTGCACCTGCCAATCAGCTCCCATCTGTCATCATTGTGGGTGATAAAACTGGCTGCATATGATAATGGTGCTCCAGCCAATCAGCTCCCATCTATCATCATTGTGGGTGATAAAACTGGCTGCGTATGATACTGGTGCTCCAGCCAATCAGCTCCCATCTGTCATCATTGTGGGTGATAAAACTGGCTGCGTATGATACTGGTGCTCCAGCCAATCAGCTCCCATCTGTCTTCATTGTGGGTGATAAAACTGGCTGCGTATGATAATAGTGCTCCAGCCAATCAGCTCCCAACTGTCATCGTTGTGGGTGATAAAGCTGGCTGCGTATGATACTGGTGCTCCAGCCAATCAGCTCCCATCTGTCATCATTGTGGGTGATAAAACTGGCTGCGTATGATACTGGTGCTCCAGCCAATCAGCTCCCATCTGTCATCATTGTGGGTGATAAAACTGGCTGCGTATGATACTGGTGCTCCAGCCAATCAGCTCCCATCTGTCATCATTGTGGGTGATAAAACTGGCTGCGTATGATACTGGTGCTCCAGCCAATCAGCTCCCATCTGTCATCGTTGTGGGTGATAAAACTGGCTGCGTATGATACTGGTGCTCCAGCCAATCAGCTCCCATCTGTCATCACTGTGAGTGATAAAACTGGCTGCGTATGATATTGGTGCTCCAGCCAATCAGCTCCCATCTGTCATCATTGTGGGTGATAAAACTGGCTGCGTATGATATTGGTGCTCCAGCCAATCAGCTCCCATCTGTCATCATTGTGGGTGATAAAACTGGCTGCGTATGATACTGGTGCTCCAGCCAATCAGCTCCCATCTGTCATCGTTGTGGGTGATAAAACTGGCTGCGTATGATAATAGTGCTCCAGCCAATCAGGTCCCATCTGTCATCGTTGTGGGTGATAAAACTGGCTGCGTATGATACTGGTGCTCCAGCCAATCAGCTCCCATCTGTCATCATTGTGGGTGATAAAACTGGCTGCGTATGATACTGGTGCTCCAGCCAATCAGCTCCCATCTGTCATCGTTGTGGGTGATCAAACTGGCTGCGTATGATACTGGTGCACCAGCCAATCAGCTCCCATCTGTCATCGTTGTGGATGATAAAACTGGCTGCGTATGATACTGGTGCTCCAGCCAATCAGCTCCCATCTGTCATCTTTGTGGGTGATAAAACTGGCTGCGTATAATACTAGTGCTCCAGCCAATCAGCTCCCATCTGTCATCGTTGTGGGTGATTAAACTGGCAGCATATGATAATGGTGCTCCAGCCAATCAGCTCCCATCTCTCATCATTGTGGGTGATAAAACTGGCTGCGTATGATACTAGTGCACCAGCCAATCAGCTCCCATCTGTCATCGTTGTGGGTGATAAAACTGGCTGCGTATGATACTGGTGCTCCAGCCAATCAGTTCCCATCTGTCATCGTAGTGGGTGATAAAACTGGCTGCGTATGATTCTGGTGCTCCAGCCAATCAGGTCCCATCTGTCATCATTGTGGGTGATAAAACTGGCTGCGTATGATAATGGTGCTCCAGCCAATCAGCTCCCATCTGTCATCGTTGTGGGTGATGAAACTGGCTGCGTATGATAATGGTGCTCCAGCCAATCAGCTCCCATCTGTCATCGTTGTGGGTGATAAAACTGGCTGCCTATGATACTGGTGCACCAGCCAATCAGCTCCCATCTGTCATCATTGTGGGTGATAAAACTGGCTGCGTATGATACTGGTGCTCCAGCCAATCAGCTCCCAACTGTCTTCATTGTGGGTGATAAAACTGGCTGCGTATGATAATAGTGCTCCAGCCAATCAACTCCCAACTGTCATCGTTGTGGGTGATAAAGCTGGCTGCGTATGATACTGGTGCTCCAGCCAATCAGCTCCCATCTGTCATCATTGTGGGTGATAAAACTGGCTGCGTATGATACTGGTGCTCCAGCCAATCAGCTCCCATCTGTCATCATTGTGGGTGATAAAACTGGCTGCGTATGATACTGGTGCTCCAGCCAATCAGCTCCCATCTGTCATCATTGTGGGTGATAAAACTGGCTGCGTATGATACTGGTGCTCCAGCCAATCAGCTCCCATCTGTCATCGTTGTGGGTGATAAAACTGGCTGCGTATGATACTGGTGCTCCAGCCAATCAGCTCCCATCTGTCATCACTGTGAGTGATAAAACTGGCTGCGTATGATATTGGTGCTCCAGCCAATCAGCTCCCATCTGTCATCATTGTGGGTGATAAAACTGGCTGCGTATGATATTGGTGCTCCAGCCAATCAGCTCCCATCTGTCATCATTGTGGGTGATAAAACTGGCTGCGTATGATACTGGTGCTCCAGCCAATCAGCTCCCATCTGTCATCGTTGTGGGTGATAAAACTGGCTGCGTATGATAATAGTGCTCCAGCCAATCAGGTCCCATCTGTCATCGTTGTGGGTGATAAAACTGGCTGCGTATGATACTGGTGCTCCAGCCAATCAGCTCCCATCTGTCATCGTTGTGGGTGATAAAACTGGCTGCGTATGATACTGGTGCTCCAGCCAATCAGCTCCCATCTGTCATCGTTGTGGGTGATCAAACTGGCTGCGTATGATACTGGTGCACCAGCCAATCAGCTCCCATCTGTCATCGTTGTGGATGATAAAACTGGCTGCGTATGATACTGGTGCTCCAGCCAATCAGCTCCCATCTGTCATCCTTGTGGGTGATAAAACTGGCTGCGTATGATACTGGTGCTCCAGCCAATCAGCTCCCATCTGTCATCTTTGTGGGTGATAAAATTGGCTGCGTATGATACTAGTGCTCCAGCCAATCAGCTCCCATCTGTCATCGTTGTGGGTGATTAAACTGGCAGCATATGATAATGGTGCTCCAGCCAATCAGCTCCCATCTCTCATCATTGTGGGTGATAAAACTGGCTGCGTATGATACTAGTGCACCAGCCAATCAGCTCCCATCTGTCATCGTTGTGGGTGATAAAACTGGCTGCGTATGATACTGGTGCTCCAGCCAATCAGGTCACATCTGTCATCGTAGTGGGTGATAAAACTGGCTGCGTATGATTCTGGTGCTCCAGCCAATCAGGTCCCATCTGTCATCATTGTGGGTGATAAAACTGGCTGCGTATGATAATGGTGCTCCAGCCAATCAGCTCCCATCTGTCATCGTTGTGGGTGATGAAACTGGCTGCGTATGATAATGGTGCTCCAGCCAATCAGCTCCCATCTGTCATGGTTGTGGGTGATAAAACTGGCTGCGTATGATACTGGTGCTCCAGCCAATCAGCTCCCATCTGTCATCATTGTGGGTGATAAAACTGGCTGCGTATGATACTGGTGCTCCAGCCAATCAGCTCCCATCTGTCATCATTGTGGGTGATAAAACTGGCTGCGTATGATACAGGTGCTCCAGCCAATCAGCTCCCATCTGTCTTCATTGTGGGTGATAAAACTGGCTGCCTATGATACTGGTGCTCCAGCCAATCAGCTCCCATCTGTCATCGTTGTGGGTGATAAAACTGGCTGCCTATGATACTGGTGCACCAGCCAATCAGCTCCCATCTGTCATCATTGTGGGTGATAAAACTGGCTGCGTATGATACTGGTGCTCCAGCCAATCAGCTCCCAACTGTCATCGTTGTGGGTGATAAAACTAGCTGCGTATGATACTGGTGCTCCAGCCAATCAGCTCCCAACTGTCATCGTTGTGGGTGATAAAACTGGCTGCGTATGATACTGGTGCTCCAGCCAATCAGCTCCCTTCTGTCATCGTTGAGGATGATAAAACTAGCTGTGTATGATACTGGTGCTCCAGCCAGTCAGCTCCCATCTGTCATCGTTGAGGATGATAAAACTGGCTGCGTATGATTCTGGTGCTCCAGCCAATCAGCTCCCATCTGTCATCATTGTGGGTGATAAAACTGGCTGCGTATGATAATGGTGCTCCAGCCAATAAGCTCCCATCTGTCATCATTGTGGGTGATAAAACTGGCTGCGTATGATAATGGTGCTCCAGCCAATCAGCTCCCATCTGTCATCATTGTGGGTGATAAAACTGGCTGCGTATGATACTGGTGCTCCAGCCAATCAGGTCCCATCTGTCATTATTGTGGGTGATAAAACTGGCTGCGTATGATAATGGTGCACCAGCCAATCAGCTCCCATCTGTCATCATTGTGGGTGATAAAACTGGCTGCGTATGATACTGGTGCTCCAGCCAATCAGCTCCCATCTGTCATCGTTGTGGGTGATAAAACTGGCTGCGTATGATACTGGTGCTCCAGCCAATCAGCTCCCATCTGTCATAGTTGTGGGTGATAAAACTGGCTGCGTATGATAATGGTGCTCCAGCCAATCAGCTCCCATCTGTCATCGTTGTGGGTGATAAAACTGGCTGCGTATGATAATGGTGCACCAGCCAATCAGCTCCCATCTGTCATCGTTGTGGGTGATAAAACTGGCTGCATATGATACTGGTGCTCCAGCCAATCAGCTCCCATCTGTCATCGTTGTGGGTGATAAAACTGGCTGCGTATGATAATAGTGCTCCAGCCAATCAGGTCCCATCTGTCATCGTTGTGGGTGATAAAACTGGCTGCGTATGATACTGGTGCTCCAGCCAATCAGCTCCCATCTGTCATCGTTGTGGGTGATAAAACTGGCTGCGTATGATACTGGTGCTCCAGCCAATCAGCTCCCATCTGTCATCGTTGTGGGTGATCAAACTGGCTGCGTATGATACTGGTGCACCAGCCAATCAGCTCCCATCTGTCATCGTTGTGGATGATAAAACTGGCTGCGTATGATACTGGTGCTCCAGCCAATCAGCTCCCATCTGTCATCCTTGTGGGTGATAAAACTGGCTGCGTATGATACTGGTGCTCCAGCCAATCAGCTCCCATCTGTCATCTTTGTGGGTGATAAAACTGGCTGCGTATGATACTAGTGCTCCAGCCAATCAGCTCCCATCTGTCATCGTTGTGGGTGATTAAACTGGCAGCATATGATAATGGTGCTCCAGCCAATCAGCTCCCATCTCTCATCATTGTGGGTGATAAAACTGGCTGCGTATGATACTAGTGCAACAGCCAATCAGCTCCCATCTGTCATCGTTGTGGGTGATAAAACTGGCTGCGTATGATACTGGTGCTCCAGCCAATCAGGTCCCATCTGTCATCGTAGTGGGTGATAAAACTGGCTGCGTATGATTCTGGTGCTCCAGCCAATCAGGTCCCATCTGTCATCATTGTGGGTGATAAAACTGGCTGCGTATGATAATGGTGCTCCAGCCAATCAGCTCCCATCTGTCATCGTTGTGGGTGATGAAACTGGCTGCGTATGATAATGGTGCTCCAGCCAATCAGCTCCCATCTGTCATGGTTGTGGGTGATAAAACTGGCTGCGTATGATACTGGTGCTCCAGCCAATCAGCTCCCATCTGTCATCATTGTGGGTGATAAAACTGGCTGCGTATGATACTGGTGCTCCAGCCAATCAGCTCCCATCTGTCATCATTGTGGGTGATAAAACTGGCTGCGTATGATACAGGTGCTCCAGCCAATCAGCTCCCATCTGTCTTCATTGTGGGTGATAAAACTGGCTGCCTATGATACTGGTGCTCCAGCCAATCAGCTCCCATCTGTCATCGTTGTGGGTGATAAAACTGGCTGCCTATGATACTGGTGCACCAGCCAATCAGCTCCCATCTGTCATCATTGTGGGTGATAAAACTGGCTGCGTATGATACTGGTGCTCCAGCCAATCAGCTCCCAACTGTCATCGTTGTGGGTGATAAAACTAGCTGCGTATGATACTGGTGCTCCAGCCAATCAGCTCCCAACTGTCATCGTTGTGGGTGATAAAACTGGCTGCGTATGATACTGGTGCTCCAGCCAATCAGCTCCCTTCTGTCATCGTTGAGGATGATAAAACTAGCTGCGTATGATACTGGTGCTCCAGCCAGTCAGCTCCCATCTGTCATCGTTGAGGATGATAAAACTGGCTGCGTATGATTCTGGTGCTCCAGCCAATCAGCTCCCATCTGTCATCATTGTGGGTGATAAAACTGGCTGCGTATGATAATGGTGCTCCAGCCAATAAGCTCCCATCTGTCATCATTGTGGGTGATAAAACTGGCTGCGTATGATAATGGTGCTCCAGCCAATCAGCTCCCATCTGTCATCATTGTGGGTGATAAAACTGGCTGCGTATGATACTGGTGCTCCAGCCAATCAGGTCCCATCTGTCATTATTGTGGGTGATAAAACTGGCTGCGTATGATAATGGTGCACCAGCCAATCAGCTCCCATCTGTCATCATTGTGGGTGATAAAACTGGCTGCGTATGATACTGGTGCTCCAGCCAATCAGCTCCCATCTGTCATCGTTGTGGGTGATAAAACTGGCTGCGTATGATACTGGTGCTCCAGCCAATCAGCTCCCATCTGTCATAGTTGTGGGTGATAAAACTGGCTGCGTATGATAATGGTGCTCCAGCCAATCAGCTCCCATCTGTCATCGTTGTGGGTGATAAAACTGGCTGCGTATGATAATGGTGCACCAGCCAATCAGCTCCCATCTGTCATCGTTGTGGGTGATAAAACTGGCTGCATATGATACTGGTGCTCCAGCCAATCAGCTCCCATCTGTCATCGTTGTGGGTGAAAAAACTGGCTGCGTATGATAATGGTGCTCCAGCCAATCAGCTCCCATCTGTCATCGTTGTGGGTGAAAAAACTGGCTGCGTATGATAATGGTGCTCCAGCCAATCAGCTCCCATCTGTCATCGCTGTGGGTGATAAAACTGCCTGCGTATGATACTGGTGCTCCAGCCAATCAGCTCCCATCTGTCATCATTGTGGGTGATAAAACTGGCTGCGTATGATACTGGTGCTCCAGCCAATCAGCTCCCATCTGTCATCATTGTGGGTGATAAAACTGGCTGCGTCTGATACTGGTGCTCCAGCCAATCAGCTCCCATCTGTCATCATTGTGGGTGATAAAACTGGCTGCGTATGATTCTGGTGCTCCAGCCAATCAGCTCCCATCTGTCATCATTGTCGGTGATAAAACTGGCTGCGTATGATTCTGGTGCTCCAGCCAATCAGCTCCCATCTGTCATCATTGTGGGTGATAAAACTGGCTGCGTATGATACTGGTGCTCCAGCCAATCAGCTCCCATCTGTCATCGTTGTGGGTGATAAAACTGGCTGCATATGATACTGGTGCTCCAGCCAATCAGCTCCCATCTGTCATCGTTGTGGGTGATAAAACTGGCTGCGTATGATACTGGTGCTCCAGCCAATCAGCTCCCATCTGTCATCGTTGTGGGTGAAAAAACTGGCTGCGTATGATAATGGTGCTCCAGCCAATCAGCTCCCATCTGTCATCGCTGTGGGTGATAAAACTGCCTGCGTATGATACTGGTGCTCCAGCCAATCAGCTCCCATCTGTCATCATTGTGGGTGATAAAACTGGCTGCGTATGATACTGGTGCTCCAGCCAATCAGCTCCCATCTGTCATCATTGTGGGTGATAAAACTGGCTGCGTCTGATACTGGTGCTCCAGCCAATCAGCTCCCATCTGTCATCATTGTGGGTGATAAAACTGGCTGCGTATGATTCTGGTGCTCCAGCCAATCAGCTCCCATCTGTCATCATTGTCGGTGATAAAACTGGCTGCGTATGATTCTGGTGCTCCAGCCAATCAGCTCCCATCTATCATCGTTGTGGGTGATAAAACTGGCTGCGTATGATAATGGTGCTCCAGCCAATCAGCTCCCATCTGTCATCATGGTGGGTGATAAAACTGGCTGCGTATGATACTGGTGCTCCAGCCAATCAGCTCCCATCTGTCATCGTTGTGGGAGATAAAACTGGCTGCATATGATACTGGTGCTCCAGCCAATCAGCTCCCATCTGTCATCATTGTGGGTGATAAAACTGGCTGCGTATGATAATGGTGCACCAGCCAATCAGCTCCCATCTGTCATCATTGTGGGTGATAAAACAGGCTGCGTATGATACTGGTGCTCCAGCCAATCAGCTCCCATCTGTCATCATTGTGAGTGATAAAACTGGCTGCGTATGATACTGGTGCTCCAGCCAATCAGCTCCCATCTGTCATCGTTGTGGGTGAAAAAACTGGCTTCGTATGATAATGGTGCTCCAGCCAATCAGCTCCCATCTGTCATCGCTGTGGGTGATAAAACTGCCTGCGTATGATACTGGTGCTCCAGCCAATCAGCTCCCATCTGTCATCATTGTGGTTGATAATACTGGCTGCGTATGATACTGGTGCTCCAGCCAATCAGCTCCCATCTGTCATCATTGTGGGTGATAAAACTGGCTGCGTCTGATACTGGTGCTCCAGCCAATCAGCTCCCATCTGTCATCATTGTGGGTGATAAAACTGGCAGCGTATGATTCTGGTGCTCCAGCCAATCAGCTCCCATCTGTCATCGTTGTGGGTGATAAAACTGGCTGCGTATGATTCTGGTGCTCCAGCCAATCAGCTCCCATCTGTCATCATTGTGGGTGATAAAACTGGCTGCGTATGATACTGGTGCTCCAGCAAATCAGCTCCCATCTGTCATCGTTGTGGGAGATAAAACTGGCTGCATATGATACTGGTGCTCCAGCCAATCAGCTCCCATCTGTCATCATTGTGGGTGATAAAACTGGCTGCGTATGATAATGGTGCACCAGCCAATCAGCTCCCATCTGTCATCATTGTCGGTGATAAAACTGGCTGCGTATGATTCTGGTGCTCCAGCCAATCAGCTCCCATCTGTCATCGTTGTGGGTGATAAAACTGGCTGCGTATGATAATGGTGCTCCAGCCAATCAGCTCCCATCTGTCATCATGGTGGGTGATAAAACTGGCTGCGTATGATACTGGTGCTCCAGCCAATCAGCTCCCATCTGTCATCGTTGTGGGAGATAAAACTGGCTGCATATGATACTGGTGCTCCAGCCAATCAGCTCCCATCTGTCATCATTGTGGGTGATAAAACTGGCTGCGTATGATAATGGTGCTCCAGCCAATCAGCTCCCATCTGTCATCATTGTGGGTGATAAAACTGGCTGCGTATGATACTGGTGCTCCAGCCAATCAGCTCCCATCTGTCATCATTGTGAGTGATAAAACTGGCTGCGTATGATACTGGTGCTCCAGCCAATCAGCTCCCATCTGTCATCGTTGTGGGTGATAAAACTGGCTGCATATGATACTGGTGCTCCAGCCAATCAGGTTCCATCTGTCATCGTTGTGGGTGATAAAACTGGCTGCGTATGATACTGGTGCTCCTGCCAATCAGCTCCCATCTGTCATCATTGTGGGTGATAAAACTGGCTGCGTATGATACTGGTGCTCCAGCCAATCAGCTCCCATCTGTCATCGTTGTGAGTGATAAAACTGGCTGCGTATGATACTGGTGCTCCAGCCAATCAGCTCCCATCTGTCATCATTGTGGGTGATAAAACTGGCTGCGTATGATACTGGTGCTCCAGCCAATCAGCTCCCATCTGTCATCGTTGTGGGTGATAAAACTGGCTGCGTAAGATAATGGTGCTCCGGCCAATCAGCTCCCATCTGTCATCATTGTGGGTGATAAAACTGGCTGCGTATGATACTGGTGCTCCAGCCAATCAGCTCCCATCTGTCATCGCTGTGGGTGATAAAACTGGCTGCGTATGATACTGGTTCTCCAGCAAATCAGCTCCCATCTGTCATCATTGTGGGTGATAAAACTGGCTGCGTATGATACTGGTGCTCCAGCCAATCAGCTCCCATCTATCATCATTGTGGGTGAAAAAACTGGCTGCGTATGATACTGGTGCTCCAGCCAATCAGCTCCCATCTGTCATCATTGTGGGTGATAAAACTGCCTGCGTATGATACTGGTGCTCCAGCCAATCAGCTCCCATCTGTCATCATTGTGGGTGATAAAACTGGCTGCGTATGATACTGGTGCTCCAGCCAATCAGCTCCCATCTGTCATCATTGTGGGTGATAAAACTGGCTGCGTCTGATACTGGTGCTCCAGCCAAAAAGCTCCCATCTGTCATCATTGTGGGTGATAAAACTGGCTGCGTATGATTCTGGTGCTCCAGCCAATCAGCTCCCATCTGTCATCGTTGTGGGTAATAAAACTGGCTGCGTATGATTCTGGTGCTCCAGCCAATCAGCTCCCATCTGTCATCATTGTGGGTGATAAAACTGGCTGCGTATGATACTGGTGCTCCAGCCAATCAGCTCCCATCTGTCATCGTTGTGGGAGATAAAACTGGCTGCATATGATACTGGTGCTCCAGCCAATCAGCTCCCATCTGTCATCATTGTGGGTGATAAAACTGGCTGCGTATGATAATGGTGCACCAGCCAATCAGCTCCCATCTGTCATCATTGTCGGTGATAAAACTGGCTGCGTATGATTCTGGTGCTCCAGCCAATCAGCTCCCATCTGTCATCGTTGTGGGTGATAAAACTGGCTGCGTATGATAATGGTGCTCCAGCCAATCAGCTCCCATCTGTCATCATGGTGGGTGATAAAACTGGCTGCGTATGATACTGGTGCTCCAGCCAATCAGCTCCCATCTGTCATCGTTGTGGGAGATAAAACTGGCTGCATATGATACTGGTGCTCCAGCCAATCAGCTCCCATCTGTCATCATTGTGGGTGATAAAACTGGCTGCGTATGATAATGGTGCTCCAGCCAATCAGCTCCCATCTGTCATCATTGTCGGTGATAAAACTGGCTGCGTATGATTCTGGTGCTCCAGCCAATCAGCTCCCATCTGTCATCGTTGTGGGTGATAAAACTGGCTGCGTATGATAATGGTGCTCCAGCCAATCAGCTCCCATCTGTCATCATGGTGGGTGATAAAACTGGCTGCGTATGATACTGGTGCTCCAGCCAATCAGCTCCCATCTGTCATCGTTGTGGGAGATAAAACTGGCTGCGTATGATACTGGTGCTCCAGCCAATCAGCTCCCATCTGTCATCATTGTGGGTGATAAAACTGGCTGCGTATGATAATGGTGCTCCAGCCAATCAGCTCCCATCTGTCATCGTTGTGGGTGATAAAACTGGCTGCGTATGATACTGGTGCTCCAGCCAATCAGGTTCCATCTGTCATCGTTGTGGGTGATAAAAATGGCTGCATATGATACTGGTGCTCCTGCCAATCAGCTCCCATCTGTCATCATTGTGGGTGATAAAACTGGCTGCGTATGATACTGGTGCTCCAGCCAATCAGCTCCCATCTGTCATCGTTGTGAGTGATAAAACTGGCTGCGTATGATACTGGTGCTCCAGCCAATCAGCTCCCATCTGTCATCATTGTGGGTGATAAAACTGGCTGCGTATGATACTGGTGCTCCAGCCAATCAGCTCCCATCTGTCATCGTTGTGGGTGATAAAACTGGCTGCGTAAGATAATGGTGCTCCGGCCAATCAGCTCCCATCTGTCATCATTGTGGGTGATAAAACTGGCTGCGTATGATACTGGTGCTCCAGCCAATCAGCTCCCATCTGTCATCGCTGTGGGTGATAAAACTGACTGCGTAAGAAAATGGTGCTCCGGCCAATCAGCTCCCATCTGTCATCATTGTGGGTGATAAAACTGGCTGCGTATGATACTGGTGCTCCAGCCAATCAGCTCCCATCTGTCATCGCTGTGGGTGATAAAACTGGCTGCGTATGATACTGGTGCTCCAGGCAATCAGCTCCCATCTGTCATCATTGTGGGTGATAAAACTGGCTGCGTATGATACTGGTGCTCCAGCCAATCAGCTCCCAACTGTCATCGTTGTGGGTGATAAAGCTGGCTGCGTATGATACTGGTGCTCCAGCCAATCAGCTCCCATCTGTCATCATTGTGGGTGATAAAACTGGCTGCGTATGATACTGGTGCTCCAGCCAATCAGCTCCCATCTGTCATCATTGTGGGTGATAAAACTGGCTGCGTATGATACTGGTGCTCCAGCCAATCAGCTCCCATCTGTCATCATTGTGGGTGATAAAACTGGCTGCGTATGATACTGGTGCTCCAGCCAATCAGCTCCCATCTGTCATCGTTGTGGGTTATAAAACTGGCTGCGTATGATACTGGTACTCCAGCCAATCAGCTCCCATCTGTCATCACTGTGAGTGATAAAACTGGCTGCGTATGATAATGGTGCTCCAGCCAATCAGCTCCCATCTGTCATCATTGTGGGTGATAAAACTGGCTGCGTATGATACTGGTGCTCCAGCCAATCAGCTCCCATCTGTCATCATTGTGGGTGATAAAACTGGCTGCGTATGATACTGGTGCTCCAGCCAATCAGCTCCCATCTGTCATCGTTGTGGGTGATAAAACTGGCTGCGTATGATAATAGTGCTCCAGCCAATCAGGTCCCATCTGTCATCGTTGTGGGTGATAAAACTGGCTGCGTATGATACTGGTGCTCCTGCCAATCAGCTCCCATCTGTCATCGTTGTGGGTGATAAAACTGGCTGCGTATGATAATAGTGCTCCAGCCAGTCAGGTCCCATCTGTCATCGTTGTGGGTGATAAAACTGGCTGCGTATGATACTGGTGCTCCAGCCAATCAGCTCCCATCTGTCATCGTTGTGGGTGATATAACTGGCTACGTATGATACTGGTGCTCCAGCCAATCAGCTCCCATCTGTCATCGTTGTGGGTGATAAAACTGGCTGCGTATGATACTGGTGCACCAGCCAATCAGCTCCCATCTGTTAACATTGTGGGTGATAAAACTGGCTGCGTATGATACTGGTGCACCAGCCAATCAGCTCCCATCTGTCATCGTTGTGGATGATAAAACTGGCTGCGTATGATACTGGTGCTCCAGCCAATCAGCTCCCATCTGTCATCGTTGTGGGTGATAAAACTGGCTGCGTATGATACTGGTGCTCCAGCCAATCAGCTCCCATCTGTCATCGTTGTGGGTGATAAAACTGGCTGCGTATGATACTAGTGCTCCAGCCAATCAGCTCCCATCTGTCATCATTGTGGGTGATAAAACTGGCTGCGTATGATTCTGGTGCTCCAGCCAATCAGCTCCCATCTGTCATCGTTGTGGGTGATAAAACTGGCTGCGTATGATAATGGTGCTCCAGCCAATCAGCTCCCATCTCTCATCATTGTGGGTGAAAAAACTGGCTGCGTATCATACTGGTGCTCCAGCCAATCAGCTCCCATCTGTCATCGTTGTGGGTGATAAAACTGGCTGCGTATGATAATAGTGCTCCAGCCAATCAGGTCCCATCTGTCATCGTTGTGGGTGATAAAACTGGCTGCGTATGATACTGGTGCTCCAGCCAATCAGCTCCCATCTGTCATCGTTGTGGGTGATAAAACTGGCTGCGTATGATACTGGTGCTCCAGCCAATCAGCTCCCATCTGTCATCGTTGTGGGTGATAAAACTGGCTGCGTATGATACTGGTGCACCAGCCAATCAGCTCCCATCTGTCATCATTGTGGGTGATAAAACTGGCTGCGTATGATACTGGTGCACCAGCCAATCAGCCCCCATCTGTCATCGTTGTGGATGATAAAACTGGCTGCGTATGATACTGCTGCTCCAGCCAATCAGCTCCCATCTGTCATCGTTGTGGGTGATAAAACTGGCTGCGTATGATACTGGTGCTCCAGCCTATCAGCTCCCATCTGTCATCATTGTGGGTGATAAAACTGGCTGCGTATGATACTAGTGCTCCAGCCAATCAGCTCCCATCTGTCATCATTGTGGGTGATAAAACTGGCTGCATATGATTCTGGTGCTCCAGCCAATCAGCTCCCATCTGTCATCGTTGTGGGTGATAAAACTGGCTGCGTATGATAATGGTGCTCCAGCCAATCAGCTCCCATCTGTCATCATTGTGGGTGATAAAACTGGCTGCGTATGATACTGGTGCTCCAGCCAATCAGCTCCCATCTGTCATCGTTGTGGGAGATAAAACTGGCTGCATATTATACTGGTGCTCCAGCCAATCAGCTCCCATCTGTCATCATTGTAGGTGATAAAACTGGCTGCGTATGATAATGGTGCACCAGCCAATCAGCTCCCATCTGTCATCATTGTGGGTGATAAAACTGGCTGCGTATGATTATGGTGCTCCAGCCAATCAGCTCCCATCTGTCATCGTTGTGGGTGATAAAACTGGCTGCGTATGATAATGGTGCTCCAGCCAATCAGCTCCCATCTGTCATCATGGTGGGTGATAAAACTGGCTGCGTATGATACTGGTGCTCCAGCCAATCAGCTCCCATCTGTCATCGTTGTGGGAGATAAAACTGGCTGCATATGATACTGGTGTTCCAGCCAATCAGCTCCCTTCTGTCATCATTGTGGGTGATAAAACTGGCTGCGTATGATAATGGTGCTCCAGCCAATCAGCTCCCATCTGTCATGATTGTGGGTGATAAAACTGGCTGCGTATGATACTGGTGCTCCAGCCAATCAGCTCCCATCTGTCATCATTGTGAGTGATAAAACTGGCTGCGTATGATACTGGTGCTCCAGCCAATCAGCTCCCATCTGTCATCGTTGTGGGTGATAAAACTGGCTGCGTATGATACTGGTGCTCCAGCCAATCAGCTCCCATCTGTCATCATTGTGGGTGATAAAACTGGCTGCGTATGATACTGGTTCTCCAGCCAATCAGCTCCCATCTGTCATAGTTGTGGGTGATAATACTGGCTGCGTATGATAATGGTGCACCAGCCAATCAGCTCCCATCTGTCATCATTGTGGGTGATAAAACTGCCTGGGTATGATAATGGTGCTCCAGCCAATCAGCTCCCATCTGTCATCATTGTGGGTGATAAAACTGGCTGCGTATGATACTGGTGCTCCAGCCAATCAGCTCCCAACTGTCATCGTTGTGGGTGATAAAACTGGCTGCGTATGATACTGGTGCTCCAGCCAATCAGGTCCCTTCTGTCATCGTTGTGGGTGATAAAACTGGCTGCGTATGATACTGGTGCTCCAGCCAATCAGCTCCCATCTGTCATCATTGTGGGTGATAAAACTGGCTGCGTATGATACTGGTGCTCCAGCCAATCAGCTCCCATCTGTCATCGGTGTGAGTGATAAAACTGGCTGCGTATGATACTGGTGCTCCAGCCAATCAGCTCCCATCTGTCATCATTGTGGGTGATAAAACTGGCTGCGTATGATACTGGTGCTCCAGCCAATCAGCTCCCATCTGTCATCGTTGTGGGTGATAAAACTGGCTGCGTAAGATAATGGTGCTCCGGCCAATCAGCTCCCATCTGTCATCATTGTGGGTGATAAAACTGGCTGCGTATGATACTGGTGCTCCAGCCAATCAGCTCCCATCTGTCATCGCTGTGGGTGATAAAACTGGCTGCGTATGATACTGGTGCTCCAGCCAATCAGCTCCCATCTGTCATCATTGTGGGTGATAAAACTGGCTGCGTATGATACTGGTGCTCCAGCCAATCAGCTCCCATCTATCATCATTGTGGGTGATAAAACTGGCTGCGTATGATACTGGTGCTCCAGCCAATCAGCTCCCATCTGTCATCATTGTGGGTGATAAAACTGGCTGCGTATGATACTGGTGCTCCAGCCAATCAGCTCCCATCTGTCATCATTGTGGGTGATAAAACTGGCTGCGTATGATACTGGTGCTCCAGCCAATCAGCTCCCATCTGTCTTCATTGTGGGTGATAAAACTGGCTGCGTATGATAATGGTGCTCCAGCCAATCAGCTCCCATCTGTCATCGTTGTGGGTGATAAAACTGGCTGCGTATGATACTGGTGCTCCAGCCAATCAGCTCCCATCTGTCATCGTTGTGGGTGATAAAACTGGCTGCGTATGATACTGGTGCACCAGCCAATCAGCTCCCATCTGTCATCATTGTGGGTGATAAAACTGGCTGCGTATGATACTGGTGCACCAGCCAATCAGCTCCCATCTGTCATCGTTGTGGATGATAAAACTGGCTGCGTATGATACTGGTGCTCCAGCCAATCAGCTCCCATCTGTCATCGTTGTGGGTGATAAAACTGGCTGCGTATGATACTGGTGCTCCAGCCAATCAGCTCCCATCTGTCATCGTTGTGGGTGATAAAACTGGCAGCATATGATAATGGTGCTCCAGCCATTCAGCTCCCATCTGTCATCATTGTGGGTGATAAAACTGGCTGCGTATGATACTAGTGCACCTGCCAGTCAGCTCCCATCTGTCATCGTTGTGGGTGATAAAACTGGCTGCGTATGATACTGGTGCTCCAGCCAATCAGCTCCCATCTGTCATCGTAGTGGGTGATAAAACTGGCTGCGTATGATTCTGGTGCTCCAGCCAATCAGGTCCCATCTGTCATCATTGTGGGTGATAAAACTGGCTGCGTATGATAATGGTGCTCCAGCCAATCAGCTCCCATCTGTCATCGTTGTGGGTGATGAAACTGGCTGCGTATGATAATGGTGCTCCAGCCAATCAGCTCCCATCTGTCATCGTTGTTGGTGATAAAACTGGCTGCGTATGATACTGGTGCTCCAGCCAATCAGCTCCCATCTGTGATCATTGTGGGTGATAAAACTGGCTGCGTATGATACTGGTGCTCCAGCCAATCAGCTCCCATCTGTCATCGTTGTGGGTGATAAAACTGGCTGCGTATGATACTGGTGCTCCAGCCAATCAGCTCCCATCTGTCATCATTGTGGGTGATAAAACTGGCTGCGTATGATACTGGTGCTCCAGCCAATCAGCTCCCATCTGTCTTCATTGTGGGTGATAAAACTGGCTGCCTATGATACTGGTGCTCCAGCCAATCAGCTCCCATCTGTCATCGTTGTGGGTGATAAAACTGGCTGCGTATGATACTGGTGCACCAGCCAATCAGCTCCCATCTGTCATCGTTGAGGATGATAAAACTGGCTGCGTATGATACTGGTGCTCCAGCCAATCAGCTCCCATCTGTCATCATTGTGGGTGATAAAACTGGCTGCGTATGATAATGGTGCTCCAGCCAATCAGCTCCCATCTGTCATCATTGTGGGTGATAAAACTGGCTGCATATGATAATGGTGCTCCAGCCAATCAGCTCCCATCTGTCATCATTGTGGGTGATAAAACTGGCTGCGTATGATACTGGTGCTCCAAACCAATCAGGTCCCATCTGTCATTATTGTGGGTGATAAAACTGGCTGCGTATGATAATGGTGCACCAGCCCATCAGCTCCCATCTGTCATCATTGTGGGTGATAAAACTGGCTGCGTATGATACTGGTGCTCCAGCCAATCAGCTCCCATCTGTCATCGTTGTGGGTGATAAAACTGGCTGCGTATGATACTGGTGCTCCAGCCAATCAGCTCCCATCTGTCATAGTTGTGGGTGATAAAACTGGCTGCGTATGATTATGGTGCTCCAGCCAATCAGCTCCCATCTGTCATCGTTGTGGGTGATAAAACTGGCTGCGTATGATAATGGTGCACCAGCCAATCAGCTCCCATCTGTCATCGTTGTGGGTGATAAAACTGGCTACGTATGATAATGGTGCTCCTGCCAATCAGGTCCCATCTGTCATCGTTGTGGGTGATAAAAGTGGCTGCGTATGATTCTGGTGCTCCAGCCAATCAGGTCCCATCTGTCATCATTGTGGGTGATAAAACAGGCTGCGTATGATAATGGTGCTCCAGCCAATCAGCTCCCATCTGTCATCGTTGTGGGTGATAAAACTGGCAGCGTATGATAATGGTGCTCCAGCCAATCAGCTCCCATCTGTCATCATTGTGGGTGATAAAACTGGCTGCGTATGATACTGGTGCTCCAGCCAATCAGCTCCCATCTGTCATCGTTGTGGGTGATAAAACTGGCTGCATATGATACTGGTGCTCCAGCCAATCAGCTCCCATCTGTCATCGTTGTGGGAGATAAAACTGGCTGCGTATGATACTGGTGCTCCAGCCAATCAGCTGCCATCTGTCATCGTTGTGGGTGAAAAAACTGGCTGCGTATGATAATGGTGCTCCAGCCAATCAGCTCCCATCTGTCAACGCTGTGGGTGATAAAACTGGCTGCGTATGATACTGGTGCTCCAGCCAATCAGCTCCCATCTGTCATCATTGTGGGTGATAAAACTGGCTGCGTATGATACTGGTGCTCCAGCCAATCAGCTCCCATCTGTCATCATTGTGGGTGATAAAACTGGCTGCGTATGATACTGGTGCTCCAGCCAATCAGCTCCCATCTGTCATCGTTGTGGGTGATAAAACTGGCTGCGTATGATACTGGTGCTCCAGCCAATCAGCTCCCATCTGTCATAATTGTGGGTGATAAAACTGGCTGCGTATGATTCTGGTGCTCCAGCCAATCAGCTCCCATCTGTCATCGTTGTGGGTGATAAAACTGGCTGCGTATGATACTGGTGCTCCAGCCAATCAGCTCCCATCTGTCATCATTGTGGGTGAAAAAACTGGCTGCGTATGATAATGGTGCTCCAGCCAATCAGCTCCCATCTGTCATCATTGTGGGTGATAAAACTCGCTGCGTATGATACTGGTGCTCCAGCCAATCAGCTCCCATCTGTCATCGTTGTGGGTGATAAAACTGGCTGCGTATGATACTGGTGCTCCAGCCAATCAGCTCCCATCTGTCATCGTTGTGGGTGATAAAACTGGCAGCATATGATAATGGTGCTCCAGCCAATCAGCTCCCATCTGTCATCATTGTGGGTGATAAAACTGGCTGCGTATGATACTAGTGCACCAGCCAATCAGCTCCCATCTGTCATCGTTGTGGGTGATAAAACTGGCTGCGTATGAAACTGGTGCTCCAGCCAATCAGGTCCCATCTGTCATCGTAGTGGGTGATAAAACTGGCTGCGTATGATTCTGGTGCTCGAGCCAATTAGGTCCCATCTGTCATCATTGTGGGTGATAAAACTGGCTGCGTATGATAATGGTGCTCCAGCCAATCAGCTCCCATCTGTCATCGTTGTGGGTGATGAAACTGGCTGCGTATGATAATGGTGCTCCAGCCAATCAGCTCCCATCTGTCATCGTTGTGGGTGATAAAACTGGCTGCGTATGATACTGGTGCTCCAGCCAATCAGCTCCCATCTGTGATCATTGTGGGTGATAAAACTGGCTGCGTATGATACTGGTGCTCCAGCCAATCAGCTCCCATCTGTCATCGTTGTGGGTGATAAAACTGACTGCGTATGATACTGGTGCTCCAGCCAATCAGCTCCCATCTGTCATCATTGTGGGTGATAAAACTGGCTGCGTATGATACTGGTGCTCCAGCCAATCAGCTCCCATCTGTCTTCATTGTGGGTGATAAAACTGGCTGCCTATGATACTGGTGCTCCAGCCAATCAGCTCCCATCTGTCATCGTTGTGGGTGATAAAACTGGCTGCGTATGATACTGGTGCTCCAGCCAATCAGCTCCCATCTGTCATAGTTGTGGGTGATAAAACTGGCTGCGTATGATAATGGTGCTCCAGCCAATTAGCTCCCATCTGTCATCGTTGTGGGTGATAAAACTGGCTGCGTATGATAATGGTGCACCAGCCAATCAGCTCCCATCTGTCATCGTTGTGGGTGATAAAACTGGCTGCGTATGATAATGGTGCTCCTGCCAATCAGGTCCCATCTGTCATCGTTGTGGGTGATAAAAGTGGCTGCGTATGATTCTGGTGCTCCAGCCAATCAGGTCCCATCTGTCATCATTGTGGGTGATAAAACTGGCTGCGTATGATACTGGTGCACCAGCCAATCAGCTCCCATCTGTCATCGTTGTGGATGATAAAACTGGCTGCGTATGATACTGGTGCTCCAGCCAATCAGCTCCCATCTGTCATCGTTGTGGGTGATAAAACTGGCTGCGTATGATACTGGTGCTCCAGCCAATCAGCTCCCATCTGTCATCGTTGTGGGTGATAAAACTGGCTGCGTATGATACTAGTGCTCCAGCCAATCAGCTCCCATCTGTCATCATTGTGGGTGATAAAACTGGCTGCGTATGATTCTGGTGCTCCAGCCAATCAGCTCCCATCTGTCATCGTTGTGGGTGATAAAACTGGCTGCGTATGATAATGGTGCTCCAGCCAATCAGCTCCCATCTCTCATCATTGTGGGTGAAAAAACTGGCTGCGTATCATACTGGTGCTCCAACCAATCAGCTCCCATCTGTCATCGTTGTGGGTGATAAAACTGGCTGCGTATGATAATAGTGCTCCAGCCAATCAGGTCCCATCTGTCATCGTTGTGGGTGATAAAACTGGCTGCGTATGATACTGGTGCTCCAGCCAATCAGCTCCCATCTGTCATCGTTGTGGGTGATAAAACTGGCTGCGTATGATACTGGTGCTCCAGCCAATCAGCTCCCATCTGTCATCGTTGTGGGTGATAAAACTGGCTGCGTATGATACTGGTGCACCAGCCAATCAGCTCCCATCTGTCATCATTGTGGGTGATAAAACTGGCTGCGTATGATACTGGTGCACCAGCCAATCAGCTCCCATCTGTCATCGTTGTGGATGATAAAACTGGCTGCGTATGATACTGGTGCTCCAACCAATCAGCTCCCATCTGTCATCGTTGTGGGTGATAAAACTGGCTGCGTATGATACTGGTGCTCCAGCCTATCAGCTCCCATCTGTCATCATTGTGGGTGATAAAACTGGCTGCGTATGATACTAGTGCTCCAGCCAATCAGCTCCCATCTGTCATCATTGTGGGTGATAAAACTGGCTGCATATGATTCTGGTGCTCCAGCCAATCAGCTCCCATCTGTCATCGTTGTGGGTGATAAAACTGGCTGCGTATGATAATGGTGCTCCAGCCAATCAGCTCCCATCTGTCATCATTGTGGGTGATAAAACTGGCTGCGTATGATACTGGTGCTCCAGCCAATCAGCTCCCATCTGTCATCGTTGTGGGAGATAAAACTGGCTGCATATTATACTGGTGCTCCAGCCAATCAGCTCCCATCTGTCATCATTGTAGGTGATAAAACTGGCTGCGTATGATAATGGTGCACCAGCCAATCAGCTCCCATCTGTCATCATTGTGGGTGATAAAACTGGCTGCGTATGATACTGGTGCTCCAGCCAATCAGCTCCCATCTGTCATCATTGTGGGTGATAAAACTGGCTGCGTATGATACTGGTGCTCCAGCCAATCAGCTCCCATCTGTCATCATTGTGGGTGATAAAACTGGCTGCGTATGATACTGGTGCTCCAGCCAATCAGCTCCCATCTGTCATCGTTGTGGGTGATAAAACTGGCTGCGTATGATACTGGTGCTCCAGCCAATCAGCTCCCATCTGTCATAATTGTGGGTGATAAAACTGGCTGCGTATGATTCTGGTGCTCCAGCCAATCAGCTCCCATCTGTCATCGTTGTGGGTGATAAAACTGGCTGCGTATGATACTGGTGCTCCAGCCAATCAGCTCCCATCTGTCATCATTGTGGGTGAAAAAACTGGCTGCGTATGATAATGGTGCTCCAGCCAATCAGCTCCCATCTGTCATCATTGTGGGTGATAAAACTCGCTGCGTATGATACTGGTGCTCCAGCCAATCAGCTCCCATCTGTCATCGTTGTGGGTGATAAAACTGGCTGCGTATGATACTGGTGCTCCAGCCAATCAGCTCCCATCTGTCATCGTTGTGGGTGATAAAACTGGCAGCATATGATAATGGTGCTCCAGCCAATCAGCTCCCATCTGTCATCATTGTGGGTGATAAAACTGGCTGCGTATGATACTAGTGCACCAGCCAATCAGCTCCCATCTGTCATCGTTGTGGGTGATAAAACTGGCTGCGTATGAAACTGGTGCTCCAGCCAATCAGGTCCCATCTGTCATCGTAGTGGGTGATAAAACTGGCTGCGTATGATTCTGGTGCTCGAGCCAATTAGGTCCCATCTGTCATCATTGTGGGTGATAAAACTGGCTGCGTATGATAATGGTGCTCCAGCCAATCAGCTCCCATCTGTCATCGTTGTGGGTGATGAAACTGGCTGCGTATGATAATGGTGCTCCAGCCAATCAGCTCCCATCTGTCATCGTTGTGGGTGATAAAACTGGCTGCGTATGATACTGGTGCTCCAGCCAATCAGCTCCCATCTGTGATCATTGTGGGTGATAAAACTGGCTGCGTATGATACTGGTGCTCCAGCCAATCAGCTCCCATCTGTCATCGTTGTGGGTGATAAAACTGACTGCGTATGATACTGGTGCTCCAGCCAATCAGCTCCCATCTGTCATCATTGTGGGTGATAAAACTGGCTGCGTATGATACTGGTGCTCCAGCCAATCAGCTCCCATCTGTCTTCATTGTGGGTGATAAAACTGGCTGCCTATGATACTGGTGCTCCAGCCAATCAGCTCCCATCTGTCATCGTTGTGGGTGATAAAACTGGCTGCGTATGATACTGGTGCTCCAGCCAATCAGCTCCCATCTGTCATAGTTGTGGGTGATAAAACTGGCTGCGTATGATAATGGTGCTCCAGCCAATTAGCTCCCATCTGTCATCGTTGTGGGTGATAAAACTGGCTGCGTATGATAATGGTGCACCAGCCAATCAGCTCCCATCTGTCATCGTTGTGGGTGATAAAACTGGCTGCGTATGATAATGGTGCTCCTGCCAATCAGGTCCCATCTGTCATCGTTGTGGGTGATAAAAGTGGCTGCGTATGATTCTGGTGCTCCAGCCAATCAGGTCCCATCTGTCATCATTGTGGGTGATAAAACTGGCTGCGTATGATACTGGTGCACCAGCCAATCAGCTCCCATCTGTCATCGTTGTGGATGATAAAACTGGCTGCGTATGATACTGGTGCTCCAGCCAATCAGCTCCCATCTGTCATCGTTGTGGGTGATAAAACTGGCTGCGTATGATACTGGTGCTCCAGCCAATCAGCTCCCATCTGTCATCGTTGTGGGTGATAAAACTGGCTGCGTATGATACTAGTGCTCCAGCCAATCAGCTCCCATCTGTCATCATTGTGGGTGATAAAACTGGCTGCGTATGATTCTGGTGCTCCAGCCAATCAGCTCCCATCTGTCATCGTTGTGGGTGATAAAACTGGCTGCGTATGATAATGGTGCTCCAGCCAATCAGCTCCCATCTCTCATCATTGTGGGTGAAAAAACTGGCTGCGTATCATACTGGTGCTCCAACCAATCAGCTCCCATCTGTCATCGTTGTGGGTGATAAAACTGGCTGCGTATGATAATAGTGCTCCAGCCAATCAGGTCCCATCTGTCATCGTTGTGGGTGATAAAACTGGCTGCGTATGATACTGGTGCTCCAGCCAATCAGCTCCCATCTGTCATCGTTGTGGGTGATAAAACTGGCTGCGTATGATACTGGTGCTCCAGCCAATCAGCTCCCATCTGTCATCGTTGTGGGTGATAAAACTGGCTGCGTATGATACTGGTGCACCAGCCAATCAGCTCCCATCTGTCATCATTGTGGGTGATAAAACTGGCTGCGTATGATACTGGTGCACCAGCCAATCAGCTCCCATCTGTCATCGTTGTGGATGATAAAACTGGCTGCGTATGATACTGGTGCTCCAACCAATCAGCTCCCATCTGTCATCGTTGTGGGTGATAAAACTGGCTGCGTATGATACTGGTGCTCCAGCCTATCAGCTCCCATCTGTCATCATTGTGGGTGATAAAACTGGCTGCGTATGATACTAGTGCTCCAGCCAATCAGCTCCCATCTGTCATCATTGTGGGTGATAAAACTGGCTGCATATGATTCTGGTGCTCCAGCCAATCAGCTCCCATCTGTCATCGTTGTGGGTGATAAAACTGGCTGCGTATGATAATGGTGCTCCAGCCAATCAGCTCCCATCTGTCATCATTGTGGGTGATAAAACTGGCTGCGTATGATACTGGTGCTCCAGCCAATCAGCTCCCATCTGTCATCGTTGTGGGAGATAAAACTGGCTGCATATTATACTGGTGCTCCAGCCAATCAGCTCCCATCTGTCATCATTGTAGGTGATAAAACTGGCTGCGTATGATAATGGTGCACCAGCCAATCAGCTCCCATCTGTCATCATTGTGGGTGATAAAACTGGCTGCGTATGATTCTGGTGCTCCAGCCAATCAGCTCCCATCTGTCATCGTTGTGGGTGATAAAACTGGCTGCGTATGATAATGGTGCTCCAGCCAATCAGCTCCCATCTGTCATCATTGTGGGTGATAAAACTGGCTGCGTATGATTCTGGTGCTCCAGCCAATCAGCTCCCATCTGTCATCGTTGTGGGTGATAAAACTGGCTGCGTATGATAATGGTGCTCCAGCCAATCAGCTCCCATCTGTCATCATGGTGGGTGATAAAACTGGCTGCGTATGATACTGGTGCTCCAGCCAATCAGCTCCCATCTGTCATCGTTGTGGGAGATAAAACTGGCTGCGTATGATACTGGTGCACCAGCCAATCAGCTCCCATCTGTCATCGTTGTGGATGATAAAACTGGCTGCGTATGATACTGGTGCTCCAACCAATCAGCTCCCATCTGTCATCGTTTTGGGTGATAAAACTGGCTGCGTATGATACTGGTGCTCCAGCCTATCAGCTCCCATCTGTCATCATTGTGGGTGATAAAACTGGCTGCGTATGATACTAGTGCTCCAGCCAATCAGCTCCCATCTGTCATCATTGTGGGTGATAAAACTGGCTGCATATGATTCTGGTGCTCCAGCCAATCAGCTCCCATCTGTCATCGTTGTGGGTGATAAAACTGGCTGCGTATGATAATGGTGCTCCAGCCAATCAGCTCCCATCTGTCATCATTGTGGGTGATAAAACTGGCTGCGTATGATACTGGTGCTCCAGCCAATCAGCTCCCATCTGTCATCGTTGTGGGAGATAAAACTGGCTGCATATTATACTGGTGCTCCAGCCAATCAGCTCCCATCTGTCATCATTGTAGGTGATAAAACTGGCTGCGTATGATAATGGTGCACCAGCCAATCAGCTCCCATCTGTCATCATTGTGGGTGATAAAACTGGCTGCGTATGATTCTGGTGCTCCAGCCAATCAGCTCCCATCTGTCATCGTTGTGGGTGATAAAACTGGCTGCGTATGATAATGGTGCTCCAGCCAATCAGCTCCCATCTGTCATCATGGTGGGTGATAAAACTGGCTGCGTATGATACTGGTGCTCCAGCCAATCAGCTCCCATCTGTCATCGTTGTGGGAGATAAAACTGGCTGCATATGATACTGGTGTTCCAGCCAATCAGCTCCCTTCTGTCATCATTGTGGGTGATAAAACTGGCTGCGTATGATAATGGTGCTCCAGCCAATCAGCTCCCATCTGTCATGATTGTGGGTGATAAAACTGGCTGCGTATGATACTGGTGCTCCAGCCAATCAGCTCCCATCTGTCATCATTGTGAGTGATAAAACTGGCTGCGTATGATACTGGTGCTCCAGCCAATCAGCTCCCATCTGTCATCGTTGTGGGTGATAAAACTGGCTGCGTATGATACTGGTGCTCCAGCCAATCAGCTCCCATCTGTCATCATTGTGGGTGATAAAACTGGCTGCGTATGATACTGGTTCTCCAGCCAATCAGCTCCCATCTGTCATAGTTGTGGGTGATAATACTGGCTGCGTATGATAATGGTGCACCAGCCAATCAGCTCCCATCTGTCATCATTGTGGGTGATAAAACTGCCTGGGTATGATAATGGTGCTCCAGCCAATCAGCTCCCATCTGTCATCATTGTGGGTGATAAAACTGGCTGCGTATGATACTGGTGCTCCAGCCAATCAGCTCCCAACTGTCATCGTTGTGGGTGATAAAACTGGCTGCGTATGATACTGGTGCTCCAGCCAATCAGGTCCCTTCTGTCATCGTTGTGGGTGATAAAACTGGCTGCGTATGATACTGGTGCTCCAGCCAATCAGCTCCCATCTGTCATCATTGTGGGTGATAAAACTGGCTGCGTATGATACTGGTGCTCCAGCCAATCAGCTCCCATCTGTCATCGTTGTGAGTGATAAAACTGGCTGCGTTTGATACTGGTGCTCCAGCCAATCAGCTCCCATCTGTCATCATTGTGGGTGATAAAACTGGCTGCGTATGATACTGGTGCTCCAGCCAATCAGCTCCCATCTGTCATCGTTGTGGGTGATAAAACTGGCTGCGTAAGATAATGGTCCTCCGGCTAATCAGCTCCCATCTGTCATCATTGTGGGTGATAAAACTGGCTGCGTATGATACTGGTGCTCCAGCCAATCAGCTCCCATCTGTCATCGCTGTGGGTGATAAAACTGGCTGCGTATGATACTGGTGCTCCAGCCAATCAGCTCCCATCTGTCATCATTGTGGGTGATAAAACTGGCTGCGTATGATACTGGTGCTCCAGCCAATCAGCTTCCATCTATCATAATTGTGGGTGATAAAACTGGCTGCGTATGATACTGGTGCTCCAGCCAATCAGCTCCCATCTGTCATCATTGTGGGTGATAAAACTGGCTGCGTATGATACTGGTGCTCCAGCCAATCAGCTCCCATCTGTCATCATTGTGGGTGATAAAACTGGCTGCGTATGATACTGGTGCTCCAGCCAATCAGCTCCCATCTGTCTTCATTGTGGGTGATAAAACTGGCTGCGTATGATAATGGTGCTCCAGCCAATCAGCTCCCAACTGTCATCGTTGTGGGTGATAAAACTGGCTGCGTATGATACTGGTGCTCCAGCCAATCAGCTCCCATCTGTCATCATTGTGGGTGATAAAACTGGCTGCGTATGATACTGGTGCTCCAGCCAATCAGCTCCCATCTGTCATCGTTGTGGGTGATAAAACTGGCTGCGTATGATAATAGTGCTCCAGCCAATCAGGTCCCATCTGTCATCGTTGTGGGTGATAAAACTGGCTGCGTATGATACTGGTGCTCCAGCCAATCAGCTCCCATCTGTCATCGTTGTGGGTGATAAAACTGGCTGCGTATGATACTGGTGCTCCAGCCAATCAGCTCCCATCTGTCATCGTTGTGGGTGATAAAACTGGCTGCGTATGATACTGGTGCACCAGCCAATCAGCTCCCATCTGTCATCATTGTGGGTGATAAAACTGGCTGCGTATGATACTGGTGCACCAGCCAATCAGCTCCCATCTGTCATCGTTGTGGGTGATAAAACTGGCAGCATATGATAATGGTGCTCCAGCCAATCAGCTCCCATCTGTCATCATTGTGGGTGAGAAAACTGGCTGCGTATGATACTAGTGCACCAGCCAGTCAGCTCCCATCTGTCATCGTTGTGGGTGATAAAACTGGCTGCGTATGATACTGGTGCTCCAGCCAATCAGGTCCCATCTGTCATCGTAGTGGGTGATAAAACTGGCTGCGTATGATTCTGGTGCTCCAGCCAATCAGGTCCCATCTGTCATCATTGTGGGTGATAAAACTGGCTGCGTATGATAATGGTGCTCCAGCCAATCAGCTCCCATCTGTCATCGTTGTGGGTGATGAAACTGGCTGCGTATGATAATGGTGCTCCAGCCATTCAGCTCCCATCTGTCATCGTTGTTGGTGATAAAACTGGCTGCGTATGATACTGGTGCTCCAGCCAATCAGCTCCCATCTGTGATCATTGTGGGTGATAAAACTGGCTGCGTATGATACTGGTGCTCCAGCCAATCAGCTCCCATCTGTCATCGTTGTGGGTGATAAAACTGGCTGCGTATGATACTGGTGCTCCAGCCAATCAGCTCCCATCTGTCATCATTGTGGGTGATAAAACTGGCTGCGTATGATACTGGTGCTCCAGCCAATCAGCTCCCATCTGTCTTCATTGTGGGTGATAAAACTGGCTGCCTATGATACTGGTGCTCCAGCCAATCAGCTCCCATCTGTCATCGTTGTGGGTGATAAAACTGGCTGCGTATGATACTGGTGCACCAGCCAATCAGCTCCCATCTGTCATCGTTGAGGATGATAAAACTGGCTGCGTATGATACTGGTGCTCCAGCCAATCAGCTCCCATCTGTCATCATTGTGGGTGATAAAACTGGCTGCGTATGATAATGGTGCTCCAGCCAATCAGCTCCCATCTGTCATCATTGTGGGTG
This sequence comes from Taudactylus pleione, assembly GCA_031769625.1. Taxonomy (NCBI): domain Eukaryota; kingdom Metazoa; phylum Chordata; class Amphibia; order Anura; family Myobatrachidae; genus Taudactylus; species Taudactylus pleione. The sequence continues at coordinate 983,335 of JAUIMM010000616.1, forward strand.
ATAAAACTGGCTGCATATGATAATGGTGCTCCAGCCAATCAGCTCCCATCTGTCATCATTGTGGGTGATAAAACTGGCTGCGTATGATACTGGTGCTCCAAACCAATCAGGTCCCATCTGTCATTATTGTGGGTGATAAAACTGGCTGCGTATGATAATGGTGCACCAGCCCATCAGCTCCCATCTGTCATCATTGTGGGTGATAAAACTGGCTGCGTATGATACTGGTGCTCCAGCCAATCAGCTCCCATCTGTCATCGTTGTGGGTGATAAAACTGGCTGCGTATGATACTGGTGCTCCAGCCAATCAGCTCCCATCTGTCATAGTTGTGGGTGATAAAACTGGCTGCGTATGATAATGGTGCTCCAGCCAATCAGCTCCCATCTGTCATCGTTGTGGGTGATAAAACTGGCTGCGTATGATAATGGTGCACCAGCCAATCAGCTCCCATCTGTCATCGTTGTGGGTGATAAAACTGACTGCGTATGATAATGGTGCTCCTGCCAATCAGGTCCCATCTGTCATCGTTGTGGGTGATAAAAGTGGCTGCGTATGATTCTGGTGCTCCAGCCAATCAGGTCCCATCTGTCATCATTGTGGGTGATAAAACTGGCTGCGTATGATAATGGTGCTCCAGCCAATCAGCTCCCATCTGTCATCGTTGTGGGTGATAAAACTGGCAGCGTATGATAATGGTGCTCCAGCCAATCAGCTCCCATCTGTCATCATTGTGGGTGATAAAACTGGCTGCGTATGATACTGGTGCTCCAGCCAATCAGCTCCCATCTGTCATCGTAGTGGGTGATAAAACTGGCTGCATATGATACTGGTGCTCCAGCCAATCAGCTCCCATCTGTCATCGTAGTGGGTGATAAAACTGGCTGCATATGATACTGGTGCTCCAGCCAATCAGCTCCCATCTGTCATCGTAGTGGGTGATAAAACTGGCTGCATATGATACTGGTGCTCCAGCCAATCAGCTCCCATCTGTCAACGCTGTGGGTGATAAAACTGGCTGCGTATGATACTGGTGCTCCAGCCAATCAGCTCCCATCTGTCATCATTGTGGGTGATAAAACTGGCTGCGTATGATACTGGTGCTCCAGCCAATCAGCTCCCATCTGTCATCATTGTGGGTGATAAAACTGGCTGCGTATGATACTGGTGCTCCAGCCAATCAGCTCCCATCTGTCATCGTTGTGGGTGATAAAACTGGCTGCGTATGATACTGGTGCTCCAGCCAATCAGCTCCCATCTGTCATAATTGTGGGTGATAAAACTGGCTGCGTATGATTCTGGTGCTCCAGCCAATCAGCTCCCATCTGTCATCGTTGTGAGTGATAAAACTGGCTGCGTATGATAATGGTGCTCCAGCCAATCAGCTCCCATCTGTCATCGTTGTGGGAGATAAAACTGGCTGCATATGATACTGGTGCTCCAGCCAATCAGCTCCCATCTGTCATCATTGTGGGTGATAAAACTGGCTGCGTATGATAATGGTGCTCCAGCCAATCAGCTCCCATCTGTCATCATTGTGGGTGATAAAACTGGCTGCGTATGATAATGGTGCACCAGCCAATCAGCTCCCATCTGTCATCATTGTGGGTGATAAAACTTGCTGCGTATGATTCTGGTGCTCCAGCCAATCAGCTCCCATCTGTCATCGTTGTGGGTGATAAAACTGGCTGCGTATGATAATGGTGCTCCAGCCAATCAGCTCCCATCTGTCATCATGGTGGGTGATAAAACTGGCTGCGTATGATACTGGTGCTCCAGCCAATCAGCTCCCATCTGTCATCGTTGTGGGAGATAAAACTGGCTGCATATGATACTGGTGCTCCAGCCAATCAGGTCCCATCTGTCATCGTAGTGGGTGATAAAACTGGCTGCGTATGATTCTGGTGCTCCAGCCAATCAGGTCCCATCTGTCATCATTGTGGGTGATAAAACTGGCTGCGTATGATAATGGTGCTCCAGCCAATCAGCTCCCATCTGTCATCGTTGTGGGTGATGAAACTGGCTGCGTATGATAATGGTGCTCCAGCCAATCAGCTCCCATCTGTCATCGTTGTGGGTGATAAAACTGGCTGCTTATGATACTGGTGCTCCAGCCAATCAGCTCCCATCTGTGATCATTGTGGGTGATAAAACTGGCTGCGTATGATACTGGTGCTCCAGCCAATCAGCTCCCATCTGTCATCGTTGTGGGTGATAAAACTGGCTGCGTATGATACTATTGCTCCAGCTAATCAGCTCCCATCTGTCATCATTGTGGGTGATAAAACTGGCTGCGTATGATACTGGTGCTCCAGCCAATCAGCTCCCATCTGTCTTCATTGTGGGTGATAAAACTGGCTGCCTATGATACTGGTGCTCCAGCCAATCAGCTCCCATCTGTCATCGTTGTGGGTAATAAAACTGGCTGCGTATGATGCTGGTGCTCCAGCCAATCAGCTCCCATCTGTCATAGTTGTGGGTGATAAAACTGGCTGCGTATGATAATGGTGCTCCAGCCAATTAGCTCCCATCTGTCATCGTTGTGGGTGATAAAACTGGCTGCGTATGATAATGGTGCACCAGCCAATCAGCTCCCATCTGTCATCGTTGTGGGTGATAAAACTGGCTGCGTATGATAATGGTGCTCCTGCCAATCAGGTCCCATCTGTCATCGTTGTGGGTGATAAAAGTGGCTGCGTATGATTCTGGTGCTCCAGCCAATCAGGTCCCATCTGTCATCATTGTGGGTGATAAAACTGGCTGCGTATGATAATGGTGCTCCAGCCAATCAGCTCCCATCTGTCATCGTTGTGGGTGATAAAACTGGCTGCGTATGATAATGGTGCTCCAGCCAATCAGCTCCCATCTGTCATCATTGTGGGTGATAAAACTGGCTGCGTATGATACTGGTGCTCCAGCCAATCAGCTCCCATCTGTCATCGTTGTGGGTGATAAAACTGGCTGCATATGATACTGGTGCTCCAGCCAATCAGCTCCCATCTGTCATCGTTGTGGGTGATAAAACTGGCTGCGTATGATACTGGTGCTCCAGCCAATCAGCTCCCATCTGTCATCGTTGTGGGTGATAAAACTGGCTGCGTATGATAATGGTGCTCCAGCCAATCAGCTCCCATCTGTCAACGCTGTGGGTGATAAAAGTGGCTGCGTATGATAATGGTGCTCCAGCCAATCATCTCCCATCTGTCATCGTTGTGGGTGATAAAACTGGCTGCGTATGATAATGGTGCTCCAGCCAATCAGCTCCCATCTGTCATCGTTGTGGGAGATAAAACTGGCTGCATATGATACTGGTGCTCCAGCCAATCAGCTCCCATCTGTCATCATTGTGGGTGATAAAACTGGCTGCGTATGATAATGGTGCTCCAGCCAATCAGCTCCCATCTGTCATCATTGTGGGTGATAAAACTGGCTGCGTATGATAATGGTGCACCAGCCAATCAGCTCCCATCTGTCATCATTGTGGGTGATAAAACTGGCTGCGTATGATTCTGGTGCTCCAGCCAATCAGCTCCCATCTGTCATCGTTGTGGGTGATAAAACTGGCTGCGTATGATAATGGTGCTCCAGCCAATCAGCTCCCATCTGTCATCATGGTGGGTGATAAAACTGGCTGCGTATGATACTGGTGCTCCAGCCAATCAGCTCCCATCTGTCATCGTTGTGGGAGATAAAACTGGCTGCATATGATACTGGTGCTCCAGCCAATCAGCTCCCATCTGTCATCATTGTGGGTGAAAAAACTGGCTGCGTATGATAATGGTGCTCCAGCCAATCAGCTCCCATCTGTCATCATTGTGGGTGATAAAACAGGCTGCGTATGATACTGGTGCTCCAGCCAATCAGGTCCCTTCTGTCATCGTTGTGGGTGATAAAACTGGCTGCGTATGATAATGGTGCTCCAGCCAATCAGCTCCCATCTGTCATCGTTGTGGGTGATAAAACTGGCTGCATATGATATTGGTGCTCCAGCCAATCAGCTCCCATCTGTCATCGTTGTGGGTGATAAAACTGGCTGCGTATGATACTGGTGCTCCAGCCAATCAGCTCCCATCTGTCATCATTGTGGGTGATAAAACTGGCTGCGTATGATACTGGTTCTCCAGCCAATCAGCTCCCATCTGTCATCATTGTGGGTGATAATACTGGCTGCGTATGATAATGGTGCACCAGCCAATCAGCTCCCAACTGTCATCGTTGTGGGTGATAAAGCTGGCTGTGTATGATACTGGTGCTCCAGCCAATCAGCTCCCATCTGTCATCATTGTGGGTGATAAAACTGGCTGCGTATGATACTGGTGCTCCAGCCAATCAGCTCCCAACTGTCATCGTTGTGGGTGATAAAACTGGCTGCGTATGATACTGGTGCTCCAGCCAATCAGGTCCCTTCTGTCATCGTTGTGGGTGATAAAACTGGCTGCGTATGATAATGGTGCTCCAGCCAATCAGCTCCCAACTGTCGTCGTTGTGGGTGATAATGCTGGCTGCGTATGATACTGGTGCTCCAGCCAATCAGCTCCCATCTGTCAACATTGTGGGTGATAAAACTGGCTGCGTATGATACTGGTGCTCCAGCCAATCAGCTCCCATCTGTCATCATTGTGGGTGATAAAACTGGCTGCGTATGATACTGGTGCTCCAGCCAATCAGCTCCCATCTGTCATCATTGTGGGTGATAAAACTGGCATGCCTATGATAATGGTGCACCAGCCAATCAGCTCCCATCTGTCATCATTGTGGGTGATAAAACTGGCTGCGTATGATACTGGTGCTCCAGCCAATCAGCTCCCATCTGTCATCATTGTGGGTGATAAAACTGGCTGCATATGATACTGGTGCTCCAGCCAATCAGCTCCCATCTGTCATCATTGTGGGTGATAAAACTGGCTGCGTATGATACTGGTGCTCCAGCCAATCAGCTCCCATCTGTCATCGTTGTGGGTGATAAAACTGGCTGCGTATGATACTGGTTCTCCAGCCAATCAGCTTCCATCTGTCATCATTGTGGGTGAAAAAACTGGCTGCGTATGATACTGGTGCTCCAGCCAATCAGCTCCCATCTATCATCATTGTGAGTGATAAAACTGGCTGCGTATGATACTAGTGCTCCACCCAATCAGGTCCCATCTGTCATTGTGGGTGATAAAACTGGCTGAGTATGATACTGGTGCACCAGCCAATCAGCTCCCATCTGTCATTGTTGTGGGTGATAAAACTGGCTGCGTATGATACTGATGCTCCAGCCAATCAGCTCCCATCTGTCATCATTGTGGGTGATAAAACTGGCTGCGTATGATACTGATGCTCCAGCCAATCAGCTCCCATCTGTCATCATTGTGGGTGATAAAACTGGCTGCGTATGATACTGGTGCTCCAGCCAATCAGCTCCCATCTGTCATCATTGTGGGTGATAAAACTGGCTGCGTATGATAATGGTGCTCCAGCCAATCAGGTCCCATCTGTCATCGTAGTGGGTGATAAAACTGGCTGCATATGATACTGGTGCTCCAGCCAATCAGCTGCCATCTGTCATCGTTGTGGGTGATAAAACTGGCTGCGTATGATACTGGTGCTCCAGCCAATCAGCTGCCATCTGTCATCGTTGTGGGTGAAAAAACTGGCTGCGTATGATAATGGTGCTCCAGCCAATCAGCTCCCATCTGTCAACGCTGTGGGTGATAAAACTGGCTGCGTATGATACTGGTGCTCCAGCCAATCAGCTCCCATCTGTCATCATTGTGGGTGATAAAACTGGCTGCGTATGATACTGGTGCTCCAGCCAATCAGCTCCCATCTGTCATCATTGTGGGTGATAAAACTGGCTGCGTATGATACTGGTGCTCCAGCCAATCAGCTCCCATCTGTCATCGTTGTGGGTGATAAAACTGGCTGCGTATGATACTGGTGCTCCAGCCAATCAGCTCCCATCTGTCATAATTGTGGGTGATAAAACTGGCTGCGTATGATTCTGGTGCTCCAGCCAATCAGCTCCCATCTGTCATTGTTGTGGGTGATAAAACTGGCTGCGTATGATAATGGTGATCCAGCCAATCAGCTCCCATCTGTCATCGTTGTGGGAGATAAAACTGGCTGCATATGATACTGGTGCTCCAGCCAATCAGCTCCCATCTGTCATCATTGTGGGTGATAAAACTGGCTGCGTATGATAATGGTGCTCCAGCCAATCAGCTCCCATCTGTCATCATTGTGGGTGATAAAACTGGCTGCGTATGATAATGGTGCACCAGCCAATCAGCTCCCATCTGTCATCATTGTGGGTGATAAAACTGGCTGCGTATGATTCTGGTGCTCCAGCCAATCAGCTCCCATCTGTCATCGTTGTGGGTGATAAAACTGGCTGCGTATGATAATGGTGCTCCAGCCAATCAGCTCCCATCTGTCATCATGGTGGGTGATAAAACTGGCTGCGTATGATACTGGTGCTCCAGCCAATCAGCTCCCATCTGTCATCGTTGTGGGAGATAAAACTGGCTGCATATGATACTGGTGCTCCAGCCAATCAGCTCCCATCTGTCATCGTAGTGGGTGATAAAACTGGCTGCGTATGATTCTGGTGCTCCAGCCAATCAGGTCCCATCTGTCATCATTGTGGGTGATAAAACTGGCTGCGTATGATAATGGTGCTCCAGCCAATCAGCTCCCATCTGTCATCGTTGTGGGTGATGAAACTGGCTGCGTATGATAATGGTGCTCCAGCCAATCAGCTCCCATCTGTCATCGTTGTGGGTGATAAAACTGGCTGCGTATGATACTGGTGCTCCAGCCAATCAGCTCCCATCTGTGATCATTGTGGGTGATAAAACTGGCTGCGTATGATACTGGTGCTCCAGCCAATCAGCTCCCATCTGTCATCGTTGTGGGTTTTAAAACTGGCTGCGTATGATACTGGTGCTCCAGCCAATCAGCTCCCATCTGTCATCATTGTGGGTGATAAAACTGGCTGCGTATGATACTGGTGCTCCAGCCAATCAGCTCCCATCTGTCTTCATTGTGGGTGATAAAACTGGCTGCCTATGATACTGGTGCTCCAGCCAATCAGCTCCCATCTGTCATCGTTGTGGGTAATAAAACTGGCTGCGTATGATGCTGGTGCTCCAGCCAATCAGCTCCCATCTGTCATAGTTGTGGGTGATAAAACTGGCTGCGTATGATAATGGTGCTCCAGCCAATTAGTTCCCATCTGTCATCGTTGTGGGTGATAAAACTGGCTGCGTATGATAATGGTGCACCAGCCAATCAGCTCCCATCTGTCATCGTTGTGGGTGATAAAAGTGGCTGCGTATGATAATGGTGCTCCTGCCAATCAGGTCCCATCTGTCATCGTTGTGGGTGATAAAAGTGGCTGCGTATGATTCTGGTGCTCCAGCCAATCAGGTCCCATCTGTCATCATTGTGGGTGATAAAACTGGCTGCGTATGATAATGGTGCTCCAGCCAATCAGCTCCCATCTGTCATCGTTGTGGGTGATAAAACTGGCTGCGTATGATAATGGTGCTCCAGCCAATCAGCTCCCATCTGTCATCATTGTGGGTGATAAAACTGGCTGCGTATGATACTGGTGCTCCAGCCAATCAGCTCCCATCTGTCATCGTTGTGGGTGATAAAACTGGCTGCATATGATTCTGGTGCTCCAGCCAATCAGCTCCCATCTGTCATCGTTGTGGGTGATAAAACTGGCTGCGTATGATACTGGTGCTCCAGCCAATCAGCTCCCATCTGTCATCGTTGTGGGTGAAAAAACTGGCTGCGTATGATAATGGTGCTCCAGCCAATCAGCTCCCATCTGTCAACGCTGTGGGTGATAAAACTGGCTGCGTATGATACTGGTGCTCCAGCCAATCAGCTCCCATCTGTCATCATTGTGGGTGATAAAACTGGCTGCGTATGATACTGGTGCTCCAGCCAATCAGCTCCCATCTGTCATCGTTGTGGGTAATAAAACTGGCTGCGTATGATACTGGTGCTCCAGCCAATCAGCTCCCATCTGTCATAATTGTGGGTGATAAAACTGGCTGCGTATGATTCTGGTGCTCCAGCCAATCAGCTCCCATCTGTCATCGTTGTGGGTGATAAAACTGGCTGCGTATGATAATGGTGCTCCAGCCAATCAGCTCCCATCTGTCATCGTTGTGGGAGATAAAACTGGCTGCATATGATACTGGTGCTCCAGCCAATCAGCTCCCATCTGTCATCATTGTGGGTGATAAAACTGGCTGCGTATGATAATGGTGCTCCAGCCAATCAGCTCCCATCTGTCATCATTGTGGGTGATAAAACTGGCTGCGTATGATAATGGTGCACCAGCCAATCAGCTCCCATCTGTCATCATTGTGGGTGATAAAACTGGCTGCGTATGATTCTGGTGCTCCAGCCAATCAGCTCCCATCTGTCATCGTTGTGGGTGATAAAACTGGCTGCGTATGATAATGGTGCTCCAGCCAATCAGCTCCCATCTGTCATCATGGTGGGTGATAAAACTGGCTGCGTATGATACTGGTGCTCCAGCCAATCAGCTCCCATCTGTCATCGTTGTGGGAGATAAAACTGGCTGCATATGATACTGGTGCTCCAGCCAATCAGCTCCCATCTGTCATCATTGTGGGTGAAAAAACTGGCTGCGTATGATAATGGTGCTCCAGCCAATCAGCTCCCATCTGTCATCATTGTGGGTGATAAAACTGGCTGCGTATGATACTGGTGCTCCAGCCAATCAGGTCCCTTCTGTCATCGTTGTGGGTGATAAAACTGGCTGCGTATGATAATGGTGCTCCAGCCAATCAGCTCCCATCTGTCATCGTTGTGGGTGATAAAACTGGCTGCATATGATATTGGTGCTCCAGCCAATCAGCTCCCATCTGTCATCGTTGTGGGTGATAAAACTGGCTGCGTATGATACTGGTGCTCCAGCCAATCAGCTCCCATCTGTCATCATTGTGGGTGATAAAACTGGCTGCGTATGATACTGGTTCTCCATCCAATCAGCTCCCATCTGTCATCATTGTGGGTGATAATACTGGCTGCGTATGATAATGGTGCACCAGCCAATCAGTTCCCAACTGTCATCGTTGTGGGTGATAAAGCTTGCTGTGTATGATACTGGTGCTCCAGCCAATCAGCTCCCATCTGTCATCATTGTGGGTGATAAAACTGGCTGCGTATGATACTGGTGCTGCAGCCAATCAGCTCCCAACTGTCATCGTTGTGGGTGATAAAACTGGCTGCGTATGATACTGGTGCTCCAGCCAATCAGGTCCCTTCTGTCATCGTTGTGGGTGATAAAACTGGCTGCGTATGATAATGGTGCTCCAGCCAATCAGCTCCCAACTGTCGTCGTTGTGGGTGATAATGCTGGCTGCGTATGATACTGGTGCTCCAGCCAATCAGCTCCCATCTGTCAACATTGTGGGTGATAAAACTGGCTGCGTATGATACTGGTGCTCCAGCCAATCAGCTCCCATCTGTCATCATTGTGGGTGATAAAACTGGCTGCGTATGATACTGGTGCTCCAGCCAATCAGCTCCCATCTGTCATCATTGTGGGTGATAAAACTGGCATGCCTATGATAATGGTGCACCAGCCAATCAGCTCCCATCTGTCATCATTGTGGGTGATAAAACTGGCTGCGTATGATACTGGTGCTCCAGCCAATCAGCTCCCATCTGTCATCATTGTGGGTGATAAAACTGGCTGCGTATGATACTGGTGCTCCAGCCAATCAGGTCCCATCTGTCATCATTGTGGGTGATAAAACTGGCTGCGTATGATAATGGTGCTCCAGCCAATCAGCTCCCATCTGTCATCGTTGTGGGTGATAAAACTGGCTACGTATGATACTGGTTCTCCAGCCAATCAGCTTCCATCTGTCATCATTGTGGGTGAAAAAACTGGCTGCGTATGATACTGGTGCTCCAGCCAATCAGCTCCCATCTATCATCATTGTGAGTGATAAAACTGGCTGCGTATGATACTAGTGCTCCACCCAATCAGGTCCCATCTGTCATTGTGGGTGATAAAACTGGCTGAGTATGATACTGGAGCACCAGCCAATCAGCTCCCATCTGTCATCGTTGTGGGTGATAAAACTGGCTGCGTATGATACTGATGCTCCAGCCAATCAGCTCCCATCTGTCATCATTGTGGGTGATAAAACTGGCTGCGTATGATACTGGTGCTCCAGCCAATCAGCTCCCATCTGTCATCATTGTGGGTGATAAAACTGGCTGCGTATGATAATGGTGCTCCAGCCAATCAGGTCCCATCTGTCATCATTGTGGGTGATAAAACTGGCTGCGTATGATAATGGTGCTCCAGCCAATGAGATCCCATCTGTCATCATTGTGGGTGATAAAACTGGCTGCGTATGATAATGGTGCTCCAACCAATCAGCTCCCAACTGTCATCATTGTGGGTGATAAAACTGGCTGCGTATGATACTGGTGCACCAGCCAATCGGCTCCCATCTGTCATCGTTGTGGGTGATAAAACTGGCTGCGTATGATAATGGTGCACCAGCCAATCAGCTCCCAACTGTCATCATTGTGGGTGATAAAACTGACTGCGTATGATACTGGTGCTCCAGCCAATCAGCTCCCATCTGTCATCATTGTGGGTGATAAAACTGGCTGCGTATGATACTGGTGCACCAGCCAATCAGCTCCCATCTGTCATCATTGTGGGTGATAAAACTGGCTGCGTATGATACTGGTTATCCAGCCAATCAGATCCCATCTGTCATCATTGTGGGTGATAAAACTGGCTGCGTATGATAATGGTGCTCCAGCCAATCAGCTCCCATCTGTCATCATTGTGGGTGATAAAACTGGCTGCGTATGATACTGGTGCTCCAGCCAATCAGCTCCCATCTGTCTTCGTTGTGGGTGATAAAACTGGCTGCATATGATACTAGTGCTCCAGCCAATCAGCTTCCATCTGTCATCATTGTGGGTGAAAAAACTGGCTGCGTATGATAATAGTGCTCCAGCCAATCAGCTCCCATCTGTCATCATTGTGGGTGATAAAACTGGCTGCGTATGATAATGGTGCTCCAGCCAATCAGCTCCCAGTCATCGTTGTGGGTGATAAAACTGGATGCGCATGATAATGGTGCTCCAGCCAATCAGCTCCCATCTGTCATTGTTGAGGGTGATAAAACTGGCTGCGTATGATAATGGTGCTCCAGCCAATCAGCTCCCAACTGTCATCGTTGTGGGTGATAAAACTGGCTGCGTATGATAATGGTGCTCCAGCCAATCAGCTCCCATCTGTCATCATTGTGGGTGATAAAACTGGCTGCGTATGATACTGGTGCTCCAGCCAATCAGCTCCCATCTGTCATCATTCTGGGTGATAAAACTGGCTGCGTATGATACTGGTGCTCCAGCCAATCAGCTCCCAACTGTCATCGTTGTGGGTGATAAAACTGGCTGCGTATGATACTGGTGCTCCACCCAATCAGGTCCCATCTGTCATTGTGGGTGATAAAACTGGCTGAGTATGATACTGGTGCACCAGCCAATCAGCTCCCATCTGTCATCGTTGTGGGTGATAAAACTGGCTGCGTATGATACTGATGCTCCAGCCAATCAGCTCCCATCTGTCATCATTGTGGGTGATAAAACTGGCTGCGTATGAAACTGGTGCTCCAGCCAATCAGCTCCCATCTGTCATCGTTGTGGGTGATAAAACTGGCTGCGTATGATACTGGTGCTCCAGCCAATCAGCTCCCATCTGTCATCATTGTGGGTGATAAAACTGGCTGCGTATGATACTGGTGCTCCAGCCAATCAACTCCCATCTGTCATCGTTGTGGGTGATAAAACTGGCTGCATATGATAATGGTGCTCCAGCCAATCAGCTCCCAACTGTCATCATTGTGGGTGATAAAACTGGCTGCGTATGATACTGGTGCTCCAGCCAATCATTTCCCATCTGTCATCGTTGTGGGTGATCAAACTGGCTGCGTATGATACTGGTGCTCCAGCCAAACAGCTCCCATCTGTCATCATTGTGGGTGATAAAACTGGCTGCATATGATAATGGTGCTCCAGCCAATCAGCTCCCAACTGTCATCATTGTGGGTGATAAAACTGGCTGCGTATGATACTGGTGCTCCAGCCAATCAGCTCCCATCTGTCATCATTGTGGGTGATAAAACTGGCTGCGTATGATACTGGTGCTCCAGCCAATCAGCTCCCATCTGTCATTATTGTGGGTGATAAAACTGGCTGCGTATGATACTGTTGCTCCAGCCAATCAGCTCCCATCTGTCATCATTGTGGGTGATAAAACTGGCTGCGTATGATACTGGTGCTCTATCCAATCAGCTCCCATCTGTCATCATTGTAGGTGATAAAACTGGCTGCGTATGATACTGGTGCTCCAGCCAATCAGCTCCCATCTGTCATCGTTGTGGGTGATAAAACTGGCTGCGTATGATACTGGTGCTCCAGCCAATCAGGTCCCATCTGTCATCATTGTGGGTGATAAAACTGGCTGCGTATGATACTGGTGCTCCAGCCAATCAGGTCCCATCTGTCCTCATTGTGGGTGATAAAACTGGCTGCGTATGATACTGGTGCTCCAGCCAATCAGCTCCCATCTGTCATCATTGTGGGTGATAAAACTGGCTGCGTATGATACTGGTGCTCCAGCCAATCAGCTCCCATCTGTCATCATTGTGGGTGATAAAACTGGCTGCGTATGATACTCGTGCTCCAGCCAATCAGCTCCCATCTGTCATCATTGTGGGTGATAAAACTGGCTGCGTATGATACTGGTGCTCCAGCCAATCAGCTCCCATCTGTCATCGTTGTGGGTGATAAAACTGGCTGCGTATGATAATGGTGCTCCAGCCAATCAGCTCCCATCTGTCATCATTGTGGGTGATAAAACTGGCTGCGTATGATACTGGTGCTCCAGCCAATCAGCTCCCATCTGTCATCGTTGTGGATGATAAAACTGGCTGCATATGATACTGGTGCTCCAGCAAATCAGGTCCCATCTGTCATCATTGTGGGTGATAAAACTGGCTGCGTATGATACTGGTGCTCCAGCCAATCAGGTCCCATCTGTCATCATTGTGGGTGATAAAACTGGCTGCGTATGATACTGGTGCTCCAGCCAATCAGCTCCCATCTGTCATCGTTGTGGGTGATAAAACTGGCTGCGTATGATACTGGTGCTCCAGCCAATCAGCTCCCATCTGTCATCGTTGTGGGTGATAAAACTGGCTGCGTATGATAATGGTGCTCCAGCCAATCAGCTCCCATCTGTCATCATTCTGGGTGATAAAACTGGCTGCGTATGATACTGGTGCTCCAGCCAATCAGCTCCCATCTGTCATCATTGTGGGTGATAAAACTGGCTGCGTATGATACTGGTGCTCCAGCCAATCAGGTCCCATCTGTCATCATTGTGGGTGATAAAACTGGCTGCGTATGATACTGGTGCTCCAGCCAATCAGCTCCCATCTGTCATCATTGTGGGTGATAAAACTGGCTGCGTATGATACTGGTGCTCCAGCCAATCAGGTCCCATCTGTCATCGTTGTGGGTGATAAAACTGGCTGCGTATGATAATGGTGCTCCAGCCAATCAGCTCCCATCTGTCATCATTGTGGGTGATAAAACTGGCTGCGTATGATAATGGTGCTCCTGCCAATCAGCTCCCAACTGTCATCGTTGTGGGTGATAAAACTGGCTGCGTATGATAATGGTGCTCCAGCCAATCAGCTCCCTTCTTTCATCATTGTGGGTGATAAAACTGGCTGCGTATGATACTGGTGCTCCAGCCAATCAGCTCCCATCTGTCATTGTGGGTGATAAAACTGGCTGCGTATGATACTGGTGCTCCAGCCAATCAGCTCCCATCTGTCATCATTGTGGGTGATAAAACTGGCTGCGTATGATACTGGTGCTCCAGCCAATCAGCTCCCATCTGTCATTGTGGGTGATAAAACTGGCTGCGTATGATAATGGTGCTCCAGCCAATCAGCTCCCATTTGTCATCATTGTGGGTGATAAAACTGGCTGGGTATGATAATGGTGCTCCAGCCAATCAGCTCCCATCTGTCATCATTGTGGTTGATAAAACTGGCTGCGTATGATACTAGTGCTCCAGCCAATCAGCTCCCATCTGTCATCATTGTGGGTGATAAAACTGGCTGCGTATGATACTGGTGCTCCAGCCAATCAACTCCCAACTGTCATCATTGTGGGTGATAAAACTGGCTGCGTATGATAATGGTGCACCAGCCAATCAGCTCCCATCTGTCATCATTGTGGGTGATAAAACTGGCTGCGTATGATACTGGTGCTCCAGCCAATCAGCTCCCATCTGTCATCATTGTGGGTGATAAAACTGGCTGCGTATGATACTGGTGCTCCAGCCAATCAGCTCCCATCTGTCATTGTTGTGGGTGATAAAACTGGCTGCGTATGATACTGGTGCTCCAGCCAATCAGGTCCCATCTGTCGCTGTGGGTGATAAAACTGGCTGCGTATGATACTGGTGCTCCATCCAATCAGCTCCCATCTGTCATCATTGTGGGTGATAAAACTGGCTGCGTATAATACTGGTGCTCCAGCCAATCAGCTCCCATCTGTCATCATTGTGGGTGATAAAACTGGCTGCATATGATAATGGTGCTCCAGCCAATCAGCTCCCATCTGTCATCGCTGTGGGTGAAAAAACTGGCTGCGTATGATACTGGTGCACAAGCCAATCAGCTCCCATCTGTCATCATTGTGGGTGATAAAACTGGCTGCGTATGATAATGGTGCACCAGCCAATCAGCTCCCATCTGTCATCGTTGTGGGTGATAAAACTGGCTGCGTATGATACTGGTGCTCCAGCCAATCAGCTCCCATCTGTCATCATTGTGGGTGATAAAACTGGCTGCGTATGATACTGGTGCTCCAGCCAATCAGCTCCCATCTGTCATCATTGTGGGTGATACAACTGGCTGCGTATGATACTGGTGCTCCAGCCAATCAGGTCCCATCTGTCATTGTGGGTGATAAAACTGGCTGCGTATGATACTGGTGCTCCAGCCAATCATTTCCCATCTGTCATCGTTGTGGGTGATCAAACTGGCTGCGTATGATACTGGTGCTCCAGCCAATCAGCTCCCATCTGTCATCATTGTGGGTGATACAACTGGCTGCGTATGATACTGGTGCTCCAGCCAATCAGGTCCCATCTGTCATTGTGGGTGATAAAACTGGCTGCGTATGATACTGGTGCTCCAGCCAATCATTTCCCATCTGTCATCGTTGTGGGTGATCAAACTGGCTGCGTATGATACTGGTGCTCCAGCCAATCAGCTCCCATCTGTCATCATTGTGGGTGATAAAACTTGTTGATAAATGAGGCCATGTGACCCAGATTTATAAATGATTGATATTCTTGTTATCACTCTTTACTCGTCTTACATGATGCTCCAACCAATCAGCTCCTAACCAGTTGCGTATCTATAATGGGTGCAGGGTGTACACAGGCCCCCGTGTCCAAGGGGGGACCTGCACCTCACACCCTGCACCCATATTATCTAAAACCTACTTCTCCGAGGTCCCACGTCGGGTGGCTCAACGCTGCAGAAAAAGCCAGAAAAAAGCCACCACGGTCATTTATTCGGCGTTGTGCGCATGCGCAGTGAGGAAATCGCTGGGAAATTGGCGGCCACTCCATTTCCCCGCTGATCTGTGCATGCGCTGTAGACTCTGCCCACACTATGGTGCCCAGAGTCTACTGAAGCTGCGGTAGCCGGCCAGCCGCGTCAGTCGGCTGACGGGAAGAGAGGAGGGAGCCCCAAATGGGTCATGAAAATAAGATCAAAGGGAAACAATAAATTCCTTAATATATAAACTGGCTGTGTAGGTGCTATGTATTATTATAGTACTGGTCCTGAAAATAATGAGGTCATCAAGTTTGCATGATGACCTAATCGCAGCTGCGATACACACATGCACATCGTTCCTAACACGCATGGGGCAGAAGAGGACTGGGAACAGAGGGAGGCAAGTATAATGTGACGTGGGGGGGCAGACGGGAACGTGACAGGAGGGTGGAGCGGCTGAGGTGACCTGGCAAATGCTGGATCCATTTACTAGTTTACATCAAAAAAATGAGGACAGGATTTTTTTTGAGCATTTGGAGGCATGTTGGGAGCTTTGATGGCATGTGGGGAGGAGGCCTGTGGAGAACTATGATGGGCATGTAAAAGAAATGTTGGAAAGGCTGATGTGTACGTAAGCTGCATTTTGGAAGTTGGATGGCAAGTGTGGCGGTCCGATGGGTATGTAAGTGACATTAGGGATGTCTGAGTGTATATGTGGAGGTCCGATGGGTATGTAAGTGACATTAGGGATGTCTGAGGGTATATGTGGAGGTCCGATGGGTATGTAAGTGACATTAGGGATGTCTGAGGGTATATGTGGAGGTCCGATGGGTATGTAAGTGACATTAGGGATGTCTGAGGGTATATGTGGAGGTCCGATGGGGATGTAAGGGATATGAGGGAAAGTCTGAGGGCATGTGTGGCGGTCCGATGGGTATGTAAGTGATATTAAAGGATGTCTGAGGGTATATGTGGAGGTCCGATGGGTATGTAAGTGACATTAGGGATGTCTGAGGGAATGTGTGGAGGTCCGATGGGTATGTAAGGGATATGAGGGAAAGTCTGAGGGCATGTGTGGAGGTCCGATGGGTATGTAAGGGATATGAGGGAAAGTCTGAGGGCATGTGTGGAGGTCTGATGGGTATGTAAGTGATATTAGGGATGTCTGAGGACATGTGTGGAGGTCCGATGGGTATGTAAGGGATATGAGGGAAAGTCTGAGGGCATGTGTGGAGGTGCGATGGGTATGTAAGGGATATGAGGGAAAGTCTGAGGGCATGTGTGGAGGTCCGATGGGTATGTAAGGTACATTAGGGATGTCTGAGGGCATGTGTGGAGGTCCGATTGGTATGTAAGGGACATTAGGGATGTCTCAGGGCATTTTGGAGGTCTGATGGGTATGTAAGGGATATGAGGGAAAGTCTGAGGGCATGTGTGGAGGTCCGATGGGTATGTAAGTGACATTAGGGATGTCTGAGGGTATATGTGGAGGTCCGATGGGTATGTAAGTGATATTAGGGATGTCTGAGGGTATATGTGGAGGTCCGATGGGTATATAAGTGACATTAGGGATGTCTGAGGGAATGTGTGGAGGTCCGATGGGTATGTAAGTGATATGAGGGAAAGTCTGAGGGAATGTGTGGAGGTCCGATGGGTATGTAAGGGATATGAGGGAAAGTCTGAGGGCATGTGTGGAGGTCCAATGGGTATGTAAGTGACATTAGGGATGTCTGAGGGTATATGTGGAGGTCCGATTGGTATGTAAGGGACATTAGGGATGTCTCAGGGCATTTTGGAGGTCTGATGGGTATATAAGGGATATGAGGGAAAGTCTGAGGGCATGTGTGGAGGTCCGATGGGTATGTAAGTGACATTAGGGATGTCTGAGGGTATATGTGGAGGTCCGATGGGTATGTAAGTGATATTAGGGATGTCTGAGGGTATATGTGGAGGTCCGATGGGTATGTAAGTGATATTAGGGATGTCTGAGGGTATATGTGGAGGTCCGATGGGTATATAAGTGACATTAGGGATGTCTGAGGGAATGTGTGGAGGTCCGATGGGTATGTAAGTGATATGAGGGAAAGTCTGAGGGAATGTGTGGAGGTCCGATGGGTATGTAAGGGATATGAGGGAAAGTCTGAGGGCATGTGTGGAGGTCCAATGGGTATGTAAGTGACATTAGGGATGTCTGAGGGTATATGTGGAGGTCCGATGGGTATGTAAGTGACATTAGGGATGTCTGAGGGTATATGTGGAGGTCCGATGGGTATGTAAGTGACATTAGGGATGTCTGAGGGTATATGTGGAGGTCCGATGGGTATGTAAGTGACATTAGGGATGTCTGAGGGTATATGTGGAGGTCCGATGGGTATGTAAGTGACATTAGGGATGTCTGAGGGCATGTGTGGAGGTCCGATGGGTATGTAAGGGATATGAGGGAAAGTCTGAGGGCATGTGTGGAGGTCCGATGGTATGTAAGGGATATGAGGGAAAGTCTGAGGGCATGTGTGGAGGTCTGATGGGTATGTAAGGGACATTAGGGATGTCTGAGGGCATGTGTGGAGGTCCGATGGGTATGTAAGTGATTTGAGAAAAAGTCTGAGAATAGTCAAAAGTCCCATTTAGTAATAAATGACAACACACAAAGTAAATGAATAAACATTCACATTAGATGATGAGCCGACGCGTCTTTCAGTTGATTAAGCCAGGGCCGGATTAACAATGGGGCTGATGGAGCTGTAGCTCCAGGTCCACCATCAAAATAGGCCCCACAGCAGCATAATAGAGTAATTTTTTTTTTTTACAGCATTTTGCATTGGCTGACGTGTCCCCCCCAGCCGCGGGTCGCATGCCGCCAGCATAGATGAATTATACATGACAGTGGTGCAGTGGGAGGCTTCACTAGCCTATCCTGCACCGCATACACACAGTGACTCGGGTTCGGCACCTCCGCACCGCGAGAAGTCACGGTGTGTGACGTCACAAACGTGCTGCCCTGCCATCACCGCACCCTGGCCTGAAGCAGCCCGGCCATGTCCACAATCCGACAAGCACAAGCACAGCAGTCATACAGCAGCTCCGTGTAGGCAGCCCAGCAGCGTGTCTGATCCTCCTGATTGAGGTGAGGAGTCACACCTGTTAGCCTGTGTTAGCCTGGATGTCTGACTGCTGCTATTAGTAACTGATCGCATACATAATGAAGGGCAGGCTGAGGCACTACTTACAGATATATATATATACACACACACACACACACACACTAATAATTAATACACATATATTATACTGTGTATATAGATGTAAATATATATATATATATATATATATATACATACATATATATAATATGTGGCAATGATGATTTTTGGATGTCTGAAATTAAGAGTGAGCCTGCAATGTTAAGGGAGCATAATACAATGGCAAATAAAAGCACAATGTTTGTATAAGATATGAAGGGGCAGTTGCAAGATTAAAATTTCCGTCAAGGTGCATACAAATATATACTTACCAAGCTAAATACCCACACTGGACCGTCCATGGTGCCGCGGGATCCCACTCACATTCTCTGTTTACAGCTCACTTGTGGTTTTTGTGCTCCATTACGCCAAATCTCGCGAGACTTGTGATGTCATTACACGTGGTGAAGCAGCACCATGGATGGTCTGGTGTGAGTATTTAGCTTGGTAAGTATTATATTTGTATGCATGTAGTGTTTTTTTTAGTTTATTTTTTATTCAGTGGTCAATGATATACCAGGTTGTGTATGCTTCATATAAGCAAAGACTGGAGGGGATCGATGTGGTTGAATGTCGGCAGGTAGCTATGCCCTCCATGGTGTCAGCCATGGCACAGACCACACACCCACATCACTGGTCACACCTCCATATTAGTAGTCACACCCCCACCATGCTGTTCACACTCCCTGCGGCTGCACACAATAGGCCTTTCATAAATTTGAGCTCCAGGCCTATCAGGGGCTTAATCTCGCACTGGATTAAGCGCATCGTCAGAAGCTCTATAAGGTCCTCCAGAGTGGCAACGTGTTCTGTAAGTGCGCCATTTTCGATTGTGTAGCTGCCATCTCTTGACGAATTGTAGATTGAAGTTTACTCTCCATAGACTGGAATCCTGTTTTGTTGTAAGTGACTTTACATGATAGAATATCGCTGATCTCCTGTCTCAAAGTAGGTGATAGATGAGCTGCTGCACCTACTGCTAAGGACATCCTATTTGGGGAGGAGGATGGTGCGGGAGAAGCAGGAGAAGATGTTCCAGCCTCTGATCTAAAGCTTGATATCTTCAAAAATGTATGCATATCGGGATAGGGACCACACTCCCCCTTTCCCATTGAATAAGGCGTAGATTTGGCAGGCTTGCCGACATTTAGCTTCCAGGAGGGTGTTGTCGGGCTTACACAGCGGGGGCGTGGTGCGGTCAAAGGGGGCGGGGCCCGGCAGCTGATGCATCATTGGGGGCGGAGTATGGGGCGTGACAGCGCGATCGCGTCATCGTGGCTCCGCCCCCTGTTCACTATGCCGCGATTAATGGCATTGTGGAACAGGGGGCGGAGCCACAATGACGCGATTCAGCTCCAAATCGCGTCACCGGCCCCGCTGCTGCCAGTGTCTATACTTTCAACTGCGTGGAGGTGCGGACACGTCGCCGGAGGTCTGGAGGCTTTCCTGCTTTCCCGGGAGGCCGGGAGTGGCACGAGATTTTCGGGAGGCTCCCGGACGAATCGGGAGGGTAGGCAAGTATGAGATAAGGTATAGCCGGAAAGAGTACTCAAAAGACCAGGTGATTTAGCACTGAAGATGGGTCATTATGAAAAGCTGTCCGCCAAGAGAGAAGCAGGCAGCCATCCAGCTAGTGCTCAGAGCATCGCTATTTAGTAGAAAAGTCTATGTACCTGTAAGGCTAATACGTGGTAAAAGTATACGGCTAACTGCTTGTGCTCAGGTTAGTATAATTGTAAGTAGCAGTACTCCAAGAGTAATTAGTTAAGTTCAGAATGGATGGCTAATACAAAATAGAGGACATTTTTTAACCTTTTTGAAAATTCAATAAAAACTAGATTTAAAAAAAAAAATGGTAAATTTGTCATAGTTAGCGGCGGAAGATGTAGTCCAAAAGATATGTTGGAGAAATCAATTGGGACAGAACTGTAGTGACGGAATGAGACCAACAGGATGGGCCCACTACTATGAAGAAGGAATTCCACAGAAACAGAGCCCCATGTAACCCCGGAGCAGCCAGGTAGTAGTAGTTTGTATACAGAAGAGCCTCCATGCAGGCCACCAGGTGAGGGGGTGGAGGCCCCCATGCAGCATATGTTAGGGGAGCAAAAGGCATCTGCAGTTTTCTGTGATGAGTCGGGAGCGTGAAGGGTGCAAACTGGCTGGGTCCGAAGACATCCACCCCAGTCAGTGAGAGCTCAAAAGAATAAGCCCTCCCTGGGCAATAACTTCAGCAATATGTGCAAGACTGTCTTTCCAGGCAGGGATCAGGACCCACCAGAACCAGGTGGGTTGTACCACCCAACTTTGGTGAAGGAGAAGGTTCAGAAGCCTCCAGCACAGTCACCAGGGGAGAGTTGGAGAGGACGTGCCATTGGGAGCCACTGGTGTAGAAACAGCTCGACTGAGGCAACATCAGCAAGAGGCCAGGCCATATAAGCTGCATTGGGTCAAAGACAACTCCAACACCAGTGTCCAGAGCAGCCAGGAGGCCATGTGCTGTAGCCAATTCACAGGTCCATGTGCCACGGGAGAAGCAGATGGTAGGTGCAGCACAACTGAGGGAACATAAGTGGTGGTATTAGGTGGGATACCCGGTAACTGTAGGGCCAGTGGCGGGATCAATCTGCTGAGAAGCCTTCTCACTCTAGACACCGGCTCAGGTGAGGGGTAGCCCCGATGCCAGCGAGGAGGAGAACTGTTGGAAACGGCTCCTCTGTGAGCAGGCTCAGGGGCTGAATAAAGATGACCAGTAGGAGCAAGTGTAACTGCTCAAAATCAGGGTATCTGGTGTCTGCGAAGCCAGAACCACATGAAACAACGTCCACACCCTGTCTGACAGGGGTTCTTTATTCACCGTAGGCGGATTTTCTCCAACCTCCATCTAACGGTTGGGTAATAGGCAAGTATGGGAAGAATCATAGAAAATTGTATTTTCTTTATATTTCACATCTTTAACTGTATAATACAATTTAAAAAATTTATTATTTCACTATTCTCCCAAACAAAAGTCATACTGTACCTGCACTGGGAGAATTTACTACAGTCCCCAAAGGAGCACAAAGCACAAACTGTCCAAAGTCATGACCGGTTAATATAAAGCAAAATAAGGGGATGTAGTGTATATCCCGCCGGACGAGATGCCGGCCGTCGATATACCGCCACTGGCATCCCACCAGCGGGCAAAATGCAGACGCCGCTAGCCTTACGATCAGGATACTGACAGCTGGCATCCCGATCGTAAAACACCGGAGCCAGGTAAGTGTTAGCCGTGGGGGGGGGTGTTAGGTTTAGCCACCCCCTAGGGGAATTTAGGGTTAGGCACCCCCCTGGGAGGGTTAGGGGAGGAGAGGGGAAGGTTAGCCTACATACCAACCAGCGTTGGGATTCTGAAGAGTCGAGCTTCCAGGGTCAGGATTTGAACTCTTCAGCCGCTGGTATTTCAATCCCCTTCCAAAATAAGTGTATATACAGTATAAGAAAACGATAACACACAGGAGAAAATATGGGCAGAAGCACAAATGTCTGCACTTATTTCTGAACACAAAGCGTTCCAATGGTGCCGGATTTACGTGTAACTTGACCTGAGGACCTTAGTGTGTAAAACCAAACTAATTAATACATTAATTTTAAAAAAATGGTGTCACCAACCCTAAAATAAGTAACCCGTGCCGGTGCCATAGATTGGGCATGTGACACAAAAAAACAGGGTACAAAGCTGCGTCCATCCCTCTTGTTATGTTCTGGGTTGCTTGTGGACCCGGGGTGGTAGCAGGAGCGATCACAGAAGCAGATTTGAAAATAAAACTAGGATTTTTAATAAGTGCTTGAGTAGACATATAATGTGGCAGTAAATAAAAGTCCAGGAATGTATAAATGTGCACAAGAGTTCTGTGGTGGGAGCAAAAGGGTTAATGTCCAAGTAGAAACAATTAGAGCTGTCCAGGTGTGCAGGTAGTGAAACTGAAAATAATCAAGCCAGGTTTGCAGGTAGTGAACAGAAAATAATCAAGCCAGGTTTGCAGGTAGTGAAATGAAGCGCAGGATGTCAGCAGGCTCAGGCACTCAGGTATGGGCAAGGGTGATGGAGGAAGCGGGGTAGTCCAGTGGGAACTAGGAGCTGACAGGCAGACTGGCAGACAGCGAATTCACAGGAACAGGAAAGCACAGAGAACTCCCTCCCAGCTAGGCTGAGATACACGTTGCACTGGCAAAGAAGGAAGGCACTGACCCTTCCTAAATACCCCATGCCGTGCTGTTACTGGCCGGAGGGAACATGTGACTCACCAGGATTGGCCAGCCGCATCACATGGCCAGAAGGCAAGATGGCGGCGCCCATGCCAAACGGAACGGAGACGCCGCCAGGCCTCACCAGCGCAGAGTGACAACAGGGCCGCACAACAACGCGCGCAGCCAAAGCCCCCCGCCAGACACCAGCTCCGCCACCAGACAGCCCGCGCCACAACGACCTCACAGGTAACACCCGCCTAGCGCCATGCTGAAATACCATGGCCGTGACAGTACCCCCCCCTTTTGGGGTGGCCTCAGGACACTCACCAGGCTTCTCCGGATGGGCAGAATGGAATCTGCTGATGAGCGTGGGAGCGTGGACATCACGAGCATCAGTCCAGCAACGTTCCTCTGGACCGTAACCTTACCAGTCCAACAAATACTGAAGATGACCTCTGCACAGACGAGAGTCCAAGATCTGGGCGACTTCAAACTCAACTCCTCTCTCCGTCTGGACTCGAGGAGAAGCAGGTAGAGCATTATGGAACTTATTCAGGACTAGGGGCTTTAATAAGGAAACATGGAAGGAATTGGGAATTTTTAGGTATGGGGGTAACTGTAAATGGTAGGCCACTGGATTAATGACTTCTGTTATGGTGAAGGGACCGATGAAGCGGGGTGCGAATTTCATAGACGGAACTCTTAGACGAAGGTTCCGAGTAGACAACCAGACCTGGTTTCCTACTTGCATGCAAAGAACTATTCTACGCTTCTTATCGGCCTGGGTCTTATAGTGAGAGGATGCCTTCAACAAATCAGACCGTACTTGAGTCCAGATGGCAGCAAAATTCCGCACCGTGTCCTCCACGGCCGGAACATCGAAAACAGGCAGGCTTCGGAATTCGGGAACACGAGGATGAAGGCAATATACAACCTGAAATGGCGTTTGGTTAGTTGACGAGTGGTTGGAACCATTATGTGCAAACTCAGCCCACGGCAGCAAGGCAGCCCAATTGTCCTGGGAAGATGACATAAAAATTCTTAAGAAAGTCTCTAGATCTTGATTAACTCTCTCGGTGGAGCCGTTGCTTTGCGGATGGTAGGCCGTGGAAAAGTTTAACTTCACTTGAAGAACAGAACACAAAGCCCTCCAGAATTTTGCAGTAAACTGCACACCACAGTCAGAGACGATTTCAGCAGGAAGGCCATGTAGACGAAATATGTGTTGGACAAACAACTGTGCCAGGTCAGGGGCAGAAGGTAACTTCTTCAACGGTATATAGTGGACCATCTTAGAAAATCGGTCTATTACAACCCAGATAGTGTTGAAACCTTGAGAGACTGGCAGGTCTGTGACGAAATCCATGGAGAGATGCGTCCATGGACGTGATGGAGTAGGTAATGGAAGCAATTCCCCAGCTGGAGCTTGTCGTGATGATTTATGCTGGGCACAGGAGGAGCAGGAAGAGATAAACTCCATTATATCTGCCTTCATAGAAGGCCACCAATAGTGTCTTTTCAGGAACTCCATGGTCTTCCGAGTGCCTGAGTGCCCTGCGAAGCGAGAGGAATGTGCCCAAGTGAGAAGCTGCTTCCTTAATTCCGGGGCCACAAATGATTTTCCCGTAGGAGGCTGAAGTTGTAATGCGGCGAAAACTCTTGATTCCAAGACAGGGGTATTGCTTTGATTTTCAGATTGATCATCACAGAGGAGAGATCTCGATAGGGCATCAGCCTTCTGATTAAGTGCTCCAGACCGGAAGGTCAGGGTGAACTGAAACCTGGCAAACAATATTGCCCAGCGGGCCAAACGAGGACTCACACATTGGAGGTTTTTGAGAAATTTGAGATTTCTATGGTCCGTAAATACAGTAAATGGAAACTTGGCGCCTTCTAGCAAATATCTCCATTCCTTCAACGCCAACTTTACAGCTAGTAGTTCTTGCTCACCTATGGTGTAGTTCCTTTCAGCAGGAGATAATTTTTTAGAAAAGAACCCACACGGATGGACTCGGTTGTCCTCATAACGTTGAGACAAGACTGCTCCCACAGCTTCAGATGATGCGTCTACTTCCAACAAAAAAGGCCTGTCCAGATCTGGTTGTCGAAGAACTGGTGCTGAGATAAAGGCCTGTTTTAGAAGATGAAAGGCAGACTCTGCCTCAGGTGACCATTGGGCAGGATTAGCACCTTTGCGGTCAAGGCTGTAATGGGAGCCAGCAGTGTAGAAAATCCCTTAATGAAGCGTCTATAATAATTTGCGAAGCCCAACAATCTCTGGATGGCCTTCAGTGTCTGAGGTCGGGTCCAATCCAGAATTGCCTGTACCTTCTTGGGGTCCATTTCTAAACTGGAGCCAGATATTACATAGCCGAGAAAAGGTACACTGGGCACTCCAAAGACGCACTTCTCCAGTTTGCAGTAAAGGTGGTTTTCTCTCAAACGGGTCAGAACTTCTTTAACATGTTCTTGATGTTTAGCCACAGAGGGTGAAAAAATCAGTATGTCATCCAGATAGACAACAACCGAAACATATAACAGATCCCGGAAAATCTCATTAACGAAACTTTGAAAGACAGAAGGGGCGTTACGCAAGCCAAAAGGCATTACTAAATACTCGAAATGTCTACTCTGGTATTAAAAGCGGTCTTCCATTCATCGCCAGCTCGGATACAAATGAGGTTGTAAGCCCCTCTTAGATCTAATTTCGAAAAAATGACAGAGCCCTTGACCCTATCAAACAACTCAGTAATCAAGGGAAGAGGGTATCGATTCTTTACAGTAATGTCATTAAGGCCTCGATAATCGATACATGGTCTTAGACCACCGTCCTTCTTGCCAACGAAGAAAAACCCAGCTCCAGCAGGTGAAGTAGAGGGGCGAATGAACCCCTTTGCCAGGTTGTCCCGGATGTACTCTGTCATGGCTTGAGTCTCAGGCAAGGACAGTGGATAGGTACGACCACGAGGTGGTATCTTATCAGGTATCAATTCAATTGGACAGTCCCATTCCCTATGAGGGGGTAAGATATTTGCTTGTTGTTCAGAGAAAACGTCGGCGAACATCTGATATTCCTTGGGAATGGCAGAAGAAACTAATGGACCTGTCTTTCTCACAGGTCGAATTTTTGGAAGACAGGATTTCTGACAGTCCATACCCCATGACAGAATCTGCATAGAACTCCAATCAATCCTGGGATTATGTTGACGTAACCAGGGTAGACCAAGAACAATTTCTTGAGAGGCCTCTGATATCACCAGGAATTTTAAGGACTCAGAATGAAGTGCCCCAATTCGGACCAATACTGGTTGAGTCTCTTTGGTGACTATCCCGTTAGTTAGAGGGCGTCCGTCTATAGAGGTCAGAGAGATGGCATGGTTGAGAGACAAACAAGGAATCTGAAATTTATCTATGAAACTAGACGTTATGAAATTTCCGGCTGCTCCCGAGTCGAGTAGAGCAGTAGCAAAGACAGGTTTGGGTTTAAGATCCAAGGCTAGGGTAATCGTGAAATCTTAAATTTTTGGAGACGGGTTCATAACTCCTAGCTTGATGTCTCCAGGGTCAGTTAGGATTTGGCATTTCCCGGTTTACGGGGGCAGGAGATCAGCAGGTGACCGGACTCTCCGTAGTACAGACAGAGGTTCTTTTGCATTCTTCTCTGACGTTCTTCTTTAGAGAGGTGTGTATGATTCACCTGCATAGGCTCCTCTTCAGTAGGGGAAGGAATGGGACGGGTAAAAATGGAGGGGGTAAATGACCTTTGCCGGTCAGTTCTGTTTTTTTCAGCCTGACGTTCCCTGAAGCGTAGGTCAACTTTGATACACAACG
Organism: Taudactylus pleione; assembly: GCA_031769625.1. Classification (NCBI taxonomy): domain Eukaryota; kingdom Metazoa; phylum Chordata; class Amphibia; order Anura; family Myobatrachidae; genus Taudactylus; species Taudactylus pleione. The sequence continues at coordinate 1,010,289 of JAUIMM010000616.1, forward strand.
AAATCATGTCATTCAGATTAGTAGGAAGCTCTCGAGTGACTAGATCATCCTTTAGTCGGTCTGACAACCCATGCCAGAAGGTCGAGGTGAGGGCTTCCTCATTCCATTTGAGCTCTGATGCTAAAATTTGAAATTGCACGGCATATTGACTGACAGGACGGACCCCTTGTCTTAGTGTCATGATGTTTGATGATGCTGATACAGTACGCCCAGGTTCATCGAAAATCCTCCTGAAGGATGACACAAAGCCTGCGTAATTATCTAGCTGCGGATCTGAGCGCTCCCAGAGTGGGGAAGCCCATTCCAAGGCCTGGCCGGATAACAGAGAGACTATATAAGCCACTTTAGTTCTTGCAGTTGGAAAGTTGTCAGGCTGCAGGGTAAAATGTATGTCACACTGATTTAGGAATCCTCGGCAGAGTTTAGGATTGCCGTCAAATTTATGTGGTAAAGGAAGACGTAAGCGGGGAGATGATCTGCCTCCTGTATTCCCAGACGCTGATGCGGATGTAGATGCTGGTACTTCAGGGGTAGAAAAGGAAGTTTGCAAACTATCCTGTCGCTTGGACATCTCTTGCAGAAATTGAGCCATCTGATGCTGCATGTTTTCCAGATTTTCTAAACGACCAGAAATGCACCTGAACAAATCCACTCCTGACTCCTGATCCGTGGCCGGCTCCATAGGGCCAGTGCAAACTGTTATGTTCTGGGTTGCTTGTGGACCCGGGGTGGTAGCAGGAGCGATCACAGAAGCAGATTTGAAAATGAAACTAGAATTTTTAATAAGTGCTTGAGTAGACATATAATGTGGCAGTAAATAAAAGTCCAGGAATGTATAAATGTGCACAAGAGTTCTGTGGTGGGAGCAAAAGGGTTAATGTCTAAGTAGAAACAATTAGAGCTGTCCAGGTGTGCAGGTAGTGAAACTGAAAATAATCAAGCCAGGTTTGCAGGTAGTGAACAGAAAATAATCAAGCCAGGTTTGCAGGTAGTGAACTGAAGCGCAGGATGTCAGCAGGCTCAGGCACTCAGGTATGGGCAAGGGTGATGGAGGAAGCAGGGTAGTCCAGTGGGAACTAGGAGCTGACAGGCAGACTGGCAGACAGCGAATTCACAGGAACAGGAAAGCACAGAGAACTCCCTCTCAGCTAGGCTGAGATACACGTTGCACTGGCAAAGAAGGAAGGCACTGACCTTTCCTAAATACCCCATGCCGTGCTGTTACTGGCCGGAGGGAACATGTGACTCACCAGGATTGGCCAGCCACATCACATGGCCAGAAGGCAAGATGGCGGCGCCCATGCCAAACGGAACGGAGACGCCGCCAGGCCTCACCAGCGCAGAGTGACAACAGGGCCGCACAACAACGCGCGCAGCCAAAGCCCCCCGCCAGACACCAGCTCCGCCACCAGACAGTCCGCGCCACAACGACCTCACAGGTAACACCCGCCTAGCGCCATGCTGAAATACCCTGGCCGTGACACCTCTTTTACCAATTTGTTATGGTCCTAAGTCAATTTGGAATTGTCTTTCTTCGGTCATGAAGTTATCCAATTGGGATAAAATTAAAATGCACAAGACAATGACAAGACTTCTCCTAGAAGAATGGCAACGCAAATGAATGAGCCTTACTGCCCATGAAGGATCAACACATTAACAGCCAATTAGATTGGTTTTCCCATGATCTAGCCAATCAGATGTAAGCAAGTGGCTGATTGTGTACTGACTCATTCATTCACTTGTGTTGCAGCTCTGCTAGGGGAAAGTCTATCTGTGCTTTCACCGCATATTAGAGGTGAAAATAAAAACACTATAAGGCATAGGAAAAAATACCTCCCCCCATAATGGAATCCTTAGTTCTGATATGCAACTAAAACCTTTATAGACAGTACACTTCTCAGCGTTATTGCCAGGGCTGTTATATAAAGCCACCTGTATTTTACGTTGTCCTTTAATCATGCTCACACTCTCTGTTATCATCCTTACAGTAAGCCATTTAAGTTTCGGGTATCTTGGTTCTTAGCATATGGTAAACCCACTAATCCAATTACTGTTTAAAAGCTGTTTACTAAAACGATTGTAAAACAGAAAGTTTATTTTTACCCATAATGATCTATTTTATTCTGTTGTAAAGTGAAATCAGGCTGATTTATATCTATTCAGAACATGAAATGTGCCATATATTGTATAATGTTGGCAACTGTTACCTGTTCTGTACTGGGAGCACGGGCTTCTGATTATCTCTGTGTCCGGAACCTGCAGCTAATTGTCAGATATCTGGACCAGTTTCTGTGCTATCTGATCTTACAACATTCCAGTCATACAATAATAGTCTGCATTTGTATAAATGTAAAATACAGCAAGACTTACCACTATAATACTGCCCAATCACACATGGATAAGATTGTATTACAATAGCAAGCAAACTTAATGATTTCTAAACACTGATATTCCCTAGATTGTGTTGGTTTAAACGTTTTGTGGTATTAAGACCTCACTTATTAGGACCTATCACAAATACATATTATTTTATTCCACGCAGTCTCCACAGGGCAATTACGCTTTTATATTGTTTACTTGCCATTGCCAGTAAGTTTGAGATCGTGATATGACCGTGCTCGGAATGGGAGCAGCTTATTTGTTAAAATCAATATAATAAAATTGGTGAATAAGCGCTATGTGTTAATTATGCAGTGAATTAGTATGTGGGTGGAAAAAAAAAAAATAAGTTAAATTAAATAAAATATAAATTAAAATAAGGGTCTAAAAATTTAAATATTATGGTAAAAATTAAATAAAAATAAAAGTTAAAAATTGAGATGCATAAAAAATAAAAGTAAGGCTAAAAACTGAAATAAGCGATAAATACAATGTATACAGCTCTTTTGAGTTTTTTTTTACTCATAAGAGCTATATACATTGTTTGATTGATCATAAAAACTTTTATGCTCACCGTCAATATTTTTCTTTTAGCTACCATCAGGTTTAACCTTATTTTTATTATTTTTTTCATACATCTCAGTTTTCTACTTTTATTTTATCTCATTTATGGCTTATTTCAGTTTTTAGCCTTACTTTTATTTTTTTATGTATCTCAATTTTTTACCTTTATTGTTATCTAATTTCTACCATTATAGAGCATTAATTTTTTAGACCCTTATTTTAATTTATATTTTATTTAATTTTACTTATTTATTTTATTGTTTCCCCACCCACATACTAATTCACTGCATAATTAACACATAGCGCTTATTCACCAATTTTATTATATTACCAGTAAGTTATTAGAAGTTTTTGTGTCTTTGTGTTTATTTTAACACTTGAAATCTAACTGAAAGCTCAAATCTGACCTGTTTCATCGTACACGGCTGTCGCCTGTGGAATCTCCAGATGTTTGGCATGACAATCCTGACCACGTGGCATGTTCTTCATGACCGTAATCATTTAGGTTTGTTTGAAGGCATACTTGGTACGCTGGGCCTGGTGCTAATGCTGCCGGTGCTGCGTTCTTCGTATGCAGATACTGGGCCTGATTCAGACTATCACGGTACAGTCTCAGCTGCGATGGTTGTAGCAGCCGCTGCTGCTGAATTATCCTAATGCCTGCAGGAGATGTCTGAAGAAAAAAGGCGCCTTCTGCCGGCATCGCAGATCCGAGTGCTGCAGATCCGAGTGCTGCATCCGCGGCAGCTGTTGGGCACTGCGAGCGAGATCGCAGATTAGGATATACCAGTGGTTCTCAAACTCGGTCCTCAGAACCCCACACAGGTCACGTTTTCCAGGTCACCCAGCAGGTGCACAGGTGTAGTCATTACTCACTGACACATTTTAAAAGATCCACAGATGGAGCTAATTATTTCACTTGGGATTCTGTGAGGAGATCTGGAAAACATGCACTGTTTGGGATCCTGAGGACTGAGTTTGAGAACCAGTGGGATATACACATGCGCAGTGTGACATCTGCGCATGCGTAGATAAAAAAAAATCACTGCATAGCGCACATCTGCGAATCAGGCCCTCCATCCCTTTCTTCAGACTAAAAGGGGGGTATCAATGACGATCGTCCAAAATCTCGGTCACGGTTGTGGTTTAACCTCGAGTTAATAATAAAAATGTGACAGTATAAATGTGCACTATCCTATAGAGCAGTGGTGTCAAACTTGGGCCCTCCAGCTACTGTAGGACTACATATCCCAGCATGCCCTGCCACAGTTTTAGCATGCCCTAATAGCAAAACTTTGGCAGTGCATGCTGGGACGTGTAGTTCCACTGCAGCTGAAGGGCCCGAGTTTGACACCACTGCTATAGAGGATGCACCTGTGGAGTCTCTGGGGCTGATCCATTTTGCGGATGGATCTTGCGGTTATTACGCTCCGCATGCTCTGTAGCTGAGTGTATACACCTATGGTTGATCCAGAGTCATGCACAACTCCACTTGTGACTGAATGGCCGTGACTGAGTGGCAAATGGTGTACTTGCGCACCGGCATGCGTTTATTGAGAGTGCATTGCGAGAGTGCAGATGGACTGGCGGGCTGCACTGTGTTGTGCACATGCATTGATTCTTCCTGATTTCAGAACAGCTCTTGCACCAAGGACAGAGCAGGGGTAAGTGCACTGATAATGCTGACAATTATATACCCCAGCATACGGATAGGGGTGGTGCTGTCAGATATATGCGAAAACTCTGCATACGGGTAATATCGACATTTAGTTCCGGGCATGAATGTGAATGTATTTGTGGCCGACTTGCACAGTTCGAAATAGGCCCCTTCAGGTGCAGGTACGTCAGAGGTTCACCATACTGTGGCCCATGTCCTGGACACGTCTCCTACAGGTCGGATAAGGTTTATAACCAACCTGCTGCTGTGACCTAAAAGTGTGGTCATATACGTACTGTATTCCTACGGGAGTTGGAGCCCATCACAACAACAGCATTCACAATACTCACATTCCTACGGCTCTGTATATCAATTTAATCTGTGAAGTAAGGACTTTGATATACAGTATGTCAAGCATAAAGATGCACTTAACATCAGCCTGTAGTTTGGCTGTTAAAGCCTTGGCTGGGTGCAGCTCTTCAAAGTGCAGTGTTTTTAAGTGCATAACTAGCGTTAGTCCTGCGCTATTTTTATTAGTTAATTCTTCTGCTGATCTTGAATGAATTGACACCGCCTCTCTCCCTATCTACAGGTAACTGAAGTTGACTGTGACTGCAAAGTATTTCACCTCCTGTGCCTCCTTTATTAATTATAATCATAGGTAACTGAAGTTGACTGTGACTGCAAAGTATTTCACCTCCTGTGCCTCCTTTATTAATTATAATCATAGGTAACTGAAGTTGACTGTGACTGCAAAGTATTTCACCTCCTGTGCCTCCTTTATTAATTATAATCATAGGTAACTGAAGTTGACTGTGACTGCAAAGTATTTCACCTCCTGTGCCTCCTTTATTAATTATAATCATAGGTAACTGAAGTTGACTGTGACTGCAAAGTATTTCACCTCCTGTGCCTCCTTTATTAATTATAATCATAGGTAACTGAAGTTGACTGTGACTGCAAAGTATTTCACCTCCTGTGCCTCCTTTATTAATTATAATCATAGGTAACTAGCTTATTCTTTATTGAATGCTTATGCTATAGTTTCTAATGCCTTATGATTTGAAATAGTTAAATTGTATTAAGGATTCTCTCAGTCTATTGACTAAATTGAATGCTTGATTTACTTGTAGCCTTAGATGTATGGTATGTGATCATTGTTGACTTAGGCCATTTTTATTGCTAGCTTTCTCTGGCTGGCCAATTGGGGGTTTTCATTAATTAGTGTCCACACTTGCCTGCATCCCTGTATAAGTGTCAGTAGTTTGGCTGGGGAAGCCTTGGCTGGTGCAGTGTTTTTAAGTGCATAACTAGCGTTAGACCTGCGTTAAACCGAGGAGAAACAGAAGGAGAAAAAGGCCATCAAGCAACAAACCTCAACAATCTAAAGACTCAGACTACAACTGGACTCCCTGTACAATCACGGCAAGAACACTTCTATTGCTATTAATAATGCTGGCCTTCTGATTCTCGCATACAATTCAATGCTTATCCTACTAGTTCCCATGTCAGTTTACATCTATCTACTTTGAAACACTGTCCTCTATCTCAGCTCTCTTGCCTAGTCTCACATCCTTTATCTCAGCTCTCTTGCCTAGCCTCACATCCTCTATCTCAGCTCTCCTGCCTAGCCTCACATTCTCTATCTCAGCTCTCCTGCCTAGCCTCACATTCTCTATCTCAGCTCTCTTGCCTAGTCTCACATCCTCTATCTCAGCTCTCTTGCCTAGCCTCACATCCTCTATCTCAGCTCTCTTGCCTAGCCTCACATCCTCTATCTCAGCTCTCTTGCCTAGCCTCACATCCTCTATCTCAGCTCTCCTGCCTAGCCTCACATTCTCTATCTCAGCTCTCCTGCCTAGCCTCACATCCTCTATCTCAGCTCTCCTGCCTAGCCTCACATTCTCTATCTCAGCTCTCCTGCCTAGCCTCACATCCTCTATCTCAGCTCTTCTGCCTAGCCTCACATCCTCTATCTCAGCTCTCTTGCCTAGCCTCACATCCTCTATCTCAGCTCTCTTGCCTAGCCTCACATCCTCTATCTCAGCTCTCCTGCCTAGCCTCACATCCTCTATCTCAGCTCTCTTGCCTAGCCTCACATCCTCTATCTCAGCTCTCCTGCCTAGACTCACATCCTCTATCTGCTTACATTCGACATTATTATTCACATTCTGCAGACATTACATCCCCACTTATAATCCTCCCTATAACAATCTTGTTAATCTGCATACATATTGATACACTGTTTTTTGATACATCACTGTTTTTTCACTTTCATTCCTACAAATTTCTTGCACTCATATCTCATTTACATTTCCAAATTTCATTCCTCTTGTTTACTTATAACCACCATGACAAGGTTTTCGTCAACTCCCTCCTTCACTCAGTCTCTACCTAATCCGGGCAGCACAGATGGTGTAATGGTAGCATTACTGCCTCACAGCACTGAGGTCGTTGGTTCGATACCCACTACGGCCCTAACTGTGTGTAGTTTGTATATTCTCCCTGTGCTTGCGTGGGTTTCCTCCAGGTACTCCGGTTTCCTCCCACACTCCAAAAATATACTGGTAGGTTAATTGGCTCCTAACAAAAATTACCCCTAGTGTGTGCATGTGGTAGGGAATATAGATTGTAAGCTCCACTGGGGCAGGGACTGATGTGAATGGCCGAATATTCTCTGTAAAAGCGCTACGGAATATGTGTGCGCTATATAAATAACTGGTAATTAATAAATAATAAATAAATAATCCTCTATTCTGCCCCCTGCTTCCACCTTTATCCTTTCCCCCTTATCTCTTCCACCTCCTCCTCCCCTTCTCCCCCCTCCTCTGTCTTCCTACTCTTCACTCCTCACCCATTACTCCACTTTCTTCCTGTTCTACCCCCCCTCTGTCCTACTACCCCACCACCAAACCCTCCTCGTACACTCCTCTCCCTGTCACTTCACCCCACTGCCATCCACATCTCCCTCCCTGCCCACCTCCTATAGGTTTCCTTTCTAGCTCAGGTGCCCGCACCATCACTAAACTCGCTTCATATCGGGCCCCCAAATTAAGCTTACCTCCACGTTACAGCAACCTGGATAATCTTATTCACATCTCCCCCACAAATTCTATCTCTCTATCCTGTGCAATCTGGAATGCCAGGTCAGTCTGTAATAAACTGGTCCCCACCCATGACCTTTTTATCTCCAACTCTCTGAATCTCCTAGCCATCACTGAAACTTGGATCTCACCCTCTGACACCACTTCTCCTGCTGCTCTATCCTCTGGGGGCCTCGCCTTCTCCCACACCCCCCCGGCCTGGGGGTCGCCATGGTGGTGGTGTTGGGGTCCTTCTATCCACCAATTATTCCTACCAGCTAATACCCTCTGAACCATCCCTTATATTCCCCACATTTGAGGTTCATGCTATACGCCTCTTCCAACCAGTAAACCTCAGAGTAGCTGTCATTTACCGTCCCCCTGGCTCTCCCTCCAAATTCCTTGACAACTTCGCTTCCTGGCTCTCTGAATTTCTCTCCTCAGATCTTCCCTCCATTATCCTAGGTGATTTTAATATTCATATTGACATTCCCACAGAATCCTCTGCAGCTAAACTCCTTACCCTCACCTCTTCATTTGGTCTCGCCCAATGGACCTCCTCACCCTCCCATGTGAGTGGGCACTCACTTGACCTGGTCTTTACGCACCATTGTGATATTTCTGATTACTCCAATTGCCCATTCCCCCTCTCTGACCATCACCTTCTCTCTTTTAACCTATCCCTCTCTCCTTCCCCTCCTCTAACTCCTAAGGCTACCATTACTAAGCGTAATATTGAGGCTATTGACACTGTTGCTTTTTCCTCCCTGCTGGACTCTCTTCTCTCCCCTATCATGGCCCTCATCTGGTCCTCCCCTCCTTCCACCACTCCTCTTGACCCTATCCCTTCCCATCTCCTCTCCCACCTGTCTCCTTCTGCCTGTTCCCATCTGGCTCACCTCCTTAATCTCTCCCTATCATCTGGCACTGTCCCTTCTGCATTCAAACATGCTCTTGTCTCCCCCATTCTTAAAAAACCTACCATTGATCCTAACATACTTTCCAACTATCGACCCATCTCTCTTCTCCCTTTTGCTTCCAAACTCCTTGAGCATATTGTCTACAACCGCCTTACCACCTTTCTTTCCTCCCACTCCCTCCTTGACTCATTTCAATCTGTATTCCGATCTCTCCACTCTACTGAAACTGCCCTCACAAAAGTCAGCAACGACCTCCTTGCTGCCAAATCCAAGGGCCACTACTCTCTGCTCATTCTCCTTGACCTCTCTGCTGCATTTGACACTGTAGACCACCCTCTCCTCCTGCAAATCCTTTACTCTCTCAGTCTATGTGACACTGCCCTCTCCTGGCTTTCCTCCTACCTCGCTGATCGTTCCTTCGCTGTGTCCTCTCATGACTCCTCTTCCCCTCCACTTCCACTAAAGGTAGGAGTTCCCCAAGGTTCTGTTCTTGGACCTCTCCTTTTCTCCCTATATACATCCTCTTTAGGTGAACTCATTAACTCCTTTAACCTCCAATATCATCTCTATGCAGATGATACTCAAATTTACCTTTCCACCCCTGAGCTCACCCCTGAGCTCCTTACCCGTATCTCCAACTGTCTCTCTGCTGTCTCTTCATGGATGTCCCAGCGCTTTCTTAAACTGAGCTGATCATCTTCCCACCCTCTTCCACTACATCACTTTCCACAATTTCATTATCTATTGATGGCACAACTATCTCCTCTAGCCCCAAAGTGCGCAGTCTTGGAGTTATCCTAGACTCCTCCCTCTCCTTTAAACCGCACATTCAGCACCTCTCGCAGTCCTGCCATTTTCACCTAAAAAATATCTCCAGGATTAGACCCTTCCTCACCCAGGATGCCACTAAAACCCTCATCCACTCACTGGTCATATCCAGATTGGACTACTGTAACCTTCTCCTAGTTGGCCTCCCAGTCTCTCACCTCTCTCCACTACAATCTGTTCTTAATGCTGCTGCTCGGCTCATCTTCCTCTCCAGACGTTCTACATCTACTTCCCCTCTCCTTCAAGCCCTACACTGGCTCCCCTTCCCCTTCAGATGCCAATTCAAGGTTCTTACATTCGCCTACAAAGCCCTCACCAAATCCTCTCCTGAATACATTTCTGACCTTCTCTCCCTTCACACTCCCACCCGCCCACTTCGCTCAACTAATGCATGCCGCCTCTCTTGCCAACTGATTACTTCCTCCCACTCCCGCATCCGAGATTTTGCCCGTGCTGCTCCCTACCTTTGGAATGCTCTCCCTCTTCCCATCAGACTCTCCACCTCTCTACAAATCTTCAAACGGGCTCTCAAGACCCACTACTTCATCAAGGCCTTCCAGCTCTCATCCTAACCCACCTTATGCTCTCTCCTTCCTATCTTCCCCTTCTGTGTCACACCTGTCTGTCTGCCCATCCCCTTCTGTGTCACACCTGTCTGTCTGCCCATCCCCTTCTGTGTCACGCCTGCCTGCCCCTCCCCATCTGTGTCACGCCTGTCTGCCTGCCCCTCCCCTTCTGTGTCACGCCCGTCTGTCTGCCCCTCCCCTTCTGTGTCACGCCTGTCTGTCTGCCCCTCCCCTTAGAATGTAAGCTCTCATGAGCAGGGACCTCTTCCCTCATGTGCTTCTCTTTACATTTTCTTCTACTCTCTACTCCCCATTAGGGCACCTAACACGTGACTGCCAACTCCCGGCAGCTTATTGTGAGTGCTTTAATCACTATTTCAGCAATGTATATAAGTTGTGTCCTTGTCCTGCACTGTAATGTACTGTAAGTTACTTGTTTCTTGTTCACCTATTAGTTCTATGTACTATGTAAGGCGCTGCGGAACACTTGTGGCGCCATATAAATAAAGGATAATAATAATAATCATACACAGACACACACCCACATACATATACATACACACACATACAGAGAGAGAGAGATTAAGGTTTGGCAGGAATAATCAATAATTTATAGCGATGCTTCTTATCTACACAAAGGTAAACATTGATGGGAGATCTGGACCACGAAAACAATTGAATACCGCACTTTGGGTGCAGGTGATCACACCGGAGCTGAATGGAAGACTACTGTCTCCCACTGTGGCAATCTAACACAGCGACAAGATGGCGCTGTGCATGCGCAGTACTCAGGTTGGCGGCTTCGCAGTACTCCACTTTCAACAAATTTATGTTCTGCTTATTGTAAAGGTTATGTACGTAAATGTATAATTCTGTGATCATGTTAAAGAATTATCTAAACTCCGAATCTCCCAGATAATCATGATATGACCGTGAGGAAACATTAAGGATTCCCTGTGAAACGCGTAGAAAGTGGTGTATGAAGAAGAACCTGAACCTTTCATTGGAGCAATTGTATCTTTCCTATGATATTACACATTTCTTCCATTACTAGAAACTACCCCTGATAAGCAGCACATGGATATAATAAATATGAAAACTATTTTCTTGTATATTGCTATTTTTTAGAACATACTGTGATACTATTTTTAGAACATACTGGGGATTTTTTTATAATCCAGTATAGAATATTTTTAATCCATATCAGACCCAAGAACTCGTTACAATGAAAATACTGGTAAATGTCACTCAATGGTGCAAGTACCTTATAGACAACCCCACTGATCTTCTATGACAAGTGCACACTACAGTCATCAACAAGGATCGTTGAAATGTTACTAATAGCCAAAATTTTACTAATAACTGAAATGTTTATAATACTTGAAATGTTACTAATATCTGAAATGTTACTAATAGCTTAAATGCTACTAACAACTGAAATTTTATTAAGAACTGAAATGTTCCTAATGTCACGGCCAGGGTATTTCAGCATGGCGCTAGGCGGGTGTTACCTGTGAGGTTGTTGTGGCGCGGGCTGTCTGGTGGCGGAGCTGGTGTCTGGCGGGGGGCTTTGGCTGCGCGCGTTGTTGTGCGGCCCTGTTGTCACTCTGCGCTGGTAAGGCCTGGCGGCGTCTCCATTCCGTTTGGCATGGGCGCCGCCATCTTGCCTTCTGGCCATGTGATGCAGCTGGCCAATCCTGGTGAGTCACATGTTCCCTCCGGCCAGTAACAGCACGGCATGGGGTATTTAGGAAAGGTCAGTGCCTTCCTTCTTTGCCAGTGCAACGTGTATCTCAGCCTAGCTGAGAGGGAGTTCTCTGTGCTTTCCTGTTCCTGTGAATTCGTTGTCTGCCTGTCAGCTCCTAGTTCCCACTGGACTACCCCGCTACCTCCATCACCCTTGCCCATACCTGAGTGCCTGAGCCTGCTGACATCCTGCGCTTCAGTTCACTACCTGCAAACCTGGCTTGTTTATTTTCAGTTCACTACCTGCAAACCTGGACAGCTCTAATTGTTTCTACTTGGACATTAACCCTTTTGCTCCCACCACAGAACTCTTGTGCACATTTATATATTCCTGGACTTTTATTTACTGCCACATTATATGTCTACTCATGCACTTATTAAAAATCCTAGTTTTATTTTCAAATCTGCTTCTGTGATCGCTCCTGCTACCACCCCGGGTCCACAAGCAACCCAGAACATAACACCTAACAGCTGAAATGTTACTAATAACTGAAATGTTACTAATAGCTGCAATTTTACTAACAACTCAAATGTTACTAATAGCTGAAATGTTACTAAAAACTGAAATGTTACTAAAAACTGAAAGGCTCAACACTAGCAGTAACCAGGTGAGTAACAATTTTTCATTACTACACATGTTCTCATTACATACACTCGTTCTCATTACTACACATGTTCTCGTTACTACACATGTTCTCATTACTACACATGTTCTCATTACATACACACATTCTCATTACATACACTCGTTCTCATTACTACACATGTTCTCGTTACTACACATGTTCTCATTACATACACATTCTCATTACATACACATTCTCATTACATACACACGTTCTCATTACATACACTCGTTCTCGTTACTACACATGTTCTCGTTACTACACATGTTCTCATTACATACACACATTCTCATTACATACACATTCTCATTACATACACACGTTCTCATTACATACACTCGTTCTCATTACTACACATGTTCTCGTTACTACACACAGCACGGTATTGTGTTTATTTTATCTTTCAATTCATAGAGTAGAGGTTTTGCAACAATCATTGGAGGGAGCAGCATATTACTGAATGCAGTGTAGGGTACCTTAATAAGGATAGTCATCTAATTACAACATAACATATTACAGAATATTAACGATGTACATCATTTGGTTTTCTATTTTGCCTGGGGGCCTGTCTGTGCTGCACATTCTGAATTCCTTATGCAGTTAATGTATGGTTAATCATGTTTCCTCTTGTATTAGTCTTTATATCATAATGAATCATAATGATCTTTTAATAGTTTGTTTTAGGTTCATGACTTCCTGTTCATATAAAAATGAACAAAACCAAATGAAATGTCATTTTCATTTTGGAGGTGTTGCTGCTATACCAACACTCTGTGTGCTTGCCGTTTGCTGCGTACAGGCTTATTGAGTGCTGCTCTGCCTTCCCCTCTCCTAGGTATTAAAATAAGGACAAAGAATATATATATTATAATATAAAAAAATAAGAAATGCAGGGGTTAATGGGAAAATGGTAGCCTCAAAATAGCTGCTATTTTATTTTAATACTTATATTTTAATTGCAATTATCTGACATACCTTCACCTTTGAATTTTTTTTATTTTTTTATATATTGATCGTGTCTTCCTAAATTAGGAAAACCATCCCAATGTTTTTTGATACATCCATGCGAATGTTAATTCTTATTGCCGCGAATAGCGGCAATAAAAAAAAATGTCAAATATCTTGTCTCTAAGTGAGAAAAACAAGTAAAGTGAAATTTGTCAGAGATAGAGAAATTTAAAAATATAATATAAATTATTGCTAGCACAAACAATAAAACCTAAAAATAAAAATATGAGACAGTATCACCAGATAAATTAAATGGAAATAAAATGAAGAACCATAAAAATAAAAAGCATAAATAATAAATGATCCACAATAAAGCATAAAATAAAATCCTAAAAGTCTCAATTAAAACTGGACACATTTCACAGCACCTGGCCGCGTCCTCAGGCAGTGAAGAGTGAATTTAATTTATTTATCCTCATAGGACAACAATTTTGATGTGTAATATTCCAGTTAGTTTAATCAAAAATATTTTAAATGATACACCTCTCAGGGTCATTTCCATTTTACATTGTAGCTCACTTTGCTTAGTGAGTAAGAGGTATGAGCCACTATATATGAGGTTGTGATGGTGTTCTGAGCCAATTGCCACTGTTACTAATACATGAGGAGTAAGGGATTGTGTAGTCACATCCTATAGTGTCATTGTCACTCTTATACCATTCCTCTCAGCTCCGGATATACATTCTAGTAAATTAATACTGTTAGCACATTATTTTTGCATATTTGAATTTTTACTTTTCAAATGCTAGATCTAAGATTCATCTACCCATCGGCTAGCTACGTATATACTGTACTACACGTTGTATACTATAATTTTTACTCAAATAATTAGGAGACTGTTTACAAATGGCGTAGAAATAACAAAAATGTTAAACTATGCAGCCACTAAGTCCGAACACAGCAGTATTTATAGCTTTCCCTACGAGGTGCTGGATTTTCCGTTTTGGGAGTTGAACATACACATTCTTACTTCTTAACATTGGCTGACAAAACAGAGCTCCTGGGCACACCCTGCAGAGAAGGCAGCTCTGTCTGCATGGGGTGCTGGAGCTGTTTGGGCTGAATCCTTTACACTCCAGTACAGAAGAGTGTTGTGCAGACAGGCCGGGGGTGTCTCCCTGCATAGACAGTGACCTCACCTATTGCAGTGCCGCCTAGTGCAGATTACAGTCAGCATGGAAAAGAAAACAGACCTGGCGTTTACGTGGGACATTGCACCACGGACATGCCCAAATCAATAGTCCGGGGGTATATATACACATCTAAGTATAAAAATCGAGGCAGTTAAAAAAGAAATAAATACTGATATTTGGTGCACTCGGTTTATTAATACAAATTGCAACTTATTTTCATTATTTTATGCAATGAGAAACTTGAGATATGTATTTCTCTTCCCAACAATATTTATTAGAGATGACTTATAAGTAAAGGTACGTACACACGTAACGAGTTTTTGAACGATTTAACTATAACGACGTCGTTATCATTCAATCGTTCAAAAAGTCGTTCAGTTCCTGAGTTATAACAATGAACGAAAATCGTTCAAGCGCGCTCCCATTTGTAGTTCATTTCAGACTGACCAACTTAACGATTTTCATTAAGGGAAGGAACATTTTTCGTTCATCGTTGTAAAAATCGTTCATTACACTTCAAAAAATCGTTCACTTTTCAAGGGAAAATCTGACAGATAATTATTGGTTACAAAATCGTTACGTGTGTATACACCTTTAGCCTTTTCTCCAAGCACCAGAGTGGAGATTCCCTACTACTACCCGAAAAGCTTCATTCTATATGATGGCTTCCAACAGGCTCTCAGCATGCCCAAAACTATCTATTATTTTTAAATGCATTAATATCAATAATGAAAAAGGGATGTAATGAAGCACATATAAAATCCAGTAATCTTGCTAGGCTGTAGCTGTCAAAATAGGGAATGATGGTGAGATAGGTGACAGAAAAGACCCTTCCGGCTGGTTTTGTCTTGTTTTTGGGGCTACATCTATGTCAAGCTCTGGAGACATGGCAGAGATCCCACCCTGCTTCAATAATGTAGAAATTGCTACGTATCACTGATTTTAATATGGGTTTTCTAATATGTTGTTTTACAATTCTAAATTGTCAATAGGTAGATTCTTTAGGCATCGATAGATTCCACAAAATGTCCTCAAAAAGAGCTCTTATCACCAGGCAATCAGAGGCAGCTTAAGATATTGTGCCAGTAACTGGCTAAAGACTGCAAGACCACTAGCGGTCAGCCACGTTGTGTTATATAGACAAATGTGTGACCTTTGCGTTCTACAAATATCAGCTAGACTTCCCTGAGTCATTCATTGATGGGTACTTCCTGCAACCCAAGGACTTGGAAGAGTATAAGTGGCTGTTCTCTAAAATGCAGATAACCAATCCAACAGGAGTACCTGATCTAAACCACAACCCACTGAAGCCACACCATAGTGGCTACAAGCTCTCACCCTACTTCAGGTCAGTACTGATCAGGGGTCTCGGCTCCCATTGGGCACGTCTAGGATCACGCCAGCCACTGGATCTTCACATTCTTTGAACTTTGTTGCTTGACAAAAGCTGTACGACAACAGACTCCATACCGCAGTGTAATATTATCATACAAGTATTATGACACTGTTAGTCAGTAATACCGCAGTGTAAAATATTCATAAAAAATATTGTGACACTGTAAGTGGTAGCGCAGTGTATTCATAAAGAATATTGTGATACTGTAAGTGGTAGCGCAGTGTATTCATAAACAATATTGTGACACTAAGTGGTAACGCAGTGTATTCATTAAAAATATTGTGACACTTAAGTGGTAGCGCAGTGTATTCATAAAAAATATTGTTGACGCTGTAAGTGGTAGCGCAGTGTATTTATAAAAATTATGACACTAAGTGGAAACCGTGTAATATTCAACACGTATTGTGACACTAAGTGGTAGCACAGTTTATTCATAAAAAATATTGTGACACTAAGTGGAACACAGTGTAATATTCAACACGTATTGTGATACTGTAAGTGGTAGCACAGTTTATTCATAAAAAATATTGTGACACTAAGTGGAACACAGTGTAATATTCAACACTTGTGACACTGTAAGTGGTAGCGCAGTGTATTCATACAAAAATATTGTGACACGAAGTGGAAAAGCAGTGTAACATTCAACACGTATTGTGACACTAAGTGGTAGCGCAGTTTATTAATAAAAAATATTGTGGCACTAAGTGGAAACGCAGTGTCATATTCAAAATGTATTGTGATACTGTAAGTGGAAATGCAGAGTAACATTCAACACGTATTGTGACACTGTAAGCGGTAGCGCAGTGTATTCATAACAAAAAAATATTGTGACGCTTTAGGTCGATACCGCAGTGTAATATTAAAATTGGTACAAATTGACGTGTGTTGTACCCCATTTCATTCGTGTTTGTTGATATGGAGAACGATTAGTTGAGAGGAGAGCAGGAACCACATGCTAGTGCTGGAGCTGCTGCCAGTGCCACCAGTCATGACTATACTAGTCCATCTACGTCATCTACTAAAGCCGATGCCCAAGGGCATACAGGGCTTAATCAGGGCATCTAAAATTAAAGAAGCAATCTTTTACAGTGGTAAAGAAAAAAACATCAAAAGGGAAAGTTAACTGCAGAAAGACATAAAATTGGCAATATGCCTTTCACCACACAAAGTGGCAAGGCAAGACTAAGGCCTTAGCCTTTATTTATGACTGGTGGTTCTGCCTCTTATGGTAATGTAAGGACAAGTGAACATGCTGACATAGAAATCGAGGATGCTTCTGTGGAAGTGCACCAGGATGAGGAGAATATTTGTGTAGATGACGCTAATAAGGATGTTGATGAAGAGGATGTTGTTTGTGTAAATCAGGCACCAGTGGAAGAAAAAGTTGTTGCCCTTGATGAGGAAAGGCGCATTGTCATGCCTGGGCATAAGACAAAAAAATCCACTTGTGTGTGGAATTATTTCTACCTAAATCCGGACAATATATGTCAAGCCATCTGTACCCTTTTTAAAACCAGAGTAAGTAGAGGTAGGGACCTTAACCACCTAGGAACCTCTTCCCTGTTACGTCATCTGCAGCGCTTCCATCAAAAAGTTTTTGCAAAATTCAGAAACTTTGGCTAAAAAAGTAACAACAAGCAGTCCAGCATCAGCTAGCTCTCTTCTCTCTGCTAGATCAAGGCACCTGCCATCTTCACAACAAACACCTTCATCAACAATATCCTCAATCAGGAAGCAATTGGTTTGTTTGGGCCCCCACAAAACCAGCTTCCAATTACATTACTGGCAATGATCTCTATGTGCACAAACTGGCTTTACAGAGGCAAGATGCTGTCACCATCATCATCATATGATTCCTCACCCTCATCAGTGTATACATCATCTTCACACAATATTAATTTGTCCCCGCTGGATCCACCATTACAGGTGCCTCTGTAAAGTTTGCACATAATTGACGGTAAAGGTCTTTCTCGTGGAATTTGTAGTTCATTTTGATGGACATAAACTTTTCCACATTTTGGGGAAGTAGCCTCATAGGCTGATCACTGACAAGGTTCCCAGCTGTGCTGAAAACTCTTTCCGAGTACACACTAGAGGGTGGGTAACTCAAGTAAAGCAAAGCTAGTTTGTGCAAGGGCCTCCAAGTTACCTTTTTTCCTGCCAGTAATCAAACAGACTATCTGACATGCCTATTTGGATGCTATCAACATTTTTTAAATAGTCCTCAACCATTCCTTGAATGGTGACCATATCAGATGGAGTCACAGTCGAGGTGTTATTAATTGTAGGCAATTATGACCTAACCAGATGTCAAAAGTTAAAACTTGGTTGCGTTGACTCATCTGCCTCACCAGTGGGTGTTTTGAAAGTTTAGTATTTTCTCAGCAGATTCACTTGCTGGAGAAACTGAAGGAGAAGCCATCGCTGAGTGAAGTGCCACTTGAGCTGACAATTTGCTTACCAAAAGCTCTTTACATCTCTTCAGATCTGTGTCCATTTGGAAGAAAGACACAATGTCTTCATCCCTTCTAGGATGAAAATCCACTCCCAGCAGCAGCAGCAGGCATGGTGCTCAAGGATTCTCAAGAAAGACACAACGTAATACTTAAACCTTAAATCTTGCATTCACTCTGTTTGGCTTGTCCACATATCTGTGGTTAAGTGGACAGTGGGTACAATGGCATTTTGGAGGCCACTATGTTTTTTTAATGTCACTGTACAGGTTGGGAAATGCTTTTCAAGTGGAATCTTTGCAAAGGATTATACCCCTTTTCCACCAAAATTCTGGGTCTGACCCAGAGTTGGAACAGAGTTCCTATCCGGACCAGACCCGGAATTTAGCCGGCGCCGACTCGGGATATTCCCGAGTCGGCGCAGCTCACACCGGAGTTGGGTCTGCATAGACCCGGCTTTCCCGGCGTGAAAGTGGACGCTTGGAGATGATGTCATCTCCAAGTGCCACTGAAGCTGGACCAATTGGCCGGCTTGCAGTGCACTCCAGGTCATCGTGACCCGGAGCGCGCTGTTCTCACAGCAGGGTTTCACGGGCTACGCCCATGTTGCTACGCCCATGTTAAACCCTGCTATTTACCTGGGTTGGATTGCTGGGTCACTCGACCCGGCGATCCAACCCTCTTCCCTTTTACACCAGGGAGCTGCCCGGGTTAACCCTGCAATAACCCGGGTTTTAGCTCCGGTGTAAAAGGGTTATTATTTAACAGTCAATTGTTTTGGAAAGAACTACTAGTAGTCTTCCTGATCTCCTTCTGGGATGAAAATTCACTTCCAGCAGCAGCAGAAGGCATGGCACTCAAGGATTCTTCTGGGGCAAGGACTGATGTAAATGAGTAAAATATTTTTTGTAAATGCCTCCCCTCCCCTTCTCCCTCATAAATTTAGTTCGGAATCAAAACATTAAATTAAATTTACCACCAATCAACCCTTCCTGTCCCTGCCTTCAACTACATACATACTCCAACTCCCTCAGGCCTCTTGAATAATAAAAACATTTGTTTCCTGTTGTGCCATGTTGAAAGTTGAACTGCCACGTGTTTGTGCCGCCCACTGCTGCCACTTAGCTTAGTCAACCAGCTAACTTGGAGCAAATTTTTAGGCCTAAACTGGATGAAAACAATATTGTAAGCTGTAATGTGGTCAAAATTGACTGGAAACGAGTGGAAATTAATGTTATTGAGGTTATTAATACTGTAGGAACAAAAAAAAAATTGTGTGATTTTAGCAGATTTTAGTATTTAAAAAAAAAATACAGATCCAAAACCAAAACCAACATACGCAAGGGGCGGTTTTGGCAAAACCAAATCCAGGTCCAGAACACGTCAGTTGGCGCACATCTCTAGTTACAACTCTGGTAAATTGTATGCATATAATGATGTAAGCATGGTAATGTATATCCCTGTCATTGAGCACATTTCAATCATTACATTCATATTACAGTGTATGACATTAGTGGTGTTATAGACAGTCACACTGCACAAAGCACTTTGCAATGGCGTCTGATTACTATTTGGCTTAAAATAACTTTCATGCAAACACTCTTCGGTCATGCAGATTTCCTGGCCAATATACTGCATAGCTCCGATTGATACCAACGTTGCATAACTCTTTCAAAGGAATGCATTGCCAGACACTCTATAATGCCCCCCATTGCATAGACTGTAAATAGTTCCAAACCCCAATGCCAGCAACTTAACCAGAATCTACTGGGTGCCACATTGCACAGAATGCATTGCCAACCACATAGCACTGACCCCGCTGTCAGCCACATTGCACATTCAATATTAAAAGGAAACATAATAAGACCTCATACCCAGTGACGTCATGCAAACTGGTGGGGGTGGAGCGGGAGAAGTGTCAGTCTGCTGCGATTGCTGGGCGGGGAGGGGGCCATTTCCATCAGCTGATGGAGATCCTGCCTCTCCATTCCCCTCAAGGTGTGTCGCTGCTGTGGGCTGGCGGAGATTTCCTGGACTCTTTCGAGCATCTGCGTTCGGCGGCTTGAGTGACCCAATAGTCACTCAGCCGGACGATGGACACACAGAGGATCTGATACTACTGTACATCTGAGGATGCAGCTTGGATCAGTAATACATTCAGGAGGTGTGATGCCACCATATTACTATACTGCAGCTACCTACCCTCCAACATGACCCCTTCCATCAGGTACACAATGCTCTGCTCCTGGACTTCCCACCTAATGTATGATTGCAGCCACCTGTGCTGAGCTAGGTAATTGATGAGACAGGTGTTTCAGCACAGATGGCTGCAATCATACATTGGGTGGGAAGTCCAGGAGCAGAGCATTGTGTACCTAATGGAACGGGTCATGTTGGAGGGTCTGCAGCTATCCCAGCCCTAACATGTTACCAGCTGCAATAGCTACTCCATCTGTGGCTGAATCACCCCCACCGTACACAAGGTTGTTTTTTGGTTAAATAGAAGTTACTATTAATTTATCTATCTATCTATCTATCTATCTATCTATCTATCTATAACCCTGGTTAAGAGTTAAAGAACATACTATATTAATAAGTATACATGTGGGTCAGTTCATGAGGTAAAATGCCTACCCTCCAACATGACCCATTCCATCAGGTACACAATACTCTGCTCCTGGACTTACCACCTAATGTATGATTGCAGTCACCTGTGTTGAACGAGGTAATTGATAAGAAAGGTGTTTCACCACAGGTGGCTGCAATCATAAATTAATAGGGAAGTCCAATAGCAGAGCATTGTGTACTAATGGAATGGCTAATGTTGGAGGGTCTGAAAACGTATGTATGTGTGTGTCATGTATCTATAATGGAGTATTATAGTTCATGATAGATATATTTACATTAAGGGTGAGCAGGTTCGGATTTCTGAAATCCGAACCCCCCCGAGCCCCCCCGATCTGAGTCCGATCCGAGTCAGGCTCGACTTTTCCCGCCTGACTCGGATCTGAAATCGAAGCAAAACGTCATCATCCCGCCTTCCGAGTCTCGCGGGTTTTGGATCCTATATAAGGTACCCGCGTCGGCGCCATTTTCTCACTCGGCTGTGGACAGTGAAGAGGGAGGGTGGGAGTTAGGGCTGTGTAGTGTAGTGTAGTGCTGCTGTTGTCCACTACTTCAAAGTCCATAGGGGCTGGCTGTGTTGTGCTGTGCTGCTGTTGTTAATAGGGGCTGTGTCCACTACTTCAAAGTCCATAGGGGCTGGCTGGACTGTGTTGTGCAGTCAGTTCTCCATAGGGGCTGTGTCCACTCCAAAGTCCTGTGCAGTGTCCCAGTCCTAAAGGGGTGCTGTAGTGTTGTCCAGGGGGTGCTCTGTCCATCAGGGGTGCTCCCCCCAAGTGCTAAAAAAATAATATATTTTCTGTGTTTGTGAATTGTGTGCGCAGTAGCCGCACGTGCATCAACAAAGTAGTGTCAAGCGTGCGCCTGTGTCATAAGTAAAGGGCCGGCTGGCTTGACTGTTAAAGGGTGCTGTAACCCCCGAAAGTACACTCCAGTCCAAACCAAAAAAAAAATTATTTTCTGTGTTTGTGAATTGTGTGCGCAGTAGCCGCACGTGCATCAACAAAGTAGTGCCAAGCGTGCGCCTGTGTCATAAGTAAAGGGCCGGCTGGCTTGAACGTTAAAGGGTGCTGTAACCCCCAAATTACACTCCAGTCCAAACCAAAAAAAAAATTATTTTCTGTGTTTGTGAATTGTGTGCGCAGTAGCCGCACGTGCATCAACAAAGTAGTGCCAAGCGTGCGCCTGTGTCATAAGTAAAGGGCCGGCTGGCTTGACTGTTAAAGGGTGCTGTAACCCCCGAAAGTACACTCCAGTCCAAACCAAAAAAAAAATTATTTTCTGTGTTTGTGAATTGTGTGCGCAGTAGCCGCACGTGCATCAACAAAGTAGTGCCAAGCGTGTGCCTGTGTCATAAGTAAAGGGCTGGCTGGCTTGACCGTTAAGGGTGCTGTAACCCCCGAAAGTACACTCCAGTCCAAACCAAAAAAAAAATTATTTTCTGTGTTTGTGAATTGTGTGCGCAGTAGCCGCACGTGCATCAACAAAGTAGTGCCAAGCGTGCGCCTGTGTCATAAGTAAGGGGCCGGCTGGCTTGACCGTTAAAGGGTGCTGTAACCCCCGAAAGTACACTCCAGTCCAAACCAAAAAAAAAATTATTTTCTGTGTTTGTGAATTGTGTGCGCAGTAGCCGCACGTGCATCAACAAAGTAGTGCCAAGCGTGCACCTGTGTCATAAGTAAAGGGCCGGCTGGCTTGACCGTTAAAGGGTGCTGTAACCCCCAAAGTACACTCCAGTCCAAACCAAAAAAAAAATTATTTTCTGTGTTTGTGAATTGTGTGCGCAGTAGCCGCACGTGCATCAACAAAGTAGTGCCAAGCGTGCGCCTGTGTCATAAGTAAAGGGCCGGCTGGCTTGACCGTTAAGGGTGCTGTAACCCCCGAAAGTACACTCCAGTCCAAACCAAAAAAAAAATTATTTTCTGTGTTTGTGAATTGTGTGCGCAGTAGCCGCACGTGCATCAACAAAGTAGTGCCAAGCGTGCGCCTGTGTCATAAGTAAAGGGCCGGCTGGCTTGACCGTTAAGGGTGCTGTAACCCCCGAAAGTACACTCCAGTCCAAACCAAAAAAAAAATTATTTTCTGTGTTTGTGAATTGTGTGCGCAGTAGCCGCACGTGCATCAACAAAGTAGTGCCAAGCGTGCGCCTGTGTCATAAGTAAAGGGCCGGCTGGTTTGACCGTTAAAGGGTGCTGTAACCCCCGAAAGTACACTCCAGTCCAAACCAAAAAAAAAATTATTTTCTGTGTTTGTGAATTGTGTGCGCAGTAGCCGCACGTGCATCAACAAAGTAGTGCCAAGCGTGCGCCTGTGTCATAAGTAAAGGGCCGGCTGGCTTGACCGTTAAGGGTGCTGTAACCCCCGAAAGTACACTCCAGTCCAAACCAAAAAAATAATTATTTTCTGTGTTTGTGAATTGTGTGCGCAGTAGCCGCACGTGCATCAACAAAGTAGTGCCAAGCGTGCGCCTGTGTCATAAGTAAAGGGCGGACTAGCTTGACCGTTAAGGGTGCTGTAACCCCCGAAAGTACACTCCAGTCCAAACCAAAAAAAAAATTATTTTCTGTGTTTGTGAATTTTGTGCGCAGTAGCCGCACGTGCATCAACAAAGTAGTGCCAAGCGTGCGCCTGTGTCATAAGTAAAGGGCCGGCTGGCTTGACCATTAAGGGTGCTGTAACCCCCGAAAGTACACTCCAGTCCAAACCAAAAAAAAAATTATTTTCTGTGTTTGTGAATTGTGTGCGCAGTAGCCGCACGTGCATCAACAAAGTAGTGCCAAGCGTGCGCCTGTGTCATAAGTAAAGGGCCGGCTGGCTTGACCGTTAAGGGTGCTGTAACCCCCGAAAGTACACTCCAGTCCAAACCAAAAAAAAAATTATTTTCTGTGTTTGTGAATTGTGTGCGCAGTAGCCGCATGTGCATCAACAAAGTAGTGCCAAGCGTGCGCCTGTGTCATAAGTAAAGGGCCAGCTGGCTTGACCGTTAAAGGGTGCTGTAACCCCCGAAAGTACACTCCAGTCCAAACCAAAAAAAAAATTATTTTCTGTGTTTGTGAATTGTGTGCGCAGTAGCCGCACGTGCATCAACAAAGTAGTGCCAAGCGTGCGCCTGTGTCATAAGTAAAGGGCCGGCTGGCTTGACTGTTAAAGGGTGCTGTAACCCCCGAAAGTACACTCCAGTCCAAACCAAAAAAATATATATTTTCTTGGTTGTGAATTGTGTGCGCAGTAGCCGCACGTGCATCAACAAAGTAGTGCCAAGCGTGCGCCTGTGTCATAAGTAAAGGGCGGACTAGCTTGACCGTTAAGGGTGCTGTAACCCCCGAAAGTACACTCCAGTCCAAACCAAAAAAAAAATTATTTTCTGTGTTTGTGAATTTTGTGCGCAGTAGCCGCACGTGCATCAACAAAGTAGTGCCAAGCGTGCGCCTGTGTCATAAGTAAAGGGCCGGCTGGCTTGACCATTAAGGGTGCTGTAACCCCCGAAAGTACACTCCAGTCCAAACCAAAAAAAAAATTATTTTCTGTGTTTGTGAATTGTGTGCGCAGTAGCCGCACGTGCATCAACAAAGTAGTGCCAAGCGTGCGCCTGTGTCATAAGTAAAGGGCCGGCTGGCTTGACCGTTAAGGGTGCTGTAACCCCCGAAAGTACACTCCAGTCCAAACCAAAAAAAAAATTATTTTCTGTGTTTGTGAATTGTGTGCGCAGTAGCCGCATGTGCATCAACAAAGTAGTGCCAAGCGTGCGCCTGTGTCATAAGTAAAGGGCCGGCTGGCTTGACCGTTAAAGGGTGCTGTAACCCCCGAAAGTACACTCCAGTCCAAACCAAAAAAAAAATTATTTTCTGTGTTTGTGAATTGTGTGCGCAGTAGCCGCACGTGCATCAACAAAGTAGTGCCAAGCGTGCGCCTGTGTCATAAGTAAAGGGCCGGCTGGCTTGACTGTTAAAGGGTGCTGTAACCCCCGAAAGTACACTCCAGTCCAAACCAAAAAAATATATATTTTCTTGGTTGTGAATTGTGTGCGCAGTAGCCGCACGTGCATCAACAAAGTAGTGCCAAGCGTGCGCCTGTGTCATAAGTAAAGGGCCGGCTGGCTTGACCGTTAAGGGTGCTGTAACCCCCGAAAGTACACTCCAGTCCAAACCAAAAAAAAATTATTTTCTGTGTTTGTGAATTGTGTGCGCAGTAGCCGCACGTGCATCAACAAAGTAGTGCCAAGCGTGCGCCTGTGTCATAACTAAAGGGCCGGCTGGCTTGACCGTTAAAGGGTGCTGTAACCCGCAAAGTACACTCCAGTCCAAACCAAAAAAAAAATTATTTTCTGTGTTTGTGAATTGTGTGCGCAGTAGCCGCACGTGCATCAACAAAGTAGTGCCAAGCGTGCGCCTGTGTCATAAGTAAAGGGCCGGCTGGCTTGACTGTTAAAGGGTGCTGTAACCCCCGAAAGTACACTCCAGTCCAAACCAAAAAAAAAAATATTTTCTGTGTTTGTGAATTGTGTGCGCAGTAGCCGCACGTGCATCAACAAAGTAGTGCCAAGCGTGCGCCTGTGTCATAAGTAAAGGGCCGGCTGGCTTGACCGTTAAAGGGTGTTGTAACCCCCAAAGTACACTCCAGTCCAAACCAAAAAAAAAATTATTTTCTGTGTTTGTGAATTGTGTGCGCAGTAGCCGCACGTGCATCAACAAAGTAGTGCCAAGCGTGCGCCTGTGTCATAAGTAAAGGGCCGGCTGGCTTGACCGTTAAAGGGTGCTGTAACCCCCGAAAGTACACTCCAGTCCAAACCAAAAAAAAATTATTTTCTGTGTTTGTGAATTGTGTGCGCAGTAGCCGCACGTGCATCAACAAAGTAGTGCCAAGCGTGCGCCTGTGTCATAAGTAAAGGGCCGGCTGGCTTGACCGTTAAGGGTGCTGTAACCCCCGAAAGTACACTCCAGTCCAAACCAAAAAAAAAATTATTTTCTGTGTTTGTGAATTGTGTGCGCAGTAGCCGCACGTGCATCAACAAAGTAGTGCCAAGCGTGCGCCTGTGTCATAAGTAAAGGGCCGGCTGGCTTGACCGTTAAAGGGTGCTGTAATCCCCGAAAGTACACTCCAGTCCAAACCAAAAAAAAAATTATTTTCTGTGTTTGTGAATTGTGTACGCAGTAGCCGCACGTGCATCAACAAAGTAGTGCCAAGCGTGCGCCTGTGTCATAAGTAAAGGGCCGGCTGGCTTGACCGTTAAGGGTGCTGTAACCCCCGAAAGTACACTCCAGTCCAAACCAAAAAAAAAATTATTTTCTGTGTTTGTGAATTGGTGCGCAGTAGCCGCACGTGCATCAACAAAGTAGTGCCAAGCGTGCGCCTGTGTCATAAGTAAAGGGCCGGCTGGCTTGACCGTTAAAGGGTGCTGTAACCCCCAAAGTACACTCCAGTCCAAACCAAAAAAAAAATTATTTTCTGTGTTTAGCCGCACGTATATATCAAATCGATATAACATAAATGGAGGACCAAACTTTCTCCGATAAAAATAAAATAGAGAAAGATCAAGAACCACTTCCTCCTAGTGCTGAAGCTGCTGCCACTAGTCATGACATAGACGATAACATGCCATCAACGTCGTCTGCCAAGGCCGATGCCCAATGTCATAGTAGAGGGCACATACAATCCCAAATGACAAAGTTCAGGAAAATGACCTTGAAAAAACATTTAAATCAGCTGAAGAGAAACGTAAACTTGCCAATATGCCATTTACGACACGGAGTGGCAAGGAACGGCTAAGGTCGATCCCTAGTATGTTCATGA
The DNA here is from genome assembly GCA_031769625.1 of Taudactylus pleione. Lineage (NCBI taxonomy): Eukaryota > Metazoa > Chordata > Amphibia > Anura > Myobatrachidae > Taudactylus > Taudactylus pleione. The sequence goes on from JAUIMM010000616.1 coordinate 1,037,060, forward strand.
CTAGTGGTTCAGCTTCACATGACGATGGAAGCCCTCCTCCCACTAAAAAAATCAAAAGAGTTAAGCTGGCAAAAGCACAGCGAAGAACTGTGCTTTCTAAGAAGATATCACAAATCCCCAAGGAGAGTCCAAGTGTGGTGGTGGTTGCGATGCCTGACCTTCCCAGCACTGGACGGGAAGAGGTGGCTCTTTCCACCATTTGCACGCCCCCTGCAAGTGCTGAAAGGAGCACCCATAGTCCAGTTGTTGATATGCAAATTGAAGATGTCACTGTTGAAGTACAACAGGATGAGGATACTGGTGTAGCTGGCGCTGAAGAGGAAGTTGGCGAGGAGGATTCTGATGGTGATGTGGTTTGTTTAAATCAGGCTCCGGGGGAGACAGTTGTTGTCCGTGGGATGAAAAAGCCCATCACGGTCATGCCTGGGCAGAAGACCAAACACTCCACCTCTTTGGTCTGGCAATATTTCTATCCAAATCCGGACAACAACTGTCTTGCCATATGTACCATATGTAAAGGTGAAATAAGTAGGGGTAGCTACGTCAACCACCTAGGAACATCCTCCCTTATACGGCACCTGCAGCGCGTTCATAAAAAGTTAGTGTCAAGTTCAGAAACTTTGGCTAAGACCGTAAGCAGTCCAGGGACACCTAAATCCCGTTGTCCTGTTGTATCCAAGCGCCTGCAAACCACACCGTCAACTCCCTCCTCGTCAATTTCCTCCTTAGTCAGGATCGGAAGTAGTCCTGCAGGCCATGTCACTGGCATGACTGACTCTCCTATCCAGGATTCCTCCGGAGGATCCTGCATTGCTACGCCTACTGCTGCCGCTGCTGCTGTTGCTGCTGCTGGGAGTCGTTCATCATCCCAGAGAGGAAGTAGGAACACCACTACTTTTACTAAACAATTGACCCTCCAACAGTCCTTAGCGAGGAGGATGATGTACGACAGCAGTCATCCTGAAGCAAAACGTATAACTGAGGCCTTGACTGCTATGTTGGTGTTAGATGTGCGTCCGGTATCCGCCATTAGTGCAGTGGGATTTAGACAATTGATGGAGGTAGTGTGTCCCCGGTTCCAAATCCCGTCTAGATTCCACTTCACTAGGCAGGCGATACCGAGACTGTACAGAAACGTCAGAAAAAGTGTCCTCAGTGTCCTGAAAAATGCCGTTGTACACAATGTCCACTTAACCACGGACATGTGGACAAGTGGAACAGGGCAGACTAAGGACTATATGACTGTGACAGCCCACTGGGTAGATGTATCACCTTACGCAGCAACAGCAGCAGCGTCACCAGTAGCAGCATCTCAGAAACGCCAACTCGTTCCAAGGCAGGCTACGCTGTGTATCACCGGTTTCAGTAAGAGGCACACCGCCGACAACCTCTTAGAGAAACTGAGGGAAATCATCGCCCAGTGGCTTACCCCACTTAGACTCTACTGGGGATTTGTGATATCTGACAACGCCACCAATATTGTGCGGGCATTACATCTGGGCAAATTCCAGCACGTCCCATGTTTTGCTCACACAATAAACTTGGTGGTGCAGAATTTTCTGAAAAGCGACAGGCGCGTGCAGGAGACGCTTCGGGTGGCCCGAAAAATTTCGGGCCACTTTCGCCATTCAGTGACTGCGTGCCGAAGACTGGAGCGCCAGCAAACACTCTTGAACCTGCCCCGCCATCACCTGAAGCAAGAGGTTGTGACGCGGTGGAACTCAACCCTCTATATGCTTCAGAGGATGGAGGAGCAGCAAAAGGCCATACAAGCCTATACATCCACCTATGACATAGGCAAAGGAGGGGGTATGCACCTGACTCAAGCGCAGTGGAGAATGATTTCCGTGTTGTGCAAGGTTCTCCAGCCCTTCGAACTTGCCACACGTGAAGTCAGTTCAGACACTGCCAGCTTGAGTCAGGTCATTCCCCTCATCAGGCTTTTGCAGAAGCAGCTGGAGAAAGTGAAGGAGGAGCTAAGACGGAGCGATTCCGCTCGGTATGTGGGACTTGTGGATGAAGCCCTTCATTCGCTTTGCCAGGATTCCAGGGTGGTCAATCTGTTGAAATCAGACCACTACATTTTGGCCACCGTGCTCGATCCTAGGTTTAAAGCCTATGTGGTGTCTCTCTTTCCGGCCGACACAAGCCTGCAGAGGTGCAAAGACCTGCTGGTGAACACACTGTCAGCTGAAGCGGAACGTAACACGTCAACGGCTCCTTCTTCATTTTCTCCCGCAACTGGGGCTGCCAGGAAAAAACTTAGGTATCCTAAGCAACCCGCTGGCGGTGATGCAGGGCAGGCAGGACCAAGTTTGGACATCTGGTCCGGACTGAAGGACCTGGCAACAATTTCTGACATGTCTACTGTCACTGCATATGATACTGCCACCATTGACAGAATGGTGGAGGATTACATCGGTGACAGCATCCAAGTAGGCATGTCAGCAGACAGTCCATACCTGTACTGGCAGGAAAAAGAGGCAATTTGGAGGCCCCTGTACAAACTGGCTCTATTTTACCTGAGTTGCCCCCCCCTCCAGTGTGTACTCCGAAAGAGTGTTTAGTGCAGCCGGGAACCTTGTCAGCGAAAGGCGTAGGAGGTTGCTTCCACAGAATGTGGAGAAGATGATGTTCATCAAAATGAATTATCAGCTCTTCCAGGGAGACCAGCCTCCAGAAGGTACAGAGGGACCTGTGGTGGTGGATTCAAGTGGGGACGAGTTAATACTTTGTGAGGATGAGGATGTACACACTGAAGAGGGTGAGGAATCGGTGGATGAGGATGACATCTTGCCTCCGTAGAGCCAGTTTGTGCAGGGACACATTAATTGCCAGCTTGTTTTGTGGGGGCCCAAACGAACCAATCATTTCAGCCACAGTTGTGTGGCAGACCCTGGCGCTGAAATGATTGGTTTGTTAAAGTGTGCATGTCCTGTTTATACAACATAAGGGTGGGTGGGAGGGCCCAGGGACAATTCCATCTTGCACCTCTTTTTTTTCTTTGCATTATGTACAGTTTGGGGCCTAGTTTTTCTAACTGCCATCCTGTCTGCCACTGCAGTGTCACTCCTAGATGGGTCACGTGTTTGTGCCGCCCACTCGTGTCGCTTAGCATAGTCATCCAGCTACCTCGGTGCAACCTTTTGGACATAAAAACACTATTGTGAGGTGTGAGGTGTTCAGAATAGACTGGAAATGAGTGGAAATTAAGGTTATTGAGGTTAATAATAGCATAGGAGCAGAAAAACCTACAAATTCTGTGATTTTAGCTGTTTTTATGCTTTTTTTCAAAAAAATACAGATCCAAAACACAAAACCCAGAACCCAAAACACGGAAGGGTGGTTTTGGCAAAACCAATCCAGATCCAAAACACGAAGAAAGATCCAGATCCAAAACCAAAACACGAAAAGTGGCCGGTGCACACCCCTAATTTACATATATATTTATTGGTTTATGTGGTACTTTTTTCTCTGTCATAAGGATGTGGGATACACATGCACAGGAGAAGGGGCGGAGTGATATGGCTGGGAGTGGTTGGGTTCCTGTCAGGGAAAGAAGGGCAGGGTCAGAGAGACGTATAAAAGGACTTGCCGGCAGACTGAAGCTGGCCACACACTAGACCAATTTACATCCAACCAGCCAACTTGTTGATTGGTTGGAATGAAAATCTGGTAACGTATGGGAGTAAATGATGATCAGCAATTTGCTCCTAAATGCCAGAAAACAGATGAAAATGGACTTTCAGACAAGTTTGTTAAATGTTTGATTTAAACTATTTGTTCAAACAACAGTTTTTGTCCATTTTCCGGCGTTTGGGGGCAAATTGCTGATTGTCATTTACTTTCATACCTTACCAGATTTTCATTCCAACCAATCAACTAGTTGGCTGGTTGGACAGATAATCTTTAGATGTGTGGCCAGCTTAAAGCTGGCCACACATCTAAAGATTATCTGTCCAACCAGCCAACTAGTAGATTGGTTGGAATGAAAATCTGGTAAGGAATACAATCAGCAACTTGCTCCCAGACGCTGAAAAATGGACAAAAACTGTTGTTTGAACAAATAGTTTAAATCAAACATTTAACAAAATTGTCTGAAAGTCCATTTTCATCTGTTTTCTGGCATTTAGGAGTAAATTTCTGAAAATCATTTACTCTCATTCCTTACCAGATTTTCATTCCAACCAATCAACAAGTTGGCTGGTTGGATGTAAGTTGTTCTAGTGTGTGGCCAGCTTTAGTCTGCTGATCCCTCCCTACTGTGCCCACTCCCTTGTATCCCAAGTGCTTAGCCATGGAGGCTGCCGGGTGGAGCCGGAGAGTGCTTGTGGCCTTGGCGGCCGCGTCCGGCTCTCACTGGCGATGGGGCGGAGGAGTTGCCTGCGGCTTCCAGGGAGCAAGGGACTGGAGAGTGTGGCGTTCAGTGAGCAGTCGGCTCCTGATCAGCTGTCAGCAGCCAGGGAGCTGTAAGTCTGCAGCAATAGCGGCCAGCGGTGGTGGGAGCCAGGGTATCCATTCTTTAGGTCTACAGTTTAAAAGGTAGACAATGTTTAGGTAGACAATACAAGTTAGACAGGCAATAGGTCGACAGGGTCTGAAGGCCGACACACTAAAGGTCGGCACACAAATGGTCAACATTGACATGGTTAAGGGGAGGGTTAGGGTGAAGATTAGGGCTAGAAAAAACAATTATCAACTGTTTCTGTGTCGACCTAATAATCCTCTATCCCTGTCGAGCTTCTTACTAGTAGACCTTTAGTGTGTCGAACTTCAGACCCTGTCGACCTATTGCCTGTCTAACTTGTATTGTCTACCTTTTTATTGTAGACCTAATGATCCACACCCAGGAGCCAGAGATTATCGGTGTCGGTTGTGGGAAGGAGGTGGAGCCGCTGTCAGGCAGGCCAGCGCAGTCACCCCTAATGATTCAGACAAAATGGAATAAATTAATTTTTGTCCTCAAAATTCTACACACAATACCCCATAATGACAACGTGTAAATAGTTTTTTTTTGCGAATTTTGCAAATTTAATAAAAAAACAAGACTAAGAAATCACATGTACATAAGTAGTCACAACCTTTGCTCAATACTTTGTTGATGCACTTCTGACAGCAATTACAGCCTCAAGTCTTTTTGAATATGATGCCACAAGCTTGGCACACCTATCTTTGGGCAGTTTCGCCCATTCCTCTTTGCAGCACCTCTCAAGCTCCATTAGGTTGGATGGGAAGCGTCGGTGCACAGCCATTTTCGGATCTCTCCAGAGATGTTCAATTTGATTCAAGTCTGGGCTCTGGCTGGGCCACTCAAGTAAATTCACAGAGTTGTCCTGAAGCCACTCCTTTGATATCTTGGCTGTGTGCTTAGGGTCGTTGTCCTGCTGAAACATGAACCGTCGCCCCAGTCTGAGGTCAAGAGTGCTCTGGAGCAGGTTTTCATCCAGGATGTCTCTGTACATTGCTGCATTCATCTTTCCCTCTATCCTGACTAGTCTCCCAGTTCCTGCCGCAGACAAACATCCCCACACCATGATGCTGCCACCACCATGCTTCACTGTAGGGATGGTATTGGCCTGGTGATGAGCGGTGCCTGGTTTCCTCCAAACATAACGCCTGGCATTCACACCAAAGAGTCCAATCTTTGTCTCATCAGAGGTCTGAGAGTCCTTCAGGTGCATTTTGGCAAACTCCAGGTGGGCTGCCATGTGCTTTTTACTAAGGAGTGGCTTCCGTCTGGCCAGTCTACCATACAGGCCTGATTGGTGGATTGCTGCAGAGATGGTTGTCCTTCTGGAAGGTTCTCCTCTCTCCATAGAGGAATGCTGTAGCTCTGACAGAGTGACCATTGGGTTCTTGGTCACATCCCTGACTAGGGCCCTCCTCCCCCGATCGCTCAGTTTAGACGGCCGGCCAACTCTAGGAAGAGTCCCGGTGGTCCCGAACTTCTTCCATTTACGGATGATGGAGGCCACTGTGCTCATTGGGACCTTCAAAGCAGCAGATATTTTTCTGTACCCTTCCCCAGATTTGTGCCTCGAGACAATCCTGTCTCGGAGGTCTACAGACAATTCCTTGGATTTCATGTTTGTGCACTGACATGCACTGTCAAATGTTGGACTTTATATAGACAGGTGTATGCCTTTCAAAATCATGTCCAGACAACTGAATTTACCACATGTAGACTCCAATTAAGCTGTAGGAACATCTCAAGGATGATCAGTGGAAACAGGATGCACCTGAGCTCAATTTTGAACTTCATGGCAAAGGCTGTGAATACTTATGTACATGTGATTTCTTAGTGGGTTTTTTTCTATTAAATTTGCAAAAAACTCAAAAAAACTATTTACACGTTGTCATTATGGGGTATTGTGTGTAGAATTTTGATGACAAAAATTAATTTATTCCATTTTGGAATAAGGCTGTAACATAACACAATGTGGAAAAAGTGAAGCGTTGTGAATACTTTCCGGATGCACTGTATACCCCTTTCACATCGCAAAAGTAACCCAGTATATTGCCGGGTCAAGGTGCAGTGTGAACGCGCCAACAGAAAAGTTGCCGGGTCCGGCGACTCAGCATTCAACCCTGCAATTGACCAGAGTTGAACTCGGGAACAAGCCGGTTGATGTGCAGTGTGAACGGGCCCAACCCGGGTTATCCAACCTGGGAATCAGCAAACACCACTGATTGGATGTTCATGGGTCTCACCTGATGATGTCAGCAGCCAAACACACAGGCAGCACACTGCAGACAACAGCAGAGGCAGCATTCTGGCAGCCTGGAGGGGGTTAATACCACTACTGTCATTACTGTGATGGCTAATTGGAGTCATGAAGAAGTGACCTGTACACTATACTGCCAGACGCTGCATCATGTTCTCACTGGCTGAATCACACAGCAGTAATACAGTAGCACTCAGGGCTACACAGTGATAATCCATCAGCCATGATCCCTGCAATGCTGGGAGCACTCCCCACCCCTCCCTTGTGTCCCCTTTTGTCATCTTATCTCTGTGAGCCTGAAAAAAGTAAATTTTTAATGACATCCATAGGGTTTTACAGGGCTGACCGGGGTTCAGTGTGAACAGGGCCAACCCGGGAACAACCCAGGTCGAAGGTGTTGTGTGAAAGGGGTCTGACCCGGTTTGCAGTTGGGTTGGACCAGTGTTCAAAATCCCGGGTAAGAGCAGAGTTTGAGATGTGAAAGGGGTGTGAACCAATGTCACATGACACACCTATAATTCAACACTTAAATTAGGGTTTTCCGAGTAGGCCCATACTATATACCCCTTTTACACCGGAGCTAAAACCCGGGTTTTTGAAGGGTTAACCCGGGCAGCTCCCTGGTGTAAAAGGGCAGAGGGTTGGATTGCCGGGTCGAGTGACCCGGCAATCCAACCCAGGTAACAAGCAGGGTTTAACACGGGCGTAGCCCGTGAAACCCTGCTATGGGAACAGCGCACTCCGGGTCACGAAGACCTGGAGTGCGCTGCTAGCCGGTCGATTGGTCCGGCTTCAGTGGCGCTTGGAGATGACGTCATCTCCAAGCGTCCACTTTCACTCAGCAAAAGCCGGGTCTATGCAGACCCGACTGCGGTGTGAGCGGCGCCGACTCGGGAATATCCCCAGTAAGCGCCGGCAAAATTCTGGGTCTGATCCGGATAGGAACTTTGGGCCTGATTCAGACCCACTCGCAAGCAGCTGTCCGCTCGCAAGTGGGTCGATGTTGTGCTCTGCGCATGCGCACGACGGCGGGAGCTCCGCCGTGCGCATGCGCCAGACGCGACGAGCGAAGGACTTCCCTTCGCTCGTTGTGTCTGATCAAAGGGGGCGTGCTGTCGATGTTGATTGACAGCACGCCCCCTTTGGTGGGCGTGCCTCCCTGACGGGGGCGTTCCCACGGGAACGCCTACCGTCAGAAGCCGGCCCACTGACATCACTAGTGATGTCAGTGGGAGTGATTTTGGCTCTGATAGAGCCAAAATCACTCCGGGGCTTGCAGTTGAAAACCTCAACCGCAGGCTCCAGCTCGCAGTTTCGATGGTCGCGATGGTCAACACCATCGCGGCCATCAAACTGCACGCTCGTATAGGCTGTGGGTGGTGACCCACAGCTATACGAGCGTCCAGGAGGACGCTCCATAGTTATGGAGGCCGGCCCTCATTCAGAGCGTGCGCTCTGCTCAGAGCGTACGGCTCTGAATGAGGGCCTTTGTTCCAACTCCGGGTCAGACCCGGAATTTAGGTGGAAAAGGGGTATTACTTATACTTGGATAGAGGCACACCACTTAGCGGGAGGTAAAGGGTAGGTACAGTAGACTATATGGGAGTTAGTAACCTGGTGTCCCTTTAGAGCAGGGATGGGGAACCTCAGGCCCGGGGGGCTGTATAAGGCCTGCGGAGTCATTTGGTCTGGCCCTCAAGAGATCTTTTCTGCTGGCCTCATCTGGCTACCAGGTGCCTAGGATAGCACCCTGCAGCCAGAATCTATGCAGCAGTGCGGCCTGGAGCGCCCTTAGGACTCTTCAGAGGCTCACACCGCTGCCCTTACAGCTCCCCCGGAGCATCCTCATGATGCTCAGGGCATTGCTGTAATCACCGGCGATTGTGGCCCCGCCCCGTGTGACGTCACATGGAGGGAGCGTAGCCTGCGAATGTTATATATATCAAAATTGGCATGGGCAAAAAAAGGCTCCCCACCCCTGATTTAGAGAGTGAAAGGGAGTTACATATCTATCTCATATCTATCTAATACAGTATGTATCTATTATCTATCTAATATGTTTCTATCTCATATCTATCTATCTATCTATCTTATAAGTATCTATCTCATATCTATCTAATATGTATCTATCTCATATCTATCTAATGTGTATCTATCTCATATCTATCTAATATGTATCTATCTCATATCTATCTAATATGTATGTATCTCATATCTATCTATCTATCTATCTATCTATCTATCTAATATGTATATATCTATCTCATATCTATCTAATATGTATCTATCTCATATCTATCTAATATGTATCTATCTCATATCTATCTATCTATCTAATATGTATATATCTATCTCATATCTATCTAATACAGTATGTATCTATTATCTATCTTATATGTATATATCTATCTCATATCTATCTAATACAGTATGTATCTATTATCTATCTAATATGTATGTATCTCATATCTATCTAATATGTATCTATCTCATATCTATCTAATATGTATCTATCTATCTCATATCTATCTATCTCATATCTATCTAATACAGTATGTATCTCATATCTATCTAATATGTATCTATCTCATATCTATCTAATATGTATCTATCTATCTCATATCTATCTATCTCATATCTATCTAATACAGTATGTATCTCATATCTATCTAATATGTATCTATCTCATATCTATCTAATATGTATCTATCTCATATCTATCTAATATGTATGTATCTATCTCATATCTATCTATCTATCTATCTATCTTTCTATCTCATATCTGTCTATATTTTTAGCACATATCTGCTAAATGTGATGACATCTGGCTGAGGCTGAGATATCATTAGTAAAGAACTTTCAGGAAGTCCCCACTTACGACCTCTTTAGAGAGATGACCCAGTGACCGGCTTCCTCGCTGTCATCCTTCATCATACTAATTCCTCTCAGTATTAATAGTTCTCACCAACCACCAAGTGCTGAGAGGAAGCAGGTTCTGATCCCAGCTGCCCCTGCACCCCCTACTAAGCCAACAGGCTGGAAATCACCCAGAGCAGCGTAGGGATACAGTACAGAACAGCGTAGGGATACAGTACAGAACAGCGTAGGGATACAGTACAGAGCAGCGGCGGGATACAGTACAGAGCAGCGGCGGGATACAGTACAGAGCAGCGTAGGGATACAGTACAGAACAGCGTAGGGATACAGTACAGAGCAGCGGCGGGATACAGTACAGAGCAGCGTAGGGATACAGTACAGAGCAGCGTAGGGATACAGTACAGAGCAGTGTAGGGATAGAGAACAGAGCAGCGTAGGGATACAGCACAGAGCAGCGTAGGGATACAGCACAGAGCAGCGTAGGGATACAGCACAGAGCAGCGTAGGGATACAGCACAGAGCAGCGTAGGGATACAGCACAGAGCAGCGTAGGAATACAGTACAGAACAGGGTAGGGATACAGCACAGAACAGGGTAGGGATACAGCACAGAGCAGCGTAGGGATACAGCACAGAGCAGCGGCGGGATACAGTACAGAGCAGCATATGGATACAGTACAGAGCAGCGTAGGGATACAGTACAGAGCAGCGTAAGGATACAGTACAGAGCAGTGTAGGGATACAGTACAGAACAGCGTAGGGATACAGTACAGAACAGCGTAGGGATACAGTACAGAACAGCGTAGGGATACAGTACAGAGCAGCGTATGGATACAGTACAGAGCAGGGTATGGATACAGTACAGAGCAGCGTAGGAATACAGTACAGAACAGGGTAGGGATACAGCACAGAGCAGCGTAGGGATACAGTACAGAGCAGCGTAGGAATACAGTACAGAACAGGGTAGGGATACAGCACAGAGCAGCGTAGGGATACAGTACAGAGCAGCGGCGGGATACAGTACAGAGCAGCATATGGATACAGTACAGAGCAGCGTAGGGATACAGTACAGAGCAGTGTAGGGATACAGTACAGAACAGCGTAGGGATACAGTACAGAACAGCGTAGGGATACAGTACAGAGCAGCGTATGGATACAGTACAGAGCAGCGTATGGATACAGTACAGAGCAGCGTATGGATACAGTACAGAGCAGCGTATGGATACAGTACAGAGCAGCGTATGGATACAGTACAGAACAGTGTAGGGATACAGTCCAGAGCAGCAGCGGGATACAGCACAGAGCAGCGTAGGAATACAGTACAGAGCAGCGGCGGGTTACAGTACAGAGCAGCGGCGGGATACAGTACAGAACAGCGGCGGGATACAGTACAGAGCAGCGGCGGGTTACAGTACAGAGCAGCGTAGGGATAGAGTACAGAGCAGCGTAGGGATACAGTACAGAACAGCGTAGGGATACAGTACAGAGCAGCGGCGGGATACAGTACAGAGCAGCGTAGGGATACAGTACAGAGCAGCGTAGGGATACAGTACAGAGCAGCGTAGGGATACAGTACAGAGCAGCGTAGGGATACAGTACAGAGCAGCGTAGGGATAGAGAACAGAGCAGCGTAGGGATACAGCACAGAGCAGCGTAGGGATACAGCACAGAGCAGCGTAGGGATACAGCACAGAGCAGCGTAGGGATACAGCACAGAGCAGCGTAGGAATACAGCACAGAACAGGGTAGGGATACAGCACAGAGCAGCGTAGGGATACAGCACAGAGCAGCGTAGGAATACAGTACAGAACAGGGTAGGGATACAGCACAGAGCAGCGTAGGGATACAGTACAGAGCAGCGGCGGGATACAGTACAGAACAGCGTAGGGATACAGTACAGAGCAGCATATGGATACAGTACAGAGCAGCGTAGGGATACAGTACAGAGCAGTGTAGGGATACAGTACAGAACAGCGTAGGGATACAGTACAGAACAGCGTAGGGATACAGTACAGAGCAGTGTATGGATACAGTACAGAGCAGCGTATGGATACAGTACAGAGCAGCGTATGGATACAGTACAGAGCAGCGTATGGATACAGTACAGAGCAGCGTATGGATACAGTACAGAGCAGCGTATGGATACAGTACAGAACAGTGTAGGGATACAGTACAGAGCAGCAGCGGGATACAGCACAGAGCAGCGTAGGAATACAGTACAGAGCAGCGGCGGGTTACAGTACAGAGCAGCGGCGGGATACAGTACAGAACAGCGGCGGGATACAGTACAGAGCAGCGGCGGGTTACAGTACAGAGCAGCGTAGGGATAGAGTACAGAGCAGCGTAGGGATACAGTACAGAACAGCGTAGGGATACAGTACAGAGCAGCGGCGGGATACAGTACAGAGCAGCGGCGGGATACAGTACAGAGCAGCGTAGGGATACAGTACAGAGCAGCGTAGGGATACAGTACAGAGCAGCGTAGGGATAGAGAACAGAGCAGCGTAGGGATACAGCACAGAGCAGCGTAGGGATACAGCACAGAGCAGCGTAGGGATACAGCACAGAGCAGCGTAGGGATACAGCACAGAGCAGCGTAGGAATACAGCACAGAACAGGGTAGGGATACAGCACAGAGCAGCGTAGGGATACAGCACAGAGCAGCGGCGGGATACAGTACAGAGCAGCATATGGATACAGTACAGAGCAGCAGCGGGATACAGTACAGAGCAGCGTAGGGATACAGCACAGAGCAGCGGCGGGTTACAGCACAGAGCAGCGTAGGGATACAGCACAGAGCAGCGTAGGGATACAGCACAGAGCAGCGTAGGGATACAGCACAGAGCAGCGTAGGGATACAGTACAGAGCAGCATAGGGATACAGCACAGAGCAGCGTAGGGATACAGCACAGAGCAGCGTAGGGATACAGCACAGAGCAGCGTAGGGATACAGCACAGAGCAGCGTAGGGATACAGCACAGAGCAGCGGCGGGTTACAGCACAGAGCAGCGGCGGGATCCAGCACAGAGCAGCGTAGGGATGCAGCACAGAGCAGCGTAGGGATGCAGCACAGAGCAGCGGCGGGTTGCAGCACAGAGCAGCGGCGGGATACGGCACAGAGCAGCGGCGGGATACGGCACAGAGCAGCGGCGGGATACGGCACAGAGCAGCGTAGGGATACGGCACAGAGCAGCGTAGGGATACGGCACAGAGCAGCGTAGGGTTACGGCACAGAGCAGCGTAGGGATACGGCACAGAGCAGCGTAGGGATACGGCACAGAGCAGCGTAGGGTTACGGCACAGAGCAGCGTAGGGTTACGGCACAGAGCAGCGTAGGGTTACGGCACAGAGCAGCGGCAGGATACGGTACAGAGCAGCGTATGGATACGGTACAGAGCAGCGTATGGATACGGTACAGAGCAGCGTAGGAATACGGTACAGAACAGGGTAGGGATACAGCACAGAGCAGCAGTACAGAGCAGCGTAGGGATACAGTACAGAACAGGGTAGGGATACAGCACAGAGCAGCGTAGGGATACAGTACAGAGCAGCGACGGGATACAGTACAGAGCAGCATATGGATACAGTACAGAGCAGCGTAGGGATACAGTACAGAGCAGCGTAGGGATACAGTACAGAACAGCGTAGGGATACAGTACAGAGCAGCGGCAGGATACAGTACAGAGCATTGTATGGATACAGTACAGAGCATTGTATGGATACAGTACAGAGCAGCGTATGGATACAGTACAGAGCAGCGTATGGATACAGTACAGAGCAGCGTATGGATACAGTACAGAACAGCGTAGGGATACAGTACAGAGCAGCAGCGGGATACAGCACAGAACAGCGTAGGGATACAGCACAGAGAAGCGTAGGGATACAGCACAGAGCAGCGGCGGGTTACAGCACAGAGCAGCGGCGGGATACAGCACAGAGCAGCGTAGGGATACAGCACAGAGCAGCGGCGGGTTACAGTACAGAGCAGCGTAGGGTTACAGTACAGAGCAGCGGCGGGATACAGCACAGAGCATGGTAGGAATACAGTACAGAGCAGCGGCAGGTTACAGTACAGAGCAGCGGCGGGATACAGTACAGAGCAGCGTATGGATACAGCACAGAGCAGCGTAGGGATACAGCACAGAGCAGCGGCGGGTTACAGCACAGAGCAGCGGCGGGATACTGCACAGAGCAGCGGCGGGATACAGCACAGAGCAGCGGCGGGATACAGTACAGAGCAGCATATGGATACAGTACAGAGCAGCGTAGGGATACAGTACAGAGCAGCGTAGGGATACAGTACAGAGCAGTGAAGGGATACAGTACAGAACAGCGTAGGGATACAGTACAGAACAGCGTAGGGATACAGTACAGAGCAGCGTATGGATACAGTACAGAGCAGCGTATGGATACAGTACAGAGCAGGGTATGGATACAGTACAGAGCAGCGTAGGAATACAGTACAGAACAGGGTAGGGATACAGCACAGAGCAGCGTAGGGATACAGTACAGAGCAGCGTAGGAATACAGTACAGAACAGGGTAGGGATACAGCACAGAGCAGCGTAGGGATACAGTACAGAGCAGCGGCGGGATACAGTACAGAGCAGCATATGGATACAGTACAGAGCAGCGTAGGGATACAGTACAGAGCAGCGTAGGGATACAGTACAGAACAGCGTAGGGATACAGTACAGAGCAGCAGCGGGATACAGTACAGAGCAGCGTAGGGATACAGCACAGAGCAGCGGCGGGTTACAGCACAGAGCAGCAGCGTGATACAGCACAGAGCAGCGTAGGGATACAGTACAGAGCAGCGGCGGGTTACAGTACAGAGCAGCGTAGGGATACAGTACAGAGCAGCGGCAGGATACAGCACAGAGCAGCGTAGGAATACAGTACAGAGCAGCGGCGGGTTACAGTACAGAGCAGCGGCGGGTTACAGTGCAGAGCAGTGGCGGGTTACAGTACAGAGCAGCGGCGGGATACAGCACAGAGCATGGTAGGAATACAGTACAGAGCAGCGGCGGGTTACAGTACAGAGCAGCGGCGGGATACAGTACAGAGCAGCGTATGGATACAGCACAGAGCAGCGTAGGGATACAGCACAGAGCAGCGGCGGGTTACAGCACAGAGCAGCGGCGGGATACAGCACAGAGCAGCGGCGGGTTACAGCACAGAGCAGCGGCGGGATACGGCACATTGCAGCGTAGGGATACGGCACAGAGCAGCGTAGGGATACGGCACAGAGCAGCGGCGGGTTACGGCACAGAGCAGCGGCGGGATACGGCACAGAGCAGCGGCGGGATACGGCACAGAGCAGCGTAGGGATACGGCACAGAGCAGCGTAGGGTTACGGCACAGAGCAGCGTAGGGATACGGCACAGAGCAGCGTAGGGATACGGCACAGAGCAGCGTAGGGATACGGCACAGAGCAGCGTTGGGATACGGCACAGAGCGGCGTAGGGATACGGCACAGAGCAGCGTAGGGTTACGGCACAGAGCAGCGTAGGGATACGGCACAGAGCAGCGGCGGGATACGGCACAGAGCAGCGTAGGGATACGGCACAGAGCAGCGTAGGGTTACGGCACAGAGCAGCGTAGGGACGGCACAGAGCAGCGTAGGGATACAGCACAGAGAGTGTAGGGATACAGCACAGAGCAGCATAGGGATACGGCACAGAGCAGCGTAGGGATACGGCACAGAGCAGCGTAGGGATACAGCACAGAGCAGTAAAATGTGAGAACAGCTGTTAACTACAAATGTCAACATTAGTATTTTGATTGAGCAGCCAATTTATTAATGATTTCTGCCCTTACAATATGTGGAAATTGCTGTCCTTGTTTAAAGGCAAAATTAAGTATCCCTTAAATGCACCAGTACAGAAAGCAGGAGAAATCGGAGATACTGGGTTAGATATAGTAGACTGACTGCAATGGAGCAACCTTGCCAGACAGGGATTGACCTGCAGGAGGTACTGCTACGCAGCGCATATAGGCCCTCATTCAGGGGCGGACGCAAGAAGCGAGCGCTCTCTCTGAATGAGGGTGGCCGCTTCACGTTTCAAGTGCGGCCTCCTGGTTGCTAACACCCACAGCTTTAGCGACCGACCAGGTTGATGGTCGCGATGTGTAGCCACCCCCCTGCCTGTCAACATCGACAGCCGACCCTTTTGTAGTGAGCTCCGGAGCGAGAGAATTTCTCTCTCGCTCCGGGGCTTGCTCACGCTCAGTACGGCCGCTGCCCGTGCGCAGGGGATAAACATCAACCCGGTTGCGAGCACTCAGCGCTTGCGACTGGGTCTGAATGAGGGCCATAGTCTTTTTCCGCATTGCGCATGAGATAAGGGGTTCGGAGGTGGAAGTAAAGTGATCACAGATGCGATCACTTTACTTCTTCCTGATCGGGCTCTTATCGGAGCCCATGTCCCGGCGATTTTTATTTATTCCTAATATTCTGGCCTTGTTGTAATTTACAATAAATGTGCCTCTAAATCTTATTATGTAGGTGATAAGGCTCTGGTGAGATCTTACTGGCTAATACAGAAGAGAAGTTTACTCTATGTAATTGAAACTGCTGGAGTTTTTGGGGGAGATGTACTAAGCTTTGGAAAGTGATAAATTGGAGAGTAATAAAGTACCAGCCACTCATGTTAAAGGTTGTGTTTGAAAAATGACAGTCCCTGTCCCTGGATTTCACACAGCTTGGGACAGTCTTTGGATTTCGCAGAGCTTGGGACGGTCCCTGGATTTCACACAGCTTGGAACGGTCTCTGGATTTCACACAGCTTGGGACGGACCCTGAATTTCGCAGAGCTTGGGACGGACCCTGGATTTCGCAGAGCTTGGGACGGACCCTGGATCTCGCAGAGCTTGGGACGGTCCCTGGATTTCGCAGAGCTTGGGACGGACCCTAGATTTCGCAGAGCTTGGGACGGTCCCTGGATTTCGCAGTTTGGGATGGTCCCTGGATTTCGTAGAGCTTGGGATGGTCCCTGGGTTTGGAATGTTTGAGATGGTCCCTGTATTTCGCAGAGCTTGGGGCGGTCCTGAATTTTGCAGTTTGGGTTGGTCCCTGGATTTCGCAGAGCTTGCGATGGTCCCTGGATTTCGCAGTTTGGGATGGTCCCTGGATTTTGCAGAGCTTGAGACGGTCCCTGGATTTCGCAGTTTGGGACAGTCCCTGGCTTTAGCAGAGTTTAGGATGGTCCCTGGATTTCGCAAAGCTTAGGACGGTCCCTGGATTTCGCAGTTTGGAATGGTCCCTGGATTTCGCAGAGCTTGGGACGGTCCCTGGATTTCGCAGAGCTTGGGACGGTCCCTGGATTTCGCAGTTTGGGATGGTCGCAAGATTTAACAGAGTTTAGGATGGTCCCTGGATTTTGCATGGCTTAGGACAGTCCCTAGATTTAGCAGAGTTTGGGATGGTCCCCGGATTTCGCAGGGCTTGGGACGGTCCCTGGATTTCGCAGAGCTTGGGATGGTCCCTGGATTTCGCAGACCTTGGGATGGTCCCTGGATTTCGCAGAGCTTGGGACAGTCCCTGGATTTCGCAGTTTGGGATGGTCCCTGGATTTAGCAGAGCTTGGGGCGGTCCCTGGATTTTGCAGGGCTTGCGGTGGTCCCTGGATTTCGCAGTTTGGGATGGTCCCTGGATTTCGCAGAGCTTGGGACAGTCCCTGGATTTCACAGTTTGGGATGGTCCCTGGATTTTGCAGGGCTTGCGGTGGTCCCTGGATTTCGCAGTTTGGGACGGTCCCTGGATTTTGCAGGGCTTGGGGTGGTCCCTGGATTTCGCAGTTTGGGACGGTCCCTGGATTTTGCAGGGCTTGGGGTGGTCCCTGGATTTCGCAGAGCTTGGGACAGTCCCTGGATTTCGCAGTTTGGGATGGTCCCTGGATTTAGCAGAGCTTGGGGCGGTCCCTGGATTTTGCAGGGCTTGCGGTGGTCCCTGGATTTCGCAGTTTGGGATGGTCCCTGGATTTCGCAGAGCTTGGGACAGTCCCTGGATTTCACAGTTTGGGATGGTCCCTGGATTTTGCAGGGCTTGCGGTGGTCCCTGGATTTCGCAGTTTGGGACGGTCCCTGGATTTTGCAGGGCTTGGGGTGGTCCCTGGATTTCGCAGTTTGGGACGGTCCCTGGATTTTGCAGGGCTTGGGGTGGTCCCTGGATTTCGCAGTTTGGGACGGTCCCTGGATTTTGCAGAGCTTGGGCCGGTCCTTGGATTTCGTAGTTTAGGATGGTCCCTGGATTTCGCAGTTTGGGACGGTCCCTGGATTTTGCAGAGCTTGGGCCGGTCCTTGGATTTCGTAGTTTAGGATGGTCCCTGGATTTCGCAGTTTGGGACGGTCCCTGGATTTTGCAGAGCTTGGGGCGGTCCCTGGATTTTGCAGTTTGGGACGGTCCCTGGATTTTGCAGAGCTTGGGGCGGTCCCTGGATTTTGCAGTTTGGGACGGTCCCTGGATTTTGCAGAGCTTGGGCCGGTCCTTGGATTTCGTAGTTTAGGATGGTCCCTGGATTTCGCAGTTTGGGACGGTCCCTGGATTTTGCAGAGCTTGGGGCGGTCCCTGGATTTTGCAGTTTGGGATGGTCCCTGGATTTAGCAGAGCTTGGGGCGGTCCCTGGATTTTGCAGGGCTTGCGGTGGTCCCTGGATTTCGCAGTTTGGGATGGTCCCTGGATTTCGCAGAGCTTGGGACAGTCCCTGGATTTCACAGTTTGGGATGGTCCCTGGATTTTGCAGTTTGGGATGGTCGCAAGATTTAGCAGAGTTTAGGATGGTCCCTGGATTTTGCATGGCTTAGGACAGTCCCTAGATTTAGCAGAGTTTGGGATGGTCCCCGGATTTCGCAGGGCTTGGGACGGTCCCTGGATTTCGCAGAGCTTGGGATGGTCCCTGGATTTCGCAGACCTTGGGATGGTCCCTGGATTTCGCAGAGCTTGGGACAGTCCCTGGATTTCGCAGTTTGGGATGGTCCCTGGATTTAGCAGAGCTTGGGGCGGTCCCTGGATTTTGCAGGGCTTGCGGTGGTCCCTGGATTTCGCAGTTTGGGATGGTCCCTGGATTTCGCAGAGCTTGGGACAGTCCCTGGATTTCACAGTTTGGGATGGTCCCTGGATTTTGCAGGGCTTGCGGTGGTCCCTGGATTTCGCAGTTTGGGACGGTCCCTGGATTTTGCAGGGCTTGGGGTGGTCCCTGGATTTCGCAGTTTGGGACGGTCCCTGGATTTTGCAGAGCTTGGGGCGGTCCTTGGATTTCGTAGTTTAGGATGGTCCCTGGATTTCGCAGTTTGGGACGGTCCCTGGATTTTGCAGAGCTTGGGCCGGTCCTTGGATTTCGTAGTTTAGGATGGTCCCTGGATTTCGCAGTTTGGGACGGTCCCTGGATTTTGCAGAGCTTGGGGCGGTCCCTGGATTTTGCAGTTTGGGACGGTCCCTGGATTTTGCAGAGCTTGGGCCGGTCCTTGGATTTCGTAGTTTAGGATGGTCCCTGGATTTCGCAGTTTGGGACGGTCCCTGGATTTTGCAGAGCTTGGGGCGGTCCCTGGATTTTGCAGTTTGGGATGGTCCCTGGATTTAGCAGAGCTTGGGGCGGTCCCTGGATTTTGCAGGGCTTGCGGTGGTCCCTGGATTTCGCAGTTTGGGATGGTCCCTGGATTTCGCAGAGCTTGGGACAGTCCCTGGATTTCACAGTTTGGGATGGTCCCTGGATTTTGCAGGGCTTGCGGTGGTCCCTGGATTTCGCAGTTTGGGACGGTCCCTGGATTTTGCAGGGCTTGGGGTGGTCCCTGGATTTTGCAGGGCTTGCGGTGGTCCCTGGATTTTGCAGAGCTTGGGGCGGTCCTTGGATTTCGTAGTTTAGGATGGTCCCTGGATTTCGCAGTTTGGGACGGTCCCTGGATTTTGCAGAGCTTGGGCCGGTCCTTGGATTTCGTAGTTTAGGATGGTCCCTGGATTTCGCAGTTTGGGACGGTCCCTGGATTTCACAGTTTGGGATGGTCCCTGGATTTTGCAGGGCTTGCGGTGGTCCCTGGATTTCGCAGTTTGGGACGGTCCCTGGATTTTGCAGGGCTTGGGGTGGTCCCTGGATTTTGCAGGGCTTGCGGTGGTCCCTGGATTTTGCAGAGCTTGGGGCGGTCCTTGGATTTCGTAGTTTAGGATGGTCCCTGGATTTCGCAGTTTGGGACGGTCCCTGGATTTTGCAGAGCTTGGGCCGGTCCTTGGATTTCGTAGTTTAGGATGGTCCCTGGATTTCGCAGTTTGGGACGGTCCCTGGATTTTGCAGAGCTTGGGGCGGTCCCTGGATTTTGCAGTTTGGGATGGTCCCTGGATTTTGCAGAGCTTGGGCCGGTCCTTGGATTTCGTAGTTTAGGATGGTCCCTGGATTTCGCAGTTTGGGGCGCTGCTAATTATTCCCCAGTTTGGCACATGTACATGTCGGGAGGTCAGATTAGCTGGGAAGCAGAATCTCATGAAATAGCTATTGGTGCTTTGTATGAACGGATTTTATACAGACTTTCAACACTTAGAAAGAGATAAAATAAAGATGTTGCTCATAGCAACTAATCAGCTTTTGCCATTTCATAGACTGTGCTAGATAATGAAAGATGTTGTTTGGTTGCTATGGGCAACTTCTCCACTTTATCTCTCTCCCAAAGCTTTGATACATCTCCCCCTCAGTGAGCGGAGGTCATTGGCAGAATAATCACCTAAGAGCATGTTGAATGTCAGAGAACTGACAGCGCATATGGACGTGTGCTGAATAGTGTATGTACATAACAGCCATTTATTAATTGGTAACAAAAATGATCACATATTTAGCTGTATAATGAGCATGTAAGACTCATAAATGACATATGTTTAAAGAGCCAATCTACTTCTAAACTGTGATGTGTACCTGATGGGTAGATCCCGCTGTATCATCCTGGAAACTTCCAACAGCAGATGAAGATCCATGGGGGAGATGTATCAAATCTGCAACAGAGCAGAGACATTACCCATAGCAACCAATTAGTTGGGATTAGACGCTTTTATGGCAGGAGGACCCCACTCTGTGTGTCTCCCTGCTATAGAGTCACCAGTAGTTCAGCATAATGCTGGATATTGGAAAATAAGGGGGACCCCATGCCATTTCTCCCACTTATATTTAATACCAGCCTAGGCTAAAACCACTCATTGTGGGGGGGGGGGGGGGGGGACCGATCCTAGTGATCTGCGAAGTGTTTGAAATCCCCCACTGATTGTGGGCAGATTCTCATCGGAATTACCAGTCCCCTATGGATGCCGTCCTGGTCATCTAGGGGCAGAATCCATAGGGAGTTGGGGACCCCCCCAGCACCCACGCTGCTTTTTTTTCTTTTTAAATTTGTTTGCAGTTAACTTTTTACACAGCAAAGCCTGCACAGATCCTAGCTATCTGTGCAGTGCGTGACACAGGTCTATTATTTGGGCGGATTTGCATTCGTCTCTGCAGCGGGTTCTAAACCAGCCACTTAGTTACCGAGAGTTTCTATAGTCCTAATGAGAAAACATTGATGTGAGCCGATGAATAGCTTGTCTGCATTTTTGGCCGATTCCCATGGGCTCAGCTTTTAGCAAAACCGACAGAAAACCACCAGAAAACCTCAAACCGACACTTAGTAATTATACCCCTTTAACTTAGAACTTTAATTACTCCCAGATTCTTCACCATTCTCCGTTTGCCCACACCACTCAGATCAATCCTTTCCAGTGCTGTCTGTCGCCGGTACCCATCTACAGACACAACTTATAGCAGCTTCCACACTCTGGATAAGTGCACGTCACTGATTTCTTCCTGTTTCTGGTCTTAGTTATAGGAATGAAATATTACACCATGAACAGTGCCGGTACTGCGTACTTCTGAGTGCCACCAGAGAAAGAGACCGCTTAGTGTCAGAGAGTGACCGCGGAGGGGATGTAGTCAGATATCCCGACAGCCACATCCCGGCATGGGACTAAAGTTATCCCGACGCCTATCATTAGCCCCACTACGGAATCCTGACAGCCGGCATACCGAACGAAGGTATGACGGGTGTCTAAACGTCTAGCCTGCCCAGGGGGGGCTAAGCTTATCGACCCCCCGGGGGGACTTCGGTCAGGCACCCCCCCCTCGGGAGGGTTAGGGTAGGGGAAGGGGGGGGTTAGGCTTAGACACCCCCCCGGGAGGGTTAAGTTTAGGGTGCGGGGAGCTTAGGTTTAGGCACCAACGGAGGGAGGGTTAGGGTACTTACCTTCTGCTGTCAGGATTTCGACCCGCCGGCCTGCAGCTGTCGGTATTCGAGTCAGCGGCATTAAACACCGATTCCCTGCGGAGTAACACCAGAGTGATAGCAGTCACTCTCAGGGCATTCAGCTAAATGCCACCAGAGTGACTGTTGAGTGCCAGAGAGTGACAGCTGAGTGCCACCAGAGAGTGTGACCGCTGAGTACCAAAAGAATAACTGCTGAGTGCCAAAGAGTGACCTCTGAATGCCACCAGAAATAGTGACCGCTGAGGGACACCAGAGAGAGTGACGTCTTAGTGCCACCAGAGAGAGTGACTGCTGCGTAACACCAGAGAGCTGAGTGCCAAAGATTGACTGTTGAATGCCAGAGAGTGACCGCTGAGTGTCACCAGAGAGAGTGGGACCACTGAGTGCCAAAGAGTAACTGCTGAGTGCCAAAGAGTGACCTCTGAATGCCACCAGAGAGTGACTGCTGAGTGCCACCAGAGAGAATGACCCATGAGTGCCAACAGAGAGAGTGACTACTGAGTGCCACCAGAGTTATTACTGAGTGTCAACAGAAAGTGAACACTGAGTGCCACCAAAGAGTGACCAGCTGAATGCCCAGAGAGTGAATTCTGAATGCCCTGAGAGTGACTTCTGAGTGCCACCAGAGAGACCACTGAGTACCACCAGAGAGTGACCACTGAGTGCCACCAGGGAGAGTGACCTCTTAGTGCCACCAGAGAGTGATCGCTGAGTGCCACCAGAGAGAGACCACTGAGTACCATCAGAGTGACTACTGAGTGCCACCAGAAAGTGACTGGTGAATACCACCAGAGTGATTGCTGAGTGCCAACAGAGAGTGACCACTGAATGCCACCAGAGAGTGACCGCTGAGTGCCACCAGAGAGAGTGACCACTGAGTGCCACCAGCGAGTGACCGCTTAATGCCAGTGACTGCTAAGTACCACCAGAGTGATAGCTGAATGCCCTGAGAGTGACTTCTGTGTGCCACCAGAAATAGTGACTTCCGAGTGCCACCAGAGAGAGTGACTTCTGAGTGCCACCAGAGACAGAGACCACTGTGTACCACCAGAGAGAGTGACGGCTGAGTGCCACCAGAGAGAGTGACTGCTGAGTACCACCAGAGTGATTGCTGAGTGCCAACAGAAAGAGTGACCATTGAGTGTCACCAGAGTGACCACTAAGAATCACCAGAGTGACCACTGAGTATCACCAGAGTGACCACTGAGTGCCAGAGAGTGACCATTGAGTGACTTCTGAGTGTCACCAGAGAGAGTGACCGCTGAATGCCACCAGAGTGACTGCTGAGTGCCAATAGAGTGTGACAGCTGAGTGGCGCCAGAGAGTGACCGCAGAGTGCCACCAGAACGACCTCTGAGTGCCACCAGAGAGAATGACCGCTGAGTGCCAAGAGAGTGACCACTGAGTGCCACCAGAGAGACCACTGAGTGCCACCAGAGAGTGATTGAGTGCCACTAGAGAGTGACTACTGAGTGCCACCAAAGAGTGACCACTGAGTACCACCAGAGAGAGTGACCACTGAGTGCCACCAGAGAGTGACTGCTTAGTGCCAATGACTGCTGAGTG
This sequence comes from Taudactylus pleione, assembly GCA_031769625.1. Classification (NCBI taxonomy): domain Eukaryota; kingdom Metazoa; phylum Chordata; class Amphibia; order Anura; family Myobatrachidae; genus Taudactylus; species Taudactylus pleione. The sequence goes on from JAUIMM010000616.1 coordinate 1,060,499, forward strand.
CCACCAGAAACAGCGACTGCTGAGTGCCAGAGAGTGACTTCCGAGTGCCACCAGAGAGAGAGACCACTGAGTGCCACCAGAGTGTAACAGATGAGTGCCACCAGAAAGAGTGACGGTTGAGTGCAACCAGAAAGAGTGACGGCTGAGTGCCACCAGAGTGCCGGCGGAGTGCCACCAGAGTGGGCGACCACTGAGTGCCACCAGAGTGTGACATCTTAGTGCCAGTGACTGGTGAGCACCACCAGAGTGATAGCTGAATGCCCTGAGAGTGACTTCTGAGTGCCACCAGAAATACTGACTGCTGAGTGTCAGAGAGTGACAACTGAGTGCCACCAGAGAGTGATCGCTGAGTGCCACCAGAGAGTGATCGCTAAGTGCCACCAGAGAGTGAATGCTGAGTGCCAGAGAGTGACTGCTGAGCGCCATCAGAAAATGAACGCTGAGAGCCACCAGAGAGAGTGACCACTAAGTGCAACCAGTGAGTCACCGCTTAGTGCCAATGACTGCTGAGAACCACTAGAGTGATGGCTGAATGCCCTGAGAGTGACTTCTGAGTGCCACCAGAAATAGTGACTGCTGAGTGCCAGAGTGACTTCCGAGTGCCAACAGAAAGAGTGACCATTGAGTGTCACCAGAGAGTGACTGCTGAGTGTGACCAGAGTGTGTGACGGATGAGTGCCACCAGAGAGAGTGACGGCGGAGTGCCACCAGAGAGTGATCGCTGAGTGCCACCAGAGAGTGATCGCTGAGTGCCACCAGAGTGATCGCTAAGTGCCACCAGAGAGTGATCGCTGAGTGCCAGACAGTGACTCCTGAGCGCCAGAGAGTGACCACTGAGTGCCACCAGTGAGTGACCACTTAGTGCCAGTGACTTCTGAGTACCACCAGAGTGATAGCTGAATGCCCTGAGAGTGACGTCTGAGTGCAACCAGAAATAGTGACTGCTGAGTGCCAGAGAGTGACTGCGTGCCACCAGAGAGAGTGCCCCCTGAGTGTCAACAGAGAGAGACCGCTGAGTGCCACCAGAGAGAGACCGCTGAGTACCATCAGAGAGAGACCACTGAGTACCATCAGTGACTTCTGAGTGCCACCAGAAAGTGACTGTTGAGTACCACCAGAGTGATTGCTGAGTGCCAACAGAGAGAGTGACCACTAAATGCCACCAGAGTGACCGCTGAGTGCCAGAGAGTGACCACTGAGTGCCACCAGAGAGAGTGACCACTGAGTGCCACTAGCGAGTGACCGTTTAGTGCCAGTGACTGCTGAGTACCACCAGAGTGATAGCTGAATGCCCTGAGAGTGACTTCCGAGTGCCACCAGAGAGAGTGACTTCTGATTGCCACCAGAGACCACTGTGTACTACCAGAGAGAGTGACGGCTGAGTGCCACCAGAGAGAGTGACTGCTGAGTACCACCAGAGTGATTGCTGAGTGCCAACAGAAAGAGTGACCATTGAGTGTCACCAGAGTGATCACTAAGTATCACCAGAGTGACCACTGAGTATCACCAGAGTGACCGCTGAGTGCCAGAGAGTGACTTCTGAGTGCCACCAGAAAGAGTGATTGCTGAATGCCATCAGAGAGAGTGACTGCTGAGTGCCAATAGAGTGTGACAGCTGAGTGGCACCAGAGAGTGACCGCAGAGTGCCACCAGAATGACCTCTGAGTGCCACCAGAGAAAATGACCACTAATTGCCAAGAGAGTGACTGCTGAGTGACCGCTGAGTGCCACCAGAGAGAGAGACCACTGAGTGCCACCAGAGAGTGACCGCTGAGTGCCAACAGAGAGAGTGATCACTTAGTGCCAGAGAGTGACTGCTGAGCGCCATTAGAAAATGAGCACTGAGTGCCACCAGAGAGTGTAACCACAGATTGCCACCAGCGAGTGACCGCTTAGTGCCAGTGACTGCTGAGTACCATCAGAGTGATGGCTGAGTGCCACCAAAAATAGTGACTCCTGAGTGCCAGAGAGGGACTTCCGAGTGCCACCAGAGAGAGTGACTTCTGAGTGCCACCAGAGACAGAGACCACTGTGAGTGACTGCTGAGTACCACCAGAGTGATTGCTGAGTGACAACAGAAAGAGTGACCATTGAGTGTCACCAGAGTGACCACTGAGTATCACCAGAGTGACCACTGAGTGCCAGAGAGTGACTTCCGAGTGCCACCAGAGAGTGTGACTTCTGAGTGCCACCAGAGACAGAGACCACTGTGTACCACCAGAGAGAGTGACGGCTGAGTGCCACCAGAGAGAGTGACTGCTGAGTACCACCAGAGTGATTGCTGAGTGCCAACAGAAAGAGTGACCATTGAGTGTCACCAGTGACCACTAAGTATCACCAGAGTGACCACTTAGTATCACCAGAGTGACCGCTGAGTGCCAGAGAGTGACCATTGAGTGCCATAGAGTGACTTCTGAGTGTCACCAGAGAGAGTGACTGCTGAATGCCACCAGAGAGAGTGACTGCTGAGTGCCAATAGAGTGTGACAGCTGAGTGGCACCAGAGAGTGACCGCAGAGTGCCACCAGAATGACCTCTGAGTGCCACCAGAGAGAATGAACGCTGAGTGCCAAGAGAGTGACTGCTGAGTGACCGCTGAGTGCCACCAGAGAGAGACCACTGAGTGCCACCAGAGAGTGACTGAGTGCCACCAGAGAGTTACCGCTGAGTGCCACCAGAGAGAGTGACCGCTGAGTGCCACCAGAGAGAGTGACCACTGAGTGCCAGAGAGTGACCATTGAGTGACTTCTGAGTGCCACCAGAGAGAGTGACGGTTGAGTGCCACCAGAGAGAGTGACGGCTGAGTGCCACCAGAGTGGGTGACCACTGAGTGCCACCAGAGTGTGACATCTTAGTGCCAGTGACTGGTGAGTACCACCAGCGTGATAGTTGAATGCCCTGAGAGTGACGCCTGAGTGCCACCAGAAATACTGACTGCTGAGTGCCAGAAAGTGACACAGAGTGCCACCAGAGAGTGACAACTGAGTGCCACCAGAGAGTGATCGCTGAGTGTCACAAGCGAGTGACCGCTTAGTACCAGTGACTGCTGAGTACCACCAGAGTGATAATGGAAAGGGAAGGGAGAATCGATGCACTGACCTATAATGGTATGGGTATAATGAATCAAACTTGTAACCACTGTTCCCTATTCGTATGAAGAGTATGAAATACAGGGTAGTGGAGGTGCTCACTAGAGTAAATAGACTAGGTTGAGAAAATAAGAAGGAAAGAAACTCTGTTTGGTGAGCACTCTATGGAATATGAATATATTAAAACATAACTTTTATTAATTAACACTAATATATCTACGACAAAAAACGAGAATTGACATACAACATGGAACATATAAGTACCTAAATTCACAAAAGATTGGTGAGGGGTCTATAGATATAGACAAACATCCTCTCTTAAAGAAGACCCCTTGGTCAATGATAAAATGCAAAGGGTGATCAAATACAAAACATTTTCATGTATGTCAAATAATTACATTGAACAAACGGCGAACATATGAAGCAACATAATATATATGATACTGCAATGGTATAAATAAAATCACACCAGTATGTGTAATATATTACCTAAAGAGATAAAGTAACAGGACGGTCAGGATCAAGATACATCCACCTGTGATTCTGCTTCCCCTCACTTAGCAGAGGCTATCAATGAGGGGTGAGGGATCATCTGGTGGCAATGTAACCCCTGGAAACAACAGCGTAACCGTAACGTTACTCACTATTTCGCTTCTGCTGTCAAGGGTCTTACATAATGCATAGGACCCTTAATGAGAGAGTTACTTTGAATGAGATAGTCATCAGTTAATAGAGTGGATAGTTAGAAGAGTGAGTGACTAATCATGAACAAATATTCTTAAATAAAGTTTTAATTGTTGTACCAAGAATGACATGAGTTCTTGTCCTGTATTCATTAGTACCATCTCTTCTAAATAGTTTGAAGGGTAATAAATTAATCTATATAGAATTCTTACTGATAATCTCTACAAATAGGAAATAAATACCAGAGAAAATACTGACATGAGGTATATAGCAAGTTGATCATTCATAGTGCACCTGGATAGTAATAATAACACAAAAAATATCTAGTCATATGTGGATGTCAATTTGTATAGTATTCCCACATTAAATGTTACTATAAATCAGCATTGAAAGCCTTCCAATTGAAGACTAGGTTTAGTAACAGCGTTGGACCATCCTAGGAGCCAATTTGATAGCAATATCAGATGATATGCAAAACCATGAAAAAAATGCTTAAAAATAGAGCAATTTCCCAATGATTGTATGCCCTAACACACAATAAATGACTGAATAGTGTATCCAATGCACTATATTTATATCACATCACTACTAGCCATAAATGTCAGCAAGATAATTATTCCAGTGTACATGTGTACAAATTAACAGTGTGACACAGATCCCATCTATTAGAAGTAGTAGAGAAATGTGTAGAGTAATATCCCAATCCTCATTGTGTCACCCTGCATTATGTAAGACCCTTGACAGCAGAAGCGAAATAGTGAGTAACGTTACGGTTACGCTGTTGTTTCCAGGGGTTACATTGCCACCAGATGATCCCTCACCCCTCATTGATAGCCTCTGCTAAGTGAGGGGAAGCAGAATCACAGGTGGATGTATCTTGATCCTGACCGTCCTGTTACTTTATCTCTTTAGGTAATATATTACACATACTGGTGTGATTTTATTTATACCATTGCAGTATCATATATATTATGTTGCTTCATATGTTCGCCGTTTGTTCAATGTAATTATTTGACATACATGAAAATGTTTTGTATTTGATCACCCTTTGCATTTTATCATTGACCAAGGGGTCTTCTTTAAGAGAGGATGTTTGTCTATATCTATAGACCCCTCACCAATCTTTTGTGAATTTAGGTACTTATATGTTCCATGTTGTATGTCAATTCTCGTTTTTTGTCGTAGATATATTAGTGTTAATTAATAAAAGTTATGTTTTAATATATTCATATTCCATAGAGTGCTCACCAAACAGAGATTCTTTCCTTCCTATTTTCTCTACCACCAGAGTGATGGCTGAATGCCCTGAGAGTGACCTCTGAGTGCCACCAGAAAGAGTGACTGCTGAGTGCCAGAGAGTGACTTCCGCGTGCCATCAGAGAGACCACTGAGTGCCACCATAGAGTGACTGCTGAGTGTGACCATAGAGTTTGACGGCTGAGTGCCACCAGAGAGAGTGACAGTTGAGTGCCACCAGAGAGAGTGACGGCGGAGTGCCACCAGAGAGAGTGACCTCTGAGTGCCACCAGAGAGTGTCTGCTGAGTGCCAGAGAGTGATTACTGAGTGCCACCAGAGAGCATGCCCCATGAGTGTCCACAGAGAGTGACCGCTGAGTGCCACCAGAGAGAGACCACTGAGTACCACCAGAGTGACTGCTGAGTGCCAACAGAGAGAGTGACCACTGAATGCCCACAGAGAGTGACCGCTGAGTGCCAGAGAGTGACCATTGAGTGCCACCAGAGAGAGTGACCGCTTAGTGCCAGCTAAGTACCACCAGAGAGATAGCTGAATGCCCTGAGAGTGACTTCTGTGTGCCACCAGAGAGAGTGACATCTGAGTGCCACCAGAGACAGAGACCACTGTGTACCACCAGAGAGAGTGATGGCTGAGTGCCACCAGAGAGTGACTGCTGAGTACCATCAGAATGACCGCTGAGAGCCACCAGAGAGAGTGACCACTAAGTGCCACCAGTGAGTCACCGCTTAGTGCCAATGACTGCTGAGTACCACCAGAGTGATGGCTGAATGCCCTGAAATAGTGACTGCTGAGTGCCAGAGTGACTTCCGAGTGCCAACAGAAAGAGTGACCATTGAGTGTCACCAGAGAGTGACTTCTGAGTGCGACGAGTGTGTGACGGATGAGTGCCACCAGAGAGAGTGACGGCGGAGTGCCACCAGAGAGAGTGACGGCGGAGTGCCACCAGAGAGTGATCGCTGAGTGCCACCAGAGAGTGATCGCTGAGTGCCACCAGAGAGTGATCGCTGAGTGCCACCAGAGACTGATCGCTAAGTGCCACCAGAGTGATCGCTAAGTGCCACCAGAGAGTGATCGCTGAGTGCCAGACAGTGACTCCTGGGCGCCAGAGAGTGACCACTGAGTGCCACCAGCGAGTGACCACTTAGTGCCAGTGACTTCTGAGTACCACCAGAGTGATAGCTGAATGCCCTGAGAGTGAAGTCTGAGTGCCACCAGAAATAGTGACTTCTGAGTGCCAGAGAGTGACTTACGAGTGCCACCAAAGAGTGACCGCTGAGTACCACCAGAGAGAGTGACTACTTAGTGCCACCAGAGAGTGTGACAGCTGAGTGCCACCAGAGTGAGTGCCACCAGAGTGTGACATCTTAGTGCCAGTGACTGCTGAGTATCACCAGAGTGATAGCTGAATGTCCTGAGAGTGACTTCTGAGTGCCAACAGAGAGAGTGACCACTGAATGCCACCAGAGAGAGTGACCGCTGAGTGCCAGAGAGTGACCACTGAGTGCCACCAGAAAGAGTGACGGCTTAGTGCCAGTGACTGCTGTGTACCACCAGAGTGATAGCTGAATGCCCTGAGAGTGACTTCTGTGTGCCACCAGAAATAGAGACTTCTGAGTGCCAGAGAGTGACTTTCGAGTGCCACCAGAGACAGAGACCACTGTGAGTGACTGCTGAGTACCACCAGAGTGATTGCTGAGTGCCAACAGAAAGAGTGAACATTGAGTGTCACCAGAGTGACCACTAAGTATCACCAGAGTGACCACTGAGTATCACCAGAGTGACCACTGAGTGCCAGAGAGTGACGTCTGAGTGCCACCAGAGAGAGTGACCGCTGAATGCCACCAGAGAGAGTGACTACTGAGTGCCAATAGAGTGTGACAGCTGAGTGGCACCAGAGAGTTACCGCAGAGTGTCACCAGAGAGAATGACTGCTGAGTGCCAAGAGAGTGACTGCTGAGTGACCGCTGAGTGCCACCAGAGAGACCACTGAGTGCCACCAGAGAGTGACTGAGTGCCACTAGAGAGTGACCACTGAGTGCCACCAGAGAGTGACCACTGAGTGCCACCAGAGAGAGTGACCACTGAGTGCCATCAGAGAGAGTGACCACTGAGTGCCACCAGAGTGACTGCTGAGCGCCATTGGAAAATGACCGCTGAGTGTCATCAGAGAGTGTGACCACTGAGTGCCACCAGCGAGTGACCGCTTAGTGCCAATGACTGCTGAGTACCACCAGAGTGATGGCTGAGTGCCACCAGAAACAGCGACTGCTGAGTGCCAGAGAGTGACTTCCGAGTGCCACCAGAGAGAGAGACCACTGAGTGCCACCAGAGTGTAACAGATGAGTGCCACCAGAGAGAGTGACGGTTGAGTGCAACCAAAAAGAGTGATGGCTGAGTGCCACCAGAGTGCCGGCGGAGTGCCACCAGAGTGGGTGACCACTGAGTGCCACCAGCGAGTGACCACTTAGTGCCAGTGACTTCTGAGTACCACCAGAGTGATAGCTGAATGCCCTGAGAGTGACGTCTGAGTGCCACCAGAAATAGTGACTGCTGAGTGCCAGAGTGACTTACGAGTGCCACCAAAGAGTGACCGCTGAGTACCACCAGAGAGAGTGACTACTTAGTGCCACCAGAGAGTGTGATGGCTGAGTGCCACCAGAGTGAGTGACATCTTAGTGCCAGTAACTGCTGAGTATCACCAGAGTGATAGCTGAATGCCCAGAGAGTGACTTCTGAGTGCCACCAGAAATAGTAACTTCTGAGTGCCACCAGAGTGCCCCCTGAGTGTCAACAGAAAGTGACCGCTGAGTGCCATCAGAGAGTGACTACTGAGTGCCACCAGAAAGTGACTGTTGAGTACCACCTGAGTGATTGCAGAGTGCCAACAGAGAGAGTGACCACTGAATGCCACCAGAGAGAGTGACCGCTGAGTGCCAGAGAGTGACCATTGAGTGCCACCAGAAAGAGTGACCGCTTAGTGCCAGTGACTGCTGAGTACCACCAGAGTGGTAGCTGAATGCCCTGAGAGTGACTTCTGAGTGCCACCAGAAATAGTGACTGCTGAGTGCCAGAGTGACTTCCGAGTGCCAACAGAAAGAGTGACCATTGAGTGTCACCAGAGAGTGACTGCTGAGTGCGACCAGAGTGTGTGACGGATGAGTGCCACCAGAGAGAGTGACGGTTGAGTGCCACCAGAGAGAGTGACGGCGGAGTGCCACCAGAGAATGATCGCTGAGTGCCACCAGAGTGATCGCTGAGTGCCACCAGAGTGATTGCTAAGTGCCACCAGAGTGACCACTGAGTGCCACCAGCGAGTGACCACAGTGCCAGTGACTTCTGAGTACCACCAGAGTGATAGCTGAATGCCCTGAGAGTGACTTCTGAGTGCCACCAGAAATAGTGACTGCTGAGTGCCGGAGAGTGACTTACGAGTGCCACCAGAGAGTGTGACGGCTGAGTGCCACCAGAGTGTGACATCTTAGTGCCAGTGATTGCTGAGTATCACCAGAGTGATAGCTGAATGCCCTGAGAGTGACTTCTGAGTGCCACCAGAAATAGTGACTGCTGAGTGCCAGAGAGTGACTGAGTGCCACCAGAGAGAGTGCCCCCTGAGTGTCAACAGAGAGTGACCGCTGAGTGCCACCAGAGAGAGACCGCTGAGTACCATCAGAGAGAGACCACTGAGTACCATCAGAGTGACTTCTGTGTGCCACCAGAAATAGTGACTTCTGAGTGCCAGAGAGTGACTTCCGAGTGCCACCAGAGAGAGTGACTTCTGATTGCCACCAGAGCCCACTGTATACTACCAGAGAGAGTGATGGCTGAGTGCCACCAGAGAGAGTGACTGCTGAGTACCACCAGAGTGATTGCTGAGTGCCAACAGAAAGAGTGACCATTGAGTGTCACCAGGGTGACCACTAAGTATCACCAGAGTGACCACTGAGTATCACCAGAGTGACCGCTGAGTGCCAGAGAGTGACTTCTGAGTGCCACCAGAGAGAGTGATTGCTGAATGCCATCAGAGAGAGTGACTGCTGAGTTCCAATAGAGTTTGACAGCTGAGTGGCGCCAGAGAGTGACCGCAGAGTGCCACCAGAATGACCTCTGAGTGCCACCAGAGAGAATGACCACTGAGTGCCAAGAGAGTGACTGCTGAGTGACCTCTGAGTGCCACCAGAGAGAGAGACCACTGAGTGCCACCAGAGAGTGACTGAGTGCCACCAGAGAGTGACCGCTGATTGCCAACAAGAGAGTGACCACTGAGTGCCACCAGAGAGTGACCACTGAGTGCAACCAGAGAGAGCAACCACTGAGTGACATCAGAGAGTGACTGCTGAGCGCCATTAGAAAATGAGCACTGAGTGCCACCAGAGAGTGTGACCACTGATTGCCACCAGCGAGTGACCGCTTAGTGCTAGTGACTGCTGAGTACCATCAGAGTGATGCCTGAGTGCCACCAGAAATAGTGACTGCTGAGTGCCAGAGAGGGACTTCCGAGTGCCACCAGAGAGAGTGACTTCTGAGTGCCACCAGAGACAGAGACCACTGTGAGTGACTGCTGAGTACCACCAGAGTGATTGCAGAGTGCCAACAGAAAGAGTGACCATTGAGTGTCACCAGAGTGACCACTAAGTATCACCAGAGTGACCAATGAGTATCACCAGAGTGACCGCTGAGTGCCACAGATTGACTTCTGAGTGCCACCAGAGAGAGTGATCGCTGAATGCCATCAGAGAGAGTGACTGCTGAGTGCCAATAGAGTGTGATAGAGTCACTGCTGAGCGCCATCAGAAAATGACCACTGAGAGCCACCAGAGAGAGTGACCACTAAGTGCCACCAGTGAGTCACCGCTTAGTGCCAATGACTGCTGAGTACCACCAGAGTGATGGCTGAATGCCCTGAGAGTGACCTCTGAGTGCCACCAGAAATAGTGACTGCTGAGTGCCAGAGAGTGACTTCCGAGTGCCATCAGAGAGACCACTGAGTTCCACCAGAGTGACTGCTGAGTGCGACCAGAGTGTGACGGATGAGTGCCACCAGAGAGAGTGATGGTTGAGTGCCACCAGAGAGAGTGATGGCTGAGTGCCACCAGAGAGAGTGACGGCAGAGTGCCACCAGAGAGAGTGACGGCAGAGTGCCACCAGAGAGTGATCACTGAGTGCCACCAGAGAGTGATCGCTGAGAGCCAGACAGTGACTGCTGAGCGCCAGAGTGATCACTGAGTGCCACCAGAGAGAGTGACCACTGAGTGCAACCAGCGAGTGACCACTGAGTGCCACCAGAGTGACCACCAAGTGCCACCAGAGTGAGTGACCACAGAGTGCCACCAGAGAGTGACCTCTGAGTGCCAAGTGACTTCTGATTCCACCAAAGAATGACCACTGAGTGCCCAGAGAGTGACTGCCAAGTGCCACCAGAGAGAGTGACTGCTGAGCGCCACCAGAGAGAGTCACCTCTGAGCACCACCAGAGTGATGGCTGAGTGCCACCAGAAAGTGACTTCTGAGTGCCACCAGAGAGTGACCGCCGAGTGCCACCAGAGAGAGTGACCACCGAGTGCCACCAGAGAGAGAGACCACCGAGTGCCACCAGAGAGAGTGATCACCAAGTGCCACCAGAGAGAGTGACCTCTGAGTGCCGATTGACCACTGAGTTCCACCAAAGAATGACCGCTGAGTGCCAAGAGAGAGACTGCTGAGTGACCTGAGTGCCACCAGAAAGAGTGACTGCCGAGTGCCACCAGAGAGAGTGACTGCTGAGCGCCACCAGAGAGTGACTGCTGAGCGCCACCAGAGTGACCTCTGAGCACCACCAGAGTGACGGCTGAGTGCCACCAGAGTGAGTGATGGCTGAGTGCCACCAGAGTGACCGCTGAGTGCCACCAGAGTGTGACCACAGAGCCAGTCACTGCTGAGTACCACCAGAGTGATAGCTGAATGCCTTGAGAATGACTCTGAGTGCCACCAGAAAGTGACTTCTGAGTGCCACCAGAGAGAGTGACTTCTGAGTGTCACCAGAGAGAGTGACTGCTGAGTGCCACTGGAGAGAGTGTGATAGCTGAGTGTCACCAGTTACTGCTGAGTGCCAACAGATATAGTGACCGCTGACTGCCATCAGAGTGACCACTGAGTGTCACCAGAGAGTGACTTCTGAGTGCCACCAGAGTGACTTCTGAGTGTCACCAGAGAGTGACCGCTTAGTGCCACCAGAGAGAGTCATAGCTGAGTGCCACCAGAGAGTGACTTCTGAGTGTCACCAGAGTTATTGCTGAATGCCAACAGATATAGTGACCGCTGAGTGCCACCAGTGACCACTGAGTGTCACCAGAGTGACCGCTGAGTGCCACCAGAAAGTGACAACTGAGTGCCAATAGAGTGACCGCTGAGTGCCACCAGAGGGAGTGACCCCTCCGTTCCAGAGAGTGACTTCTGACTGCCACCAGAGAAAGTGACTGCTGGGTGCCAATAGAGTGTGACTGCTGAGGGCACTGACGGTAGGTATACACGGCGCTGTACCCGCTCCCATAGCAGGAAGAGGCTGGGGAGAGGAGGGTATACATGGCACTGTGCAGGCAGAGGAGGGCACTGACGTTAGGTATACATGGCACTGTGCAGGCAGAGGAGGGCACTGACGTTAGGTATACATGGCACTGTGCAGGCAGAGGAGGGCACTGACGGTAGGTATACACGGCGCTGTACCCGCTCCCATAGAAGGAGATAGCAGGGAGAGGCCGGGGAGAGACATTCCCAGCAGCAGTAGGAGAGGAGGGAGCGGCTGTGGATGAGAGTAAGGCCCGGCCTCCCCCCCGCACTCCTCCCAGCACTCCTCCCTCCCGGTGCCGCCGTCACTCTCCAGCCGGGAGCTGAGAGGCCGCCGTGTGTCCGCGCTGTGCCCGGGAATCACCGGCAGTCTGTGCTCCGGTACCGAGGTGAGAGCCGGGGGCTGGGGCAGCACATGGGGACATGTTACATTGTATCAGGAGGAGCTGGGGCCGTTACATTGTATCAGTCATCTGTGTGTTACAGGGTGGTGGTCATGTTACACACATGTATGTAGCTGCCGGCCTGCTGGGGGTATATTGCTGCTGCCTATGGGGGAGGACAGGAGCCAGCAGCCGGCGTGTGATCCTCCATCCTCCCTTCCCCGGCTGTGCTGTGCCCGGGCTGCAGGATGCCATGTCTGCTGTCTTACATGCTGCTCATCACCCCACTGTATATACTCCTCTATGTGTGTGTATATATATATATATATATATATATATATATATACACACAATGTGTTACATGCTGCTCATCACCCCACTGTATATACTCCTCTATGTGTGTGTGTATATATATATATATATATATATATATATATATACACACAATGTGTTACATGCTGCTCATCACCCCACTGTATATACTCCTGTATGTGTGTGTGTATGTATATATATATATATATATATATATATATATATAATGTGTGTTACATTTTGCTCATCACCCCACTGTATATCATAGTGTATGTGTATATAATATAATGTGTGTTACTTGCTACTCCCCCCTCTGGCCTACTGACACTGTATATATGTGTGGATATATATATTTCTGTAGCATTTGTCAGAACATTGGCCTTGATGTACATGACATTTTCCCTATTAGCAGCTGATCTGATACCCGGGATATGGCAGTGTGACTGGCTGTAGGTATTGCTGTGTATGGTGGGGATAGGGTATTATACATGTCAGTATATAATGTGTGCTGTGTGATACCCGGGATATGGCAGTGTGACTGGCTGTAGGTGTTGCTGTGTATGGTGGGGATAGGGTATTATACATGTCAGTATATAATGTGTGCTGTGTGATACCCGGGATATGGCAGTGTGACTGGCTGTAGGTATTGCTGTGTATGGTGGGGATAGGGTATTATACATGTCAGTATATAATGTGTGCTGTGTGATACCCGGGATATGGCAGTGTGACTGGCTGTAGGTGTTGCTGTGTATGGTGGGGATAGGGTATTATACATGTCAGTATATAATGTGTGCTGTGTGATACCCGGGATATGGCAGTGTGACTGGCTGTAGGTATTGCTGTGTATTGGTGGGGATAGGGTATTATACATGTCAGTATATAATGTGTGCTGTGTGATACCCGGGATATGGCAGTGTGACTGGCTGTAGGTGTTGCTGTGTATGGTGGGGATTAGGGTATTATACATGTCAGTATATAATGTGTGCTGTGTGATACCCTGGATACGGCAGCGTGACTGGCTGTAGGTATTGCTGTGTATGGTGGGGATAGGGTATTATACATGTCAGTATATAATGTGTGCTGTGTGATACCCGGGATATGGCAGTGTGACTGGCTGTAGGTATTGCTGTGTATGGTGGGGATAGGGTATTATACATGTCAGTATATAATGTGTGCTGTGTGATACCCGGGATATGGCAGTGTGACTGGCTGTAGGTGTTGCTGTGTATGGTGGGGATAGGGTATTATACATGTCAGTATATAATGTGTGCTGTGTGATACCCGGGATATGGCAGTGTGACTGGCTGTAGGTGTTGCTGTGTATGGTGGGGATAGGGTATTATACATGTCAGTATATAATGTGTGCTGTGTGATACCCGGGATATGGCAGTGTGACTGGCTGTAGGTATTGCTGTGTATGGCGGGGACATAGGGTATTATACATGTCAGTATATAATGTGTGCTGTGTGATACCCGGGATATGGCAGTGTGACTGGCTGTAGGTATTGCTGTGTATGGCGGGGACATAGGGTATTATACATGTCGCTGTGAATCAGATTATTGGAGGATATACTGTAGGCTGGGGCCTCATGCTTTATGGATTTGTTGCTATAAGTGTGGACGCTGGATTCTAGGTTAATGTCACCAGTTCCCTTATTCTGCCGGTAATTTTCCAGTTTCCATGGAGTGTATTCAGGCCAGAGATATTTTGCAGCCAGCTCTGTACTTCAGGGGAGATTATAGCTACTGACTTCTAGAGAGATCTCCTCAATGCTCCTATTGTATCTACCTGATGGTAAGTAGCACTATGGAGGTTGTGTAGCCACAGGACCTGGATGAGAAGTAGCCCAGACGTGGTCATTAGTGTCACTGGGGCTACATTGTATTTAGGAGTCAGATACAGATGTCTTGTCTGTGATTCCTTAGGGCAGCAGCTGACATCCGGTAACGTCTGTATCTGTGGTATGTATGTATGTATGTACAGTGTTATATAAGTAACATACTACACTGTAGTGTCGTGCCTTACGCTGTGCCCACTATATGGAGTCTGTGTATTGGGGATCACTCTGCCTAATATTTATAGGTGCTCCGTACTGTGTTGCCTGGGGGATTGTGTGCTTTGGGGTTGGGGGAGGCTGAGTAAACAACTTTATAGCTTTCTGTCTTATGGGAGTCTTGTCATTCAGTTTCAATATTCAGACGAGCCCTTTAGGGCAAGTATTGGAGAACAGTTTGTGGGCTGCATGAATCACAGCTGGTGACCCCCTATGGCAGGAAACACGCTAAGACTACACACACACGCTAAGAGTACACACACAGTTCTGCATTGGTTTCAGAGTTTTTTTTATGGTGCCACTTGTTGCAACACGAAAGATTTCTGAGTTGGTCTTTACATGTCCCAGGATCCACATCTATCTTGTAGGCAGAGATTTGTTGTTACTTGTATTCATTAGTAACTATGTGACCTGTCATCTTCTTCACTTGTCATTTCTCAGCGCACGGGACAGAGCAATGCGGAATATGCAAAGATGGCCAATTTTCAGTATTAGAATTGATAGATGAGCTTTCAGCGACTCTATTGTGGTCCCTGTCTTTCCCATAAGAGGTCAGTTCTAGGATCCTGCTGAGTCAGAGCAAAACCAACTGCTCACTGTGAGTCTTATATAATCAATATCTCTCCAGTCCTAAATTATTAATTGTATCTAGTCCAGTGTTAGGCTCCTTGTTTAGTGCTTTCCGGTACAATATTAAGCCGAAAGAGAATCTATACTGTCGGACGACTTAGTGATTTTACATTGTGCGACTTTGTGCTAGGGTAGCTTATGTATATACTAGCTGAAGTACCCAGCGTTGCCCAGTTTTAAATGAAGTTATTAAGTTATAGGCATCCCAGGCCAATTACCACCCTCTGTGAAGGTTTCTTCCATATCCATCTAGTGGAAGGCGCAGAACAGGCTCCCCGGATCACAGTTCTGCCCAGTGTACCCCAACGGGAGGTCCAACCGGTACCCTAACCCCCATGAAACCTGTCCAGGATCCAACTCTGTCACCGCGTGTTGGTTTCCTCCCAATCGGTGCAGGGGTTTTTTGAATGCGTAACCGGACAGTCAGACCAATTCATTTTATATATAATATTGACAAATATTTATTTATTTTCTATGAAACCTAACTTCAGTCTTTTTAGTGATTATTCTCTTGATCAAACTGGTTTATTTTATTAAGGAGTGGAATACCAGTGTTCATTATTGTGTCATTTACCATTGATCTGTGTCTATTAGGCTCCGTGTGCACTGGTGTTATATGTTATACCACTGGCAGCTGGTTTGGAGCTACGTATCCAGAGCTTACAAGCTTCACCTGTGTTGCTTTCCGTTTTGGTTATACTGTATATAGAGGTTTGGCATTATATAGAGGTTTGGTATTTTGTATTAAACTGTAAGAAAATTGGAGGTCCAGGTTCCTATCCCTGAGTGATCTCTTTGTGACACTGTCCCAGGCATCTTTGCTGCACTAAATGTTCTATACCAGAATCAATTAAAATAAGCGACGTGGGATGAAAGTGGCGCTATATGATTTGATTTGCGCGATGTGCCCGCTTACCATGGTAAGCAGGACATACAGCAAAACTTACCTCAAATTGGGACAGTCTTGCTGAATTTGTGACATTTGGTAGATGTGGTTTGCACCACTGCGCTCAGCAAGAAGGTAATTCGCCGAATAACCCGCGTTGTACAACTGCGCACATATTTGCCCATTGCGGCAGGCTGAACATTGCAAATTTTCCTTTGTACCACTGTTGGGTGTGAGGAAAAACGAGCGTTGTTGCTGACCGCGATGTGCCAATACGGAATGACACATCGCAGTCTTGTCGCTAAATAGTGTTACAGGAGTTTGAGATCATGTGAGAGGTTTCGTAGACTTCAGTAGTCACATTTAAAGGGCCGGATTCCGTTAGCCACGCTAATTACCGCAGGCTGCACTTAAAGTGGGTTTCTGTTCGTCACTTCCTGAGACTCAAACAGAAATCTGCGGTAAGTATGGCGTTCTGTCCTTACCGCGTACGCATTAATACATAGCTAGTGGCACTTGACACGGAAACTATAGGGCTTGTAATTGAATAGCTCTGGGACATAAAGTCTGAGGCTACAAGCCCACGGTAAGTATTGTAGCTAAATGAATCCGGCCCTAAGGGAACTGTAGTCAACCTCTCTTCACCCTAAGCTAGTTGGTAACAGAGAGCAATAGCTCGCAATCAGCTGCATAGAGAATGTAAACATGTGAAAGATCTCATTCTGCCAGTACATGGGGACTATTACATGTATGTATGTATGTACTGTATATATATGACTGTGCCATAGAATGAGGTTAATCTATCACTGTCTTCTCGTATTCAACAACAGGGATAGCACAGAGAAATGACTGGTCTCTCGTATTATTGCAGTGTACTGCGTCCCTGTAGCACGCTATGGGGACTTTGGTGTTTGCTCAATTTTTAGCAATTTCAGATGGCGCGTTCCCTATATCCAGCAATGGGGGACCTGGGAGGAGAGAGCATGTACTTAATCCCTGCCAGGTGAAACTGCGGTCTACATTTCACAGAGACCCTTCGCCGTCATCGCCAGTCTGCTGATGAAATAGAGGTAACCCTGGCAGAGGTGTAGGATATTGTGCCGGGGGTCATGATAAATGCCAGCGCTACTCATTTCTGTATTGCCCTGATCAGTGATGACGCAGATTTACAGTCAGCGGATGATCTACATAAATAGGCCCCTTAGTTCTTCTATAAATGTAATGTGTGCTGTGTGTGTTACAACATATGTAATCCATTCATCTATATCTGTGTTCCCTGCCGCCCAGCTTACACTTTACAGGCAGCGCAATGGATAAACAGCCACACGCAGAACATGCTGAAACATTTATGTACTTTACCATTTATCTGAATGGAAATAGTCTCCCATTGATTTTCTTCTATGCTAAGAACTTCCTGTCTGTCAGAGCCATTACAATGACCGTAATGCTGACTTTATCTGCATAGCCACCATTTGTTTTTGCAGTACGTTAGGAATGCTTCGCGCGGAAGTCTCCATTACCGGAATTTTTGTACAGTTCTTTATGGCCACGTTGAGACCACAAATAAAAACAGGATCATTGCTGTATTTCAGCTGAATTAATGATTAAGTGGTCAGCATCGCATTGCCGTGGTTTAGAACAACAGTGATTGGACGGTTTGTTACGGCTGTTATGTTTTGTAGAAATTATTTTGGTATTCTGGTTCCACAAGGGTCACTGGCACCTACAGTAAGCATTTTATACAGAAACCAATATAGGTATAACATTATTCCTCAGCCTGATAATATTGTTCCTCAACCTGATAATATTGTTCCTCAACCTGATAATATTGTTCCTCAGCCTGATTGAGTCCCAGCGCTGTAAATAACTTTCCCACTGTTCTCTGAAGCATCTTCGCACTCCGTAGTCTGTTTTACAATTAGTGAAATGTATTGTTAATGGTACCTGAAATACGCCCCATTCCCCGACCATGATCAGCTCCAATGCTGGCTGTCAGAATCACTTGCAGTGTGGCCCATATGACCCGTCCGTTTGACAATACAGCTGCCCATGCTGGCACTGGCAGCAGCTGACCACACACGGGCAGATACTTGCTTTTATTCTGGCTGGAATTACAAGAAAGCCATAAAGTGACTGGTTTCAGTTCTGTCACATTGTTTGGTACTTGTTAATTATATGGGCACCACTTATCAAGGAGGAGGAACTATTGGGGCCTTACACCCCTGGCCGGAGCGACAAGCTACATTTGTAACATGTCACTTCCTTCCCAGCGTCTCGGTTTGGTTATCTGTGCCAGGATCCTTGCCTTGATTGTCCTTTGGGCAACACGGTTGCATGGTGGTCAGCATCACTGAGGTCATGCGCTCAACTCCCGATCATGGCTCATCTATGCCGAGTTTGTAAGTTGTCCCCGTGTTTGCATGGCTGTGCTCTGTGTGCTCTGGTTTTCTCTCACAGTCCAAACACATACTTGTAGCTTAATTGGCTGATGATAAAAAAAGAACCTCAGTGTGTATCTGTCCATGTAATAGGGAATGTAGATTAGATTGTAAGCTCCACTGGAGCAGGGAATGTGGAGAATGACATAGATTCTCTGTACAGTGCTGGGTAAATTGGTGGCGCTATAAATATGTAATAATAATCCTGCCAGGATCCTGGGGTCGGTCGTCTGTACCCGGATCCTGCCTAGTTATTTCTCCTCCGCTAACGTGCTGCACAGCTCCTTCACAATGAGAACGTGGTCTGGTGGTGGCAGGCGTGGCGAGGGTTCTTACCCCCCCAAGGGGTTCTGTGAGAAGATGGTACAGGGCGAGCAGATGGGATAGTGGTACATATATGTTTTGTGTTGCCCTGAAATTCTTCTCTATGTGGATCCCCTTTAAATTGGCCAGTGACATCTATATAAAGATTGATCCTTAGGACATAAGTGTGCTGAGGTTTTCTGCTTCCGCTCTTGTTGGTGAGTAGTGAATGAAGTCATTACCAGCTGTGTCTTTCCTGCCTCTGTTCAGTATAAAAGCCAAAAGACTATTACAGTGTATATAACCGAGCATGGATCTTATCGCTGCTATCTGCTCCTTGTAATGAGCCTGCATCCCCTGAGATGCCTTAGGGAGAAGCCACACCATTCTAGTTACCATTACCTATTACCCAATTACGGGATCTCCGCTCCATAATCCGGCCTATGCCACCAAAGTGCTTCCATGGTCCCTGTTATACAGCCGTGTAATATGGCCTGGTAACACACAGACACAATGCAGGAGGCTGTCGGCATGGGAGAGCCCTAATGCAGTGTGCACAATTAGATTATGTCTTTATGAAAGCTTCCTATTGTAGTAGTTTATCTTTCTTTTTTTTTTCTTCTTTAACTTAACGCGATTATTTTATTTTCAGCTTAGTCTCAGTAAGGAGGAGGCTGCCCCCTAATAGCACTGGGCCCTTGTTTGGGGCCTCCAGTTTGTGATTTCTGTTTTCTTCGAAGAATACTAATAAGTTGATCTTTTGTATGGTGGCGACATATAGTACTTCCTGGCTGCGCGGCTCTCGTGTCTCTGGGAGATCTTTGTCCTCCGTAGATTTTCTGGGAATTGGCTGCCCATGTAAGTGACAGTGTCCGGCTGTCAGACGCACATCGCAGTGTTTGTCATGGAGCTGACAGCCCAAACATTTCTTTTAACCAAAAGTAAAATATTGTATATTGTTGTGACCGCAAGTAACAGGCTTTAAGTAGAATTCTTATATCTTTAAAATAATAAATATATGTATATGTAATAAAGACATATTTAATATATATTAATAAAGAAAATTAAGAATACATCAATGCTTTATTGGCAAAGGTAATTTTTGTGATTATACTGTTCCCTGTCTGTGTGACGTTATACTACTGCCTTCCCTGCCGCTGTGTGGCGTTATACTACTGCCTTCCCTGCCGGTGTGTGATATATTATCCTACTGCCTTCCCTGCCGGTGTGACGTTATACTACTGCCTTCCCTGCCGGTGTGACGTTATACTACTGCCTTCCCTGCCGGTGTGTGACGTTATACTACTGCCTTCCCTGCCGGTGTGTGATATATTATCCTACTGCCTTCCCTGCCGGTGTGACGTTATACTACTGCCTTCCCTGCCGCTGTGTGGCGTTATACTACTGCCTTCCCTGCCGGTGTGTGATATATTATCCTACTGCCTTCCCTGCCGGTGTGACGTTATACTACTGCCTTCCCTGCCGGTGTGACGTTATACTACTGCCTTCCCTGCCGGTGTGTGACGTTATACTACTGCCTTCCCTGCCGCTGTGTGACGTTATACTACTGCCTTCCCTGCCGCTGTGTGACGTTATACTACTGCCTTCCCTGCCGCTGTGTGACGTTATACTACTGCCTTCCCTGCCGCTGTGTGACGTTATACTACTGCCTTCCCTGCCGGTGTGTGACGTTATACTACTGCCTTCCCTGCCGGTGTGTGACGTTATACTACTGCCTTCCCTGCCGCTGTGTGACGTTATACTACTGCCTTCCCTGCCGGTGTGTGATATATTATCCTACTGCCTTCACTGCCGGTGTGTGACGTTATACTACTGCCTTCCCTGCCGGTGTGTGACGTTATACTACTGCCTTCCCCCTTCCCTGCCGGTGTGACGTTATACTACTGCCTTCCCCCTTCCCTGCCGGTGTGACGTTATACTACTGCCTTCCCCCTTCCCTGCCGGTGTGTGGCGTTATACTACTGCCTTCCCTGCCGGTGTGTGACGTTATACTACTGCCTTCCCTGCCGGTGTGTGACGTTATACTACTGCCTTCCCCCTTCCCTGCCGGTGTGTGATGTTATACTACTGCGTTAAGACCACCGTTTGCATATTCGGTCTTGTAGTAAAGTTTATTGTAAATGGTATAATGATCTTTTTATTGCTCACATTCCTTATCTAATAGGTGCATTTGTGGCCATTTCCGCACTTAATGTACAAATGTTGTAAGTACGGGCTGAAAGGAAGGATTGTTATACTGAATGTGATATAGTCTAGCTGTGGAGCTTGCAGAAAGCTTTGGATGTTATAGAGACTAGAGACCTCCATTTGACCGACGATCATCTTTGATATAAATAGTTGTGTTTGGTGCAAGTTGGACATTGTTCTTTCTTTATGTGAACCAGATTTTAATTGACACTTCATAAGCCTAAAACACCTTTTAAAGAAAATGTTTGAATTGTTTGCGCAGTTATGGCTGCAGCTCGGCGCGGTGCGGATGTCAGACACGGGTGTGTGCTGGTAGGATAGACCGGCCGAAGCTGGGATAGTAAGACACTGGCTATACACACCTGTGCATCCCCAAATATACATATAGCTGTTTGTCGCTGTGCTAACGCTTTTATATTCATGTTACTGTCAGACCTGATCATTTTTCTTCTTTCATTTGAATGTTCAGTGTTGTAAAGTTTTGGTGTGATTTGTGGTTCTACATAACCCGAAGAAGAGTTAGTAACCCGGCCATAGATAGGAACAGCTTCCAATAACCTGACTGTACTGTTAGTAACCCTGCCATAGATGGGTTATTGGGAGCTGGTCCTGACTGTACTGTTAGTAACTCTGCCATAGATGGGTTATTGGAAGCTGGTCCTGACTGTACGGTTAGTAACTCTGCCATAGATGGGTTATTGGAAGCTGGTCCTGACTGTACTGTTAGTAACTCTGCCATAGATAGGTTATTGGAAGCTGGTCCTGACTGTACTGTTAGTAACCCGGCCATAGATGGGTTATTGGAAGCTGGTCCTGACTGTACTGTTAGTAACTCTGCCATATATGAGTTATTGGAAGCTGGTCCTGACTGTACTGTTAGTAACTCTGCCATAGATGGGTTATTGGAAGCTGGTCCTGACTGTACTGTTAGTAACCCTGCCATAGATGGGTTATTGGAAGCTGGTCCTGACTGTACTGTTAGTAACTCTGCCATAGATGGGTTATTGGAAGCTGGTCCTGACTGTACTGTTAGTAACCCTGCCATAGATGGGTTATTGGAAGCTGGTCCTGACTGTACTGTTAGTAACTCTGCCATAGATGGGTTATTGGAAGCTGGTCCTGACTGTACTGTTAGTAACCCTGCCATAGATGGGTTATTGGAAGCTGGTCCTGACTGTACTGTTAGTAACCCTGCCATAGATGGGTTATTGGAAGCTGGTCCTGACTGTACTGTTAGTAACCCTGCCATAGATGGGTTATTGGAAGCTGGTCCTGACTGTACTGTTAGTAACCCGGCCATAGATGGGTTATTGGAAGCTGGTCCTGACTGTACTGTTAGTAACCCGGCCATAGATGGGTTATTGGAAGCTGGTCCTGACTGTACTGTTAGTAACTCTGCCATATATGAGTTATTGGGAGCTGGTCCTGACTGTACTGTTAGTAACTCTGCCATAGATGGGTTATTGGAAGCTGGTCCTGACTGTACTGTTAGTAACTCTGCCATATATGAGTTATTGGAAGCTGGTCCTGACTGTACTGTTAGTAACTCTGCCATAGATGGGTTATTGGAAGCTGGTCCTGACTGTACTGTTAGTAACCCGGCCATAGATGGGTTATTGGAAGCTGGTCCTGACTGTACTGTTAGTAACTCTGCCATATATGAGTTATTGGGAGCTGGTCCTGACTGTACTGTTAGTAACTCTGCCATAGATGGGTTATTGGGAGCTGGTCCTGACTGTACTGTTAGTAACTCTGCCATATATGAGTTATTGGAAGCTGGTCCTGACTGTACTGTTAGTAACTCTGCCATATATGAGTTATTGGGAGCTGGTCCTGACTGTACTGTTAGTAACTCTGCCATAGATGGGTTATTGGAAGCTGGTCCTGACTGTACTGTTAGTAACTCTGCCATATATGAGTTATTGGGAGCTGGTCCTGACTGTACTGTTAGTAACTCTGCCATAGATGAGTTATTGGGAGCTGGTCCTGACTGTACTGTTAGTAACCCTGCCATAGATGGGTTATTGGAAGCTGGTCCTGACTGTACTGTTAGTAACCCGGCCATAGATGGGTTATTGGAAGCTGGTCCTGACTGTACTGTTAGTAACCCTGCCATAGATGGGTTATTGGAAGCTGGTCCTGACCGTACTGTTAGTAACTCTGCCATAGATGGGTTATTGGAAGCTGGTCCTGACTGTACTGTTAGAAACTCTGCCATAGATGGGTTATTGGAAGCTGGTCCTGACTGTACTGTTAGTAACCCTGCCATAGATGGGTTATTGGAAGCTGGTCCTGACTGTACTGTTAGTAACTCTGCCATAGATGGGTTATTGGAAGCTGGTCCTGACTGTACTGTTAGTAACTCTGCCATAGATGGGTTATTGGAAGCTGGTCATGACTGTACTGTTAGTAACCCTGCCATAGATGGGTTATTGGAAGCTGGTCCTGACTGTACTGTTAGTAACCCTGCCATAGATGGGTTATTGGAAGCTGGTCCTGACTGTACTGTTAGTAACCCTGCCATAGATGGGTTATTGGAAGCTGGTCCTGACTGTACTGTTAGTAACTCTGCCATAGATAGGTTATTGGAAGCTGGTCCTGACTGTACTGTTAGTAACCCGGCCATAGATGGGTTATTGGAAGCTGGTCCTGACTGTACTGTTAGTAACCCTGCCATAGATGGGTTATTGGAAGCTGGTCCTGACTGTACTGTTAGTAACCCGGCCATAGATGGGTTATTGGAAGCTGGTCCTGACTGTACTGTTAGTAACCCTGCCATAGATGGGTTATTGGAAGCTGGTCCTGACTGTACTGTTAGTAACCCTGCCATAGATGGGTTATTGGAAGTTGGTCCTGACTGTACTGTTAGTAACCCGGCCATACATGGGTTATTGGAAGCTGGTCCTGACTGTACTGTTAGTAACTCTGCCATAGATGGGTTATTGGAAGCTGGTCCTGACTGTACTGTTAGTAACTCTGCCATAGATGGGTTATTGGAAGCTGGTCCTGACTGTACTGTTAGTAACCCGGCCATAGATGGGTTATTGGAAGCTGGTCCTGACTGTACTGTTAGTAACTCTGCCATAGATGGGTTATTGGAAGCTGGTCCTGACTGTACTGTTAGTAACCCTGCCATAGATGGGTTATTGGAAGCTGGTCCTGACTGTACTGTTAGTAACTCTGCCATAGATGGGTTATTGGAAGCTGGTCCTGACTGTACTGTTAGTAACCCTGCCATAGATGGGTTATTGGAAGCTGGTCCTGACTGTACTGTTAGTAACCCTGCCATATATGAGTTATTGGGAGCTGGTCCTGACTGTACTGTTAGTAACTCTGCCATAGATGGGTTATTGGAAGCTGGTCCTGACTGTACTGTTAGTAACTCTGCCATAGATGGGTTATTGGAAGCTGGTCCTGACTGTACTGTTAGTAACCCTGCCATAGATGGGTTATTGGAAGCTGGTCCTGATTGTACTGTTAGTAACCCTGCCATAGGTAGGTTATCGGGAGCTGATCCTGACTGTACTGTGTGAGGCGCTGTGGATCGCTGGTGGCGCCATATAGATAACGGAAAATGATGATGATGATAATAAGAATAGCTGGACTGATGCTTGGGGCACATGTGCAGAATCTGTTGCTGTCCTGGATTGTGGTATACGGCACATACACCAGTTATCAGTGATGATCAGATGCTCATTCTATGGGGTACCGTCTGACAATGGCAGTCACTATCAGGGGTTTGCCCCATAAGGTGCCCATTCCCAGGGCTTGGTAACTAGCTGCAGTTCCATGTCCCAGTAGGAAATGATGGGGACATATTACTGAGCGCTACAGTGAGTCTCTCCTGCTTTAACCTCTTGATAAATTGTCCTGATACCAATGTTTGCTTCAGTCATGTGGGAACGGCCGTTTTCGCATCATTTAAGGCAAATCCACACTTGATAAATAGGCCCCTAAGAACTGTACAACCAGTCGGTCCCGCGTTCCCCGGCAGTGTGGCGGGGGAACGGCTGGTAATATGCTCGGTGTTTGGGCAGTATAACAGATGCTTGCATATGTCTGCCCAGGACCACTCTGGGATCATTTACTGGGTGAAGTAATATATATCCGTAAAGCAGAATTCATCCCAGATGACTTTCAAATGTTGCCTTTATATATTCTCAATACTTTCCTAATTATATTCCCCCCCCGCCCCCCCCTGATAAGACATTCCATGGCCTCCTGTAGGGTGCAGACTGCAACTTATACACATACTGAAAGCGGACAAACTGTTGTCCCATCGCTTGGTATGATCTGCCCCCCCTAGTGATCGAGAGACCCTGCCCAACAGCCCTGAGGGGCGACTGGGCTCTAATTAGATCTCTGCCATAGCAGTAAGCTGGCAGCTGTATCTGGCATGATGATGGAAAAAGTATTCTGAGTGTATCCAAATTTCAAAGCAAAGATCCAGGTATGGAAGTTACCAATCACACAAGGGGCAAAATTTACTAAGTGGCGGTTTCTATTCTATTCTAAACCCCGGCGGTTTGGTGGCGGTTTTGCATCGGTTTCTAAATGACAGCCCTGTTCTATTCTATTCTAAAATGTGTTTTGATGGCAGTTTTGGCCTTCGTAAATCTGCAAATAGCAAAACCGCCGCCAAACCACAGTCAAAACAAATTTTAGAATATATCATACTGTACATCCTACCTGTATCATCCACCTTACCCCAGCTCTTCTCCTCCATCTCCTACTATATCATACAGCGCATTCATACTGTACATCCTACCTGTATCATCCACCTTACCCCAGCTCCTCTCCTCCATCTCCTACTATATCATACAGCACATTCATACTGTACATCCTACCTGTATCATCCACCTTACCCCAGCTCCTCTCCTCCATCTCCTACTATATCATACAGCACATTCATACCGTACATCCTACCTGTATCATCCACCTTACTCCAGCTCCTCTCCTCCATCTCCTACTATATCATACAGCACATTCATACTGTACATCCTTCCTGTATCATCCACCTTACCCCAGCTCCTCTCCTCCATCTCCTACTATATCATACAGCACATTCATACTGTACATCCTACCTGTATCATCCACCTTACCCCAGCTCCTCTCCTCCATCTCCTACTATATCATACAGCACATTCATACTGTACATCCTACCTGTATCATCCACCTTACCCCAGCTCCTCTCCTCCATCTCCTACTATATCATACAGCACATTCATACTGTACATCCTACCTGTATCATCCACCTTACCCCAGCTCCTCTCCTCCATCTCCCACTCTTATATCATACAGCACATTCATACTGTACATCCTACCTGTATCATCCACCTTACCCCAGCTCCTCTCCTCCATCTCCTACTATATCATACAGCACATTCATACTGTACATCCTACCTGTATCATCCACCTTACCCCAGCTCTTCTCCTCCATCTCCTACTATATCATACAGCACATTCATACCGTACATCCTACCTGTATCATCCACCTTACCCCAGCTCCTCTCCTCCATCTCCCACTCTTATATCATACAGCACATTCATACTGTACATCCTACCTGTATCATCCACCTTACCCCAGCTCCTCTCCTCCATCTCCTACTATATCATACAGCACATTCATACTGTACATCCTACCTGTATCATCCACCTTACCCCAGCTCCTCTCCTCCATCTCCTACTATATCATACAGCACATTCATACTGTACATCCTACCTGTATCATCCACCTTACCCCAGCTCCTCTCCTCCATCTCCTACTATATCATACAGCACATTCATACTGTACATCCTACCTGTATCATCCACCTTACCCCAGCTCCTCTCCTCCATCTCCCACTATATCATACAGCACATTCATACTGTACATCCTACCTGTATCATCCACCTTACCCCAGCTCCTCTCCTCCATCTCCTACTATATCATACAGCACATTCATACTGTACATCCTACCTGTATCATCCACCTTACCCCAGCTCCTCTCCTCCATCTCCTACTATATCATACAGCACATTCATACTGTACATCCTACCTGTATCATCCACCTTACCCCAGCTCCTCTCCTCCATCTCCTACTATATCATACAGCACATTCATACTGTACATCCTACCTGTATCATCCACCTTACCCCATCTCCTCTCCTCCATCTCCTACTATATCATACAGCACATTCATACTGTACATCCTACCTGTATCATCCACCTTACCCCAGCTCCTCTCCTCCATCACCTGCTATATCATACAGCACATTCATACCGTACATCCTACCTGTATCATCCACCTTACCCCAGCTCCTCTCCTCCATCTCCTACTATATCATACAGCACATTCATACTGTACATCCTACCTGTATCATCCACCTTACCCCAGCTCCTCTCCTCCATCTCCTGCTATATCATACAGCGCATTCATACTGTACATCCTACCTGTATCATCCACCTTACCCCAGCTCCTCTCCTCCATCTCCTGCTATATCATACAGCACATTCATACCGTACATCCTACCTGTATCATCCACCTTACCCCAGCTCCCCTCCTCCATCTCCTACTATATCATACAGCACATTCATACTGTACATCCTACCTCTATCATCCACCTTACCCCAGCTCCTCTCCACCATCTCCTACTCTAATATCATAAAGCACATTCATACCGTACATCCTACCTGTATCATCCACCTTACCCCAGCTCCTCTCCTCCATCTCCTACTATATCATACAGCACATTCATACTGTACATCCTACCTGTATCATCCACCTTACCTCAGCTTCTCTCCTCCATCTCCTACTATATCATACAGCGCATTCATACCGTACATCCTACCTGTATCATCCACCTTACCCCAGCTCCTCTCCTCCATCTCCTACTATATAATACAGCGCATTCATACCGTACATCCTACCTGTATCATCCACCTTACCCCAGCTCCTCTCCTCCATCTCCTACTATATAATACAGCACATTCATACTGTACATCCTACCTGTATCATCCACCTTACCCCAGCTCCTCTCCTCCATCTCCTACTCTAATATCATACAGCACATTCATACTGTACATCCTACCTGTATCATCCACCTTACCCCAGCTCCTCTCCTCCATCTCCTGCTATATCATACAGCACATTCATACTGTACATCGTACCTGTATCATCCACCTTACC
Source organism: Taudactylus pleione (assembly GCA_031769625.1). Classification (NCBI taxonomy): domain Eukaryota; kingdom Metazoa; phylum Chordata; class Amphibia; order Anura; family Myobatrachidae; genus Taudactylus; species Taudactylus pleione. The sequence continues at coordinate 1,088,451 of JAUIMM010000616.1, forward strand.
CCAGCTCCTCTCCTCCATCTCCTACTATATCATACAGCACATTCATACTGTACATCCTACCTGTATCATCCACCTTACCCCAGCTCCTCTACTCCATCTCCTGCTATATCATACAGCACATTCATACCGTATATCCTACCTGTATCATCCACCTTACCCCAGCTCCTCTCCTCCATCTCCTGCTATATCATACAGCACATTCATACCGTACATCCTACCTGTATCATCCACCTTACCCCAGCTCCTCTCCTCCATCTCCTACTATATCATACAGCACATTCATACTGTACATCCTACCTGTATCATCCACCTTACCCCAGCTCCTCTCCTCCATCTCCTGCTATATCATACAGCACATTCATACCGTACATCCTACCTGTATCATCCACCTTACCCCAGCTTCTCTCCTCCATCTCCTACTATATCATACAGCACATTCATACCGTACATCCTACCTGTATCATCCACCTTACCCCGGCTCCTCTCCTCCATCTCCTACTATATCATACAGCACATTCATACCGTACATCCTACCTGTATCATCCACCTTACCCCGGCTCCTCTCCTCCATCTCCTACTATATCATACAGCACATTCCGTACATCCTACCTGTATCATCCACCTTACCTCAGCTTCTCTCCTCCATCTCCCACTGTTATATCATACAGCACATTCATACTGTACATCCTACCTGTATCATCCATCTTACCCCAGCACATCTCCTCCATCTCCTACTATATCATACAGCACATTCATACCGTACAACCGACCTGTATCATCCACCTTACCCCAGCTCCTCTCCTCCATCTCCTGCTATATCATACAGCACATTCATACTGTACATCCTACCTGTATCATCCACCTTACCCCAGCTCCTCTCCTCCATCTCCTGCTATATCATACAGCACATTCATACTGTACATCCTACCTGTATCATCCACCTTACCCCAGCTCCTCTCCTCCATCTACTGCTATATCATACAGCACATTCATACTGTACATCCTACCTGTATCATCCACCTTACCCCAGCTCCTCTCCTCCATCTCCTGCTATATCATACAGCACATTCATACTGTACATCCTACCTGTATCATCCACCTTACCCCGGCTCCTCTCCTCCATCTCCTACTTTATCATACAGTACATTCATACTGTACATCCTACCTGTATCATCCACCTTACCCCAGCTCCTCTCCTCCATCTCCTACTATATCATACAGCACATTCATACTGTACATCCTACCTGTATCATCCACCTTACCCCAGCTCCTCTCCTCCATCTCCTACTATATCATACAGCACATTCATACTGTACATCCTACCTGTATCATCCACCTTACCCCAGCTCCTCTCCTCCATCTCCCACTCTTATATCATACAGCACATTCATACCGTACATCCTACCTGTATCATCCACCTTACCCCAGTTCCTCTACTCCATCTCCCACTCTTATATCATACAGCACATTCATACCGTACATCCTACCTGTATCATCCACCTTACCCCAGCTCCTCTCCTCCATCTCCTACTATATCATACAGCACATTCATACTGTACATCCTACCTGTATCATCCACCTTACCCCAGCTCCTCTCCTCCATCTCCTACTATATCATACAGCACATTCATACTGTACATCCTACCTGTATCATCCACCTTACCCCAGCTCCTCTCCTCCATCTGCCACTATATCATCCAGCGCATTCATACCGTACTTCCTACCTGTATCATCCACCTTACCCCAGCTCCTCTCCTCCATCTCCCACTATATCATCCAGCGCATTCATACTGTACATCCTACCTGTATCATCCACCTTACCCCAGCTCCTTTCCTCCATCTCCCACTATATCATACAGCACATTCATACCGTACATCCTACCTGTATCATCCACCTGACCCCAGCTCCTCTCCTCCATCTCCTACTATATCATACAGCACATTCATACTGTACATCCTACCTGTATCATCCACCTTACCCCAGCTCCTCTCCTCCATCTCCCACTCTTATATCATACAGCACATTCATACTGTACAACCTACCTGTATCATCCACCTTACCCCAGCTCCTCTCCACCATCTCCTACTATATCATACAGCACATTCATACTGTACATCCTACCTGTATCATCCACCTTACTCCAGCTCCTCTCCTCCATCTCCTACTATATCATACAGCACATTCATACCGTACATCCTACCTGTATCATCCACCTTACCTCAGCTCCTCTCCACCATCTCCTACTATATCATACAGCACATTCATACCGTACATCCTACCTGTATCATCCACCTTACCCCAGCTCCTCTCCACCATCTCCTACTCTAATATCATACAGCACATTCATACTGTACATCCTACCTGTATCATCCACCTTACCCCAGCTCCTCTCCTCCATCTCCTACTATATCATACAGCACATTCATACTGTACATCCTACCTGTATCATCCACCTTACCTCAGCTTCTCTCCTCCATTTCCTACTATATCATACAGCACATTCATACTGTACATCCTACCTGTATCATCCACCTTACCCCAGCTCCTCTCCTCCATCTCCTACTATATCATACAGCACATTCATACTGTACATCCTACCTGTATCATCCACCTTACCCCAGCTCCTCTCCACCATCTCCTACTCTAATCTCATACAGCACATTCATACCGTACATCCTACCTGTATCATCCACCTTACCCCGGCTCCTCTCCTCCATCTCCTACTATATCATACAGTACATTCATACCGTACATCCTACCTGTATCATCCACCTTACCCCAGCTCCTCTCCTCCATCTCCTACTATATCATACAGCACATTCCGTACATCCTACCTGTATCATCCACCTTACCTCAGCTTCTCTCCTCCATCTCCCACTGTTATATCATACAGCACATTCATACTGTACATCCTACCTGTATCATCCATCTTACCCCAGCACATCTCCTCCATCTCCTACTATATCATACAGCACATTCATACCGTACAACCGACCTGTATCATCCACCTTACCCCAGCTCCTCTCCTCCATCTCCTGCTATATCATACAGCACATTCATACTGTACATCCTACCTGTATCATCCACCTTACCCCAGCTCCTCTCCTCCATCTCCTGCTATATCATACAGCACATTCATACTGTACATCCTACCTGTATCATCCACCTTACCCCAGCTCCTCTCCTCCATCTCCTGCTATATCATACAGCACATTCATACTGTACATCCTACCTGTATCATCCACCTTACCCCGGCTCCTCTCCTCCATCTCCTACTATATCATACAGCACATCCTACCTGTATCATCCACCTTACCCCAGCTCCTCTCCTCCATCTCCTACTTTATCATACAGTACATTCATACTGTACATCCTACCTGTATCATCCACCTTACCCCAGCTCCTCTCCTCCATCTCCTACTATATCATACAGCACATTCATACTGTACATCCTACCTGTATCATCCACCTTACCCCAGCTCCTCTCCTCCATCTCCTACTATATCATACAGCACATTCATACTGTACATCCTACCTGTATCATCCACCTTACCCCAGCTCCTCTCCTCCATCTCCCACTCTTATATCATACAGCACATTCATACCGTACATCCTACCTGTATCATCCACCTTACCCCAGCTCCTCTCCTCCATCTCCTACTATATCATACAGCACATTCATACTGTACATCCTACCTGTATCATCCACCTTACCCCAGCTCCTCTCCTCCATCTCCTACTATATCATACAGCACATTCATACTGTACATCCTACCTGTATCATCCACCTTACCCCAGCTCCTCTCCTCCATCTCCTACTATATCATACAGCACATTCATACCGTACATCCTACCTGTATCATCCACCTTACCCCAGCTCCTCTCCTCCATCTGCCACTATATCATCCAGCGCATTCATACCGTACTTCCTACCTGTATCATCCACCTTAACCCAGCTCCTCTCCTCCATCTCCCACTATATCATACAGCACATTCATACTGTACATCCTACCTGTATCATCCACCTTACCCCAGCTCCTCTCCTCCTTCTCCCACTCTTATATCATACAGCACATTCATACCGTACATCCTACCTGTATCATCCACCTTACCCCAGCTCCTCTCCTCCATCTCCCACTCTTATATCATACAGCACATTCATACTGTACATCCTACCTGTATCATCCACCTTACCCCAGCTCCTCTCCTCCATCTCCTACTATATCATACAGCACATTCATACTGTACATCCTACCTGTATCATCCACCTTACCCCAGCTCCTCTCCTCCATCTCCTACTATATCATACAGCACATTCATACCGTACATCCTACCTGTATCATCCACCTTACCCCAGCTCCTCTCCTCCATCTCCTACTATATCATACAGCACATTCATACCGTACATCCTACCTGTATCATCCACCTTACCCCAGCTCCTCTCCTCCATCTCCTACTATATCATACAGCACATTCCGTACATCCTACCTGTATCATCCACCTTACCTCAGCTTCTCTCCTCCATCTCCCACTGTTATATCATACAGCACATTCATACTGTACATCCTACCTGTATCATCCATCTTACCCCAGCACATCTCCTCCATCTCCTACTATATCATACAGCACATTCATACCGTACAACCGACCTGTATCATCCACCTTACCCCAGCTCCTCTCCTCCAACTCCTACTATATCATACAGCACATCCTACCTGTATCATCCACCTTACCCCAGCTCCTCTCCTCCATCTCCTACTTTATCATACAGTACATTCATACTGTACATCCTACCTGTATCATCCACCTTACCCCAGCTCCTCTCCTCCATCTCCTACTATATCATACAGCACATTCATACTGTACATCCTACCTGTATCATCCACCTTACCCCAGCTCCTCTCCTCCATCTCCTACTATATCATACAGCACATTCATACTGTACATCCTACCTGTATCATCCACCTTACCCCAGCTCCTCTCCTCCATCTCCCACTCTTATATCATACAGCACATTCATACCGTACATCCTACCTGTATCATCCACCTTACCCCAGCTCCTCTCCTCCATCTCCCACTCTTATATCATACAGCACATTCATACTGTACATCCTACCTGTATCATCCACCTTACCCCAGCTCCTCTCCTCCATCTCCTACTATATCATACAGCACATTCATACTGTACATCCTACCTGTATCATCCACCTTACCCCAGCTCCTCTCCTCCATCTCCTACTATATCATACAGCACATTCATACCGTACATCCTACCTGTATCATCCACCTTACCCCAGCTCCTCTCCTCCATCTGCCACTATATCATCCAGCGCATTCATACCGTACTTCCTACCTGTATCATCCACCTTACCCCAGCTCCTCTCCTCCTTCTCCCACTCTTATATCATACAGCACATTCATACCGTACATCCTACCTGTATCATCCACCTTACCCCAGCTCCTCTCCTCCATCTCCCACTCTTATATCATACAGCACATTCATACTGTACATCCTACCTGTATCATCCACCTTACCCCAGCTCCTCTCCTCCATCTCCTACTATATCATACAGCACATTCATACTGTACATCCTACCTGTATCATCCACCTTACCCCAGCTCCTCTCCACCATCTCCCACTATATCATACAGCACATTCATACTTGGCATCTCACCCCCAGCTTACCTGCCAGCGTCTCTGGTGTCAGTAGTGCCTGAGGTTCTGGGGTGGACATCTGCAGCACTGACCCCTAGACCTCAGTGCTTATTGCTGAATGGCAGCTGGACTGTTACTGTAGGAGGTGCGCTCATTTACAAGCCGTCCCTAATATTGGGAGATGCCCCTATTTTAGGCCCAGGACACACTTCTATATACTCCTGCCCGTCATATGCTCCACCAGTACCGGGTACTGTAGAGTGAGGATTCTCATGGGAGCAGCAGCTGTGAATCCACAGCCCCAAATATATCCTACTCCCGGCTGTGGGGGGGCAGACATCCTCAAGCGAACCAGCATGGCATGACACCATAAATCAGTCTATTACTTTTTATGTGGGCATAGTCTGCATACTGTTGATTGACATGTGGGCATACTGCCTACTGACATGCTGGCACCTGTGTCCAGTATACTGACCTGTTCTTTTTGTATTCTGCTATTGCTTCATACTCTGTACTGAATTGGCACCTGGCCATTCCCTACACCGTTGGGCACTTGGGCATTAGGGATATTACCATGTGCTCACTATATTGGCATTATGCTGCTGGACAATTCCACTGTGGTGATCTTTGTTCCCATGGGGTAAATAATGTATTTAGTCCTAGGACATGCTGTGTTATTGGTCCTTACTAGGACATACGGTATATACATCACTCAGGACACTGTGTAGCCCATATACTGTAGCTAATAGTGATAGTTTTATTTATGCTGGGTAAATAGTATTACTGGCATCTTGTACGTTACAATAAATGAGAAGCCTTAGATGTGGGTTTGTGGTGCAGAAACGTGAGCCCTGGCCCTGTAATATGCTGTATTGGGGTATTACTTCCCAGACTGACAGCAGGTGAGCCCTGCCCCTGTAATATGCTGTATTGGGGTATTACTTCCCAGACTGACAACAGGTGAGCCCTGCCCCTGTAATATGCTGTATTGGGGTATTACTTCCCAGACTGACAGCAGGTGAGCCCTGCCCCTGTAATACGCTGTATTGGGGTATTACTTCCCAGACTGATAGCAGGTGAGCCCTGCCCCTGTAATACACTGTTTTGGGGTATTACTTCCCAGACTGACAGCAGGTGAGCGCTGCCCCTGTAATACGCTGTATTGGGGTATTACTTCCCAGACTGACTGCAGGTGAGCCCTGCCCCTGTAATATGCTGTATTGGGGTATTACTTCCCAGACTGACAGCAGGTGAGCCCTGCCCCTGTAATACGCTGTATTGGGGTATTACTTCCCAGACTGACAGCAGGTGAGCCCTGCCCCTGTAATATGCTGTATTGGGGTATTACTTTCCAGACTGACAGCAGGTGAGCGCTGCCCCTGTAATACGCTGTATTGGGGTATTACTTCCCAGACTGACAGCAGGTGAGCCCTGCCCCTGTAATATGCTGTATTGGGGTATTACTTCCCAGACTGACAGCAGGTGAGCCCTGCCCCTGTAATACGCTGTATTGGGGTATTACTTCCCAGACTGACAGCAGGTGAGCGCTGCCCCTGTAATACGCTGTATTGGGGTATTACTTCCCAGACTGACAGCAGGTGAGCCCTGCCCCTGTAATATGCTGTATTGGGGTATTACTTCCCAGACTGACAGCAGGTGAGCCCTGCCCCTGTAATACGCTGTATTGGGGTATTACTTCCCAGACTGACAGCAGGTGAGCCCTGCCCCTGTAATACGCTGTATTGGGGTATTACTTCCCAGACTGACAGCAGGTGAGCCCTGCCCCTGTAATACGCTGTATTGGGGTATTACTTCCCAGACTGACAGCAGGTGAGCCCTGCCCCTGTAATACGCTGTATTGGGGTATTACTTCCCAGACTGACAGCAGGTGAGCCCTGCCCCTGTAATACGCTGTATTGGGGTATTACTTCCCAGACTGACAGCAGGTGAGCCCTGCCCCTGTAATACGCTGTATTGGGGTATTACTTCCCAGACTGACAGCAGGTGAGCCCTGCCCCTGTAATATGCTGTATTGGGGTATTACTTCCCAGACTGACAGCAGGTGAGCCCTGCCCCTGTAATATGCTGTATTGGGGTATTACTTCCCAGACTGACAGCAGGTGAGCCCTGCCCCTGTAATACGCTGTATTGGGGTATTACTTCCCAGACTGACAGCAGGTGAGCGCTGCCCCTGTAATACGCTGTATTGGGGTATTACTTCCCAGACTGACAGCAGGTGAGCCCTGCCCCTGTAATATGCTGTATTGGGGTATTACTTCCCAGACTGACAGCAGGTGAGCGCTGCCCCTCTAATATGCTGTATTGGGGTATTACTTCCCAGACTGACAGCAGGTGAGCCCTGCCCCTGTAATATGCTGTATTGGGGTATTACTTCCCAGACTGACAGCAGGTGAGCGCTGCCCCTGTAATACGCTGTATTGGGGTATTACTTCCCAGACAGCAGGTGAGCCCTGCCCCTGTAATATGCTGTATTGGGGTATTACTTCCCAGACTGACAGCAGGTGAGCCCTGCCCCTGTAATATGCTGTATTGGGGTATTACTTCCCAGACTGACAGCAGGTGAGCCCTGCCCCTGTAATATGCTGTATTGGGGTATTACTTCCCAGACTGACAGCAGGTGAGCCCTGCCCCTGTAATATGCTGTATTGGGGTATTACTTCCCAGACAGCAGGTGAGCCCTGCCCCTGTAATATGCTGTATTGGGGTATTACTTCCCAGACTGACAGCAGGTGAGCCCTGCCCCTGTAATATGCTGTATTGGGGTATTACTTCCCAGACTGACAGCAGGTGAGCCCTGCCCCTGTAATACGCTGTATTGGGGTATTACTTCCCAGACTGACAGCAGGTGAGCCCTGCCCCTGTAATACACTGTATTGGGGTATTACTTCCCAGACTGACAGCAGGTGAGCCCTGCCCCTGTAATACGCTGTATTGGGGTATTACTTCCCAGACTGACAGCAGGTGAGCCCTGCCCCTGTATTACGCTGTATTGGGGTATTACTTCCCAGACTGACAGCAGGTGAGCCCTGCCCCAGTATTACGCTGTATTGGGGTATTACTTCCCAGACAGCAGGTGAGCCCTGCCCCTGTAATACGCTGTATTGGGGTATTACTTCCCAGACTGACAGCAGGTGAGCCCTGCCCCTGTAATACACTGTATTGGGGTATTACTTCCCAGACAGCAGGTGAGCCCTGCCCCTGTAATATGCTGTATTGGGGTATTACTTCCCAGACTGACAGCAGCCGCAGGCAGCACTATAATGCTGCCATTCCCCCTGTGATCAGACTTGCTGGGCATAGGGTAAGGCTGTTTGTGTTCCTGCAGCAGCAGAGGGATAAGGTGGGGGGTGATGTCTGGATCACTTCACTCGCTGTCTCACTGCTGGACGTCCACAGCGTTCCCAGGTTTGTTCTTCCTTCCAGTCGGAAGTTTTGCCCCAGGACTGGGTTTCCCATACCCTGCGAGTGAGCAGTACAGTCACAGCGACTGGTGCTTACGGACTATGCGGCCTTTAGTATTAAGAGAGCAAAAAATAATAGGTATCGCAACCGTTGTGCCCTAACCTAGGTCACATAGTCGTTAGCTATTGGAATCGCTGTAATCTAATCACTGCATGTCATTAGACAAGTAAGTGAAAGTCATTTTCACATTAATACAAAACCCTGTGTAACCGTGAGCCAGATGATGTCTCTAAGATATCTTCTTTTATTCTGATGTGTTTGTAGGTGACTGAATGTGGCCAGCGTGTTTTTTGTTCTGTCCTCAGGGAGAGACGCGCAGTGTTGCTCTATTTCATAGCGCTATAATATCCGCGCTTATCAGGTAGTCTCGCATGTCTCCAGGGTAATAGAAATGCTCTGTACTGGCTACGGATCGGTGGATTTGTACGTTACATCAACAAGAACGCCTGATGATTGTCCTGTATCTGATCTGACGGCCACTTACCAACTGCCACCTAAAATCAGGCGCTCTGTAGTGTTTAACCTGCAGAGTATTTCTCCTAATGCCAGTGATTAGTCCCAGCATAGTGTTCTTATATACTGGATAATATACCTCCCAACATTTCAGTTCCATGAATCTTTTCTGTACTATGCTGCCCTAAACGGCCCTCCAAACACCAGTGCGCTGCCGCGTTCATCAGCTGTAGGTGCTCGCCACCCGTTCACTGCTGCCGCGTTCATCAGCTGTAGGTGCTCGCCACCCGTTCACTGCTGCCGCGTTCATCAGCTGTAGGTGCTCGCCACCCGTTCACTGCTGCCGCGTTCATCAGCTGTAGGTGCTCGCCACCCGTTCACTGCTGCCGCGTTCATCAGCTGTAGGTGCTCGCCACCCGTTCACTGCTGCCGCGTTCATCAGCTGTAGGTGCTCGCCACCCGTTCACTGCTGCCGCGTTCATCAGCTGTAGGTGCTCGCCACCCGCTCACTGCTGGCGCGTTCATCAGCTGTAAGTGCTCGCCACCCGCTCACTGCTGCCGCGTTCATCAGCTGTAGGTGCTCGCCACCCGTTCACTGCTGCCGCGTTCATCAGCTGTAGGTGCTCGCCACCCACTCACTGCTGCCGCGTTCATCAGCTGTAGGTGCTCGCCACCCACTCACTGCTGGCGCGTTCATCAGCTGTAGGTGCTCGCCACCCGCTCACTGCTGCCGCAATCTCTGGGATACCTTGCTAACCACAATACATGTCAGTAAAAAGTGCTGCCAATAAATGGTTAACGTTCATCACCGCTGCTGCCAGGAGACAAACTGCCAGTAAATGAGTAAATGTTTCATACTTGGAATTGATGTTAGAAAAGTAATAAAAGAAATTGTAGCTTGTTGGCTGCAGATTGCGGCAGAGCCATCGCGACTGGATGATGCCTTCTGGCGACAGGGTTATATGTCCCCCTTTTCCCCCACTAAGAGCGCTTGTAGTGACAGGTCACACCCAACTGCAATAACAGACGTCTCCCTATGATTAGAAGTTATTGTGACACCATAAATCTCATCAGTCAGAGCCACAGACCTGTATTACCATGTGGGACGCAGGCTCTGCCCTCTGCAATAATAGTGCTGGATATGAGGTGTCATTATTCTCAGAGAAAGGGAGGACCTGGAGGTAACTTCAGTGCAGCAAGCTGGTATAGTGTGCTGCCGGGGGCCACAGGCTGGTATAGTGTGCTACCGGGGGCCACAGGCTGGTATAGTGTGCTGCCGGGGGCCACAGGCTGGTATAGTGTGCTGCCGGGGGCCTACAGGCTGGTATAGTGTGCTGCCGGGGGCCTACAGGCTGGTATAGTGTGCTGCCGGGGGCCTACAGGCTGGTATAGTGTGCTGCCGGGGGCCTACAGGCTGGTATAGTGTGCTGCCGGGGGCCTACAGGCTGGTATAGTGTGCTGCCGGGGGCCTACAGGCTGGTATAGTGTGCTGCCGGGGGCCTACAGGCTGGTATAGTGTGCTGCCGGGGGCCTACAGGCTGGTATAGTGTGCTGCCGGGGGCCTACAGGCTGGTATAGTGTGCTGCCGGGGGCCTACAGGCTGGTATAGTGTGCTGCCGGGGGCCTACAGGCTGGTATAGTGTGCTGCCGGGGGCCTACAGGCTGGTATAGTGTGCTGCCGGGGGCCTACAGGATGGTATAGTGTGCTGCCGGGGGCCACAGGATGGTATAGTGTGCTGCCGGGGGCCTACAGGATGGTATAGTGTGCTGCCGTGGGAACAATGTTTCCTGTAAGCGGCTCCTGGGTGTCTGTGCCCATTAGAAGTGGGTGTTTTTGTTTTCTCCTTCCTGTGCCATCTTTCACCCACCCAGCTCTTCCCATTATTTGTTGATCCATAACAAATTGCCTGCGTGTATATAGACAATTACGGGAGACACAAGGTGTTGGAGGCCCCCATACATCAGAGATTGATTGCAGCAATCGTGCAATTTGCAATCGATTGTCTATAAAAATCTTTCCCTTTTTCAATCGATTGCAGAATTGCTGCAATCAATCTCTGATGTATGGGGGGGGCCTTTAGTCTGTCCGTGTTGTGGGAGTCTTTTTTTGTCCTTGTTTGCTTTTAGTGCCTTTATGCTGTGCGTGTCGCAATTGGCGCTGTACATTGTTGATACCCGGTAATTATAGGCATCGATGTCGCGTACGTGGTGCTCGGAGACTGTAGTAGTACTGATACATGTCTGATGAACCATGTTGCTTTGTAATTATAAGTCCTGAGTGTCAGGGTTACATAACAAGCTTTCCACACGGGCGGATATGTAGCCAGGGATGTGTAGTAGTAACAATATCCAGGTGCAGCTATTTGGCTATGTATGTTGTGTGGAATGGGCATTGCTTAGGGTCATGTATGAAAATACTTATGGCACCTGCCCGGAATTGCCTAGGCTGGCTAGAGGTGACGCTTGCAATCGTGGCGAATGTTTGCGGCTAGTTTGGCGGTTTTCTATAGGGACGACCAGTAATAAATGAGTAAGGTAATGTGTTTGGGGAACGCCACAGTCTGCTGAGGTTACCGCGGATGGATGTAGGACAATCTCCATGGCATTCGGTGGCGTCTGTCGCCAGTAATTAAACGCCCGCAGTCAGAGCACCTTGTGTATTAATGGTGATGATTCCCCTTCGTGACAAGTTCTAGGTCCCGGTATAATCTGCGCTAATTGCATTAAAGCTGCTGTAGTGTCCTAATAAGCTTTAGTTTGCAGATTCCTGTGTTGTTGTAGCGGTCTCTGGGGCTCAGTCTGCATATCTGGGAATCCCCCCACTCATTTTACTGCTTACCCCAGTCTGACTGTCCCTTAGGCAGATATCCGTGGTGATGTAAGGCCGCAGCCTAGGGTGGGCGCATATGGTTGTAGGTGGGATAGAGACCACGGAGAGGGCTGCAGGAGAGCCGGTAGCAGTCGGTGAGAGGGGGCAATGAGGCAGGTGTTAGATTAGGAGGTAAGTGGGCTGGACAGTCAGTCAGGAAAGAATTATAATGGGGAATATACAGTAATAAAGGTAGAACAGGTGAGTACTGGGGCCAGTCGGCAGGATGGCACAGACTGTGTTGTGGTGTAATGGGGATAAAGGATATGTACAAAGGGGAATAATGATTGGATATATGAAAAGTGAGGTAATTATAGAGGAATGGTGGCAGGGAAATGGCGCTGCGGTGGCTAAGATGGCGCTTCAGGGACCACATTGGGTGGCTGCACAACCTTCCAATGGGCCACAAATCGCCCTTAATCTCAGTAATACATTCAGTCCAGAGATAGAGACGTCTATGTGTACGGTACCAGCAGACAATATTACACGTGTTACACGCTATAACAAACACACGTGACAGGAAGGAGCTGGGGCTGCAGGGGAAGGCCCATCACATGTAACATGTAGGCAGTACTGGCCATGTGAGCAGAGTAGAGGGAGCCATCTAGTCTATAAAGGACCCGGTGAGGGATTTGGGTTAACAAATAAATAACAATAAAAGTGAACAATGCATCAAATAGCAAAATGATGTGTGATCACACTGACAGGGGGGGGGGGGGGGGCGTCTGTGCTCACACTGACGGGGGGGCGTCTGTGCACGCACTGACGGGGGGGGGGGCGTCTGCGCTCGCACTGACGGGGGGGGGGGCGTCTGCGCTCGCACTGACGGGGGGCGTCTGTGCTCGCACTTGTCTACAGCTAAGTGTAGGCTAATATCTATGTTTGCTCCTATACATTATTTACTATACGTCTTTTCAAGGTTTGTTAGTTATTTACAGTGGGCCATATAAAGCCAATGATCTGAGCTGAGATTCCCTGAAGGTATGTTTCCGTCATACGCAGGCGTTCTCCCTCTCCTGCCAGTTACAGCCGCTGAGGAGTTATTGCCCCTGGACTTTGAGCCCAGGTGTAATAGGAAACAAGGTGCTTGACAGGAAATCTTATATAGATGAGGACATCGCCCCGTAACCAAACAATGCCCTGAGAATGGGCCGGGCAGCTATGTCTTTGTGTTTTGTAGGTGCACCCTCGTGTTTATCAACAGTGACTGAGATCTGTAAGTGACCCGGTCATCACAACGCTTATTTCTGTTACTAAATCAGCGGATAAAACGCGTTCCTACATGAACGGCTGCATTACTTATCCCTGCGTTACACACCAGCACCGCCAGTGTACGGGGTCACGGTACCCCTATGCGGTGTTATATAAGATCTCTCTGATAGGAAACTGCTCATTTATGTGTTATTAAAACGGGAATAGAAAATAAAATCGCCCTGTAATAAGATGGCGAGACGGTAATTCATGAGTCGCTGTAATAGTGACCTGAACTATGGCTGTGCTTGGTGCTTATTACTAGGGATAGATTTATACCATCTGTGTGATAGATTTCTCCTTTGAACATACATGTTTAATGTTAATGAATCCTTTTCTCTCTAATTACAGTTAGCTTGTCATAGTGATTAATAATCTGCAAGTATCTGCAGGTTGTGAATTATAACACATCTGTATTACAGCTGATAAAATGGCTTTCAGGATGTTTTTGCACTCTGTATACTAATTATTATCAAACTAAGATATTTCGCAGTGGCGGGCAGGTCTGGCTGAATATAACCGATGTGCGTCTGCAGATGTCGGCAGTGGCGGGCAGGTCTGGCTGAATATAACCGATGTGCGTCTGCAGATGTCGGGCAGTGGCGGGCAGGTCTGGCTGAATATAACCGATGTGCGTCTGCAGATGTCCGGCAGTGGCGTGCAGGTCTGGCTGAATATAACCGATGTGCGTCTGCAGATGTCGGGCAGTGGCGGGCAGGTCTGGCTGAATATAACCGATGTGCGTCTACAGATGTCCGGCAGTGGCGTGCAGGTCTGGCTGAATATAACCGATGTGCGTCTGCAGATGTCGGGCAGTGGCGGGCAGGTCTGGCTGAATATAACCGATGTGCGTCTGCAGATGTCGGGCAGTGGCGGGTAGGTCTGGCTGGATATAACAGATGTGCGTCTGCAGATGTCGGGCAGGTCTGGCTGAATATAACGGATGTGCGTCTGCAGATGTCGGGCAGGTCTGGCTGAATATAACCGATGTGCGTCTGCAGATGTCGGGCAGTGGCGGGTAGGTCTGGCTGGATATAACAGATGTGCATCTGCAGCTGTCGGGCAGTGGCGGGCAGGTCTGGCTGAATATAACAGATGTGCGTCTGCAGATGTCGGGCAGTGGCGGGCAGGTCTGGCTGAATATAACCGATGTGCGTCTGCAGATGTCGGGCAGTAGCGGGCGGGTCTGGCTGAATATAACGGATGTGCATCTGCAGATGTCGGGCAGTGGCGGGCAGGTCTGGCTGGATATAACCGATGTGCGTCTGCAGATGGCGGGCAGTGGCGGGCAGGTCTGGCTGGATATAACCGATGTGTGCTTTTAGTTGCTGTGTTTGCATGACATGGTATTGTGGCTGCCATCACTGGAATAACAGCTTAGCGTTCTCTCTCTATAAGGATGACAGCGTCACTTGCGGTAGCGGGAAAGCCGCATCCGGAGCCGTACAGTGTTCGCAGCAGTGCGAGAGTGATTTGGAGGCCTCCTAACATTTTTATTGCTGTTGAGACTTGCACGGCACATCTTGTCATTTCTTAGCACCGTGCTAGAGCCGAGCTCTGTGCTACAACATTCCGCTGGTTCATATGTGAACGTCAGACATGCTGGATGCCACAGGTCATGCATTCAGGCGTGGTGGTATAATGCCATCAAGTAACCCTATATATTGTATATGGCACCAGCAGCGCAGCAGTGGGCGATTGCTCTTCCTTGTGACCTTCCTCCAGCTGGCACGTAGCTTGCCGTTAGCCTATGTAATGCCCATTGTATGAGCCCTCTCCAGTCATTAAACCAACACGAGAGGATTGTTGGCACTGCTTGGCACAGGTTTGCTGGTCGCCATGGAGGTGTCTGATAACTACGGGCTGCTCAGGTTGCCATATGCAGATAGTTATGCTAGCATATGTGACTGTGCTGGGCTGCCTTCTGTGCCCCTGGCATGTGCTCCGTCTGGAAAGGAGAGCGGTTCCCGCTGACTGCTCCCGTGTATGTGCACATGGAGAGCATAGAGGGATATTACATGACCCGGAATATCGGACGTCGCTGCTTTAGTTTATTCATTAATCGCTGCCAAATGATTGTTGTATCACACCGCTCCTCCTGGCATCCATCATAACAGCGATATGTGTTTTATTGACTGACGGCTTGGTAACTGCGTACACACAGGCAGCCGCACTCTGAGTATTTACATATCGATAGGTGCGGCTGCGCCAAGCGGCATAATGCTATCTGCTGGTTATTTCACGAACATGAACTTTTTTTTTCTTTTTCACTATGCTACAAAAGCAGACACATTTCCTAAACATGAAGGGCCCCATTTAACAACCAGACATAAGGGGTTGTCTCAGTATGTAACAATCAGCAGTAATCTAATATTACTGATATTTGTCTCTGTACCGCCTACGCCATCTATAGAGCGATACGGTCCCCAGTGCCGGCAATAGGGACCCAGA
Organism: Taudactylus pleione; assembly: GCA_031769625.1. NCBI lineage: Eukaryota > Metazoa > Chordata > Amphibia > Anura > Myobatrachidae > Taudactylus > Taudactylus pleione. The sequence goes on from JAUIMM010000616.1 coordinate 1,104,615, forward strand.
AACAGCTTTTCCAGCTTCAGCGAAGCCTTCCAGGCACTGCCGAGTCCCCGCCGGGTGAGGGAGTCATGCGCCTGTGCAGATTGGCCGTTGCTAGCAGCAACAGACTGCCAGCAACAGAACAGAGGATGCCGCTGAAAAGGGGAACGCCGCTGGACCTCGTCGGAGGGGTAAGTAATGTTAATAGCAGCAGCATATTTTGTTTAGTATTGGAATTTAAGTTTTGTTGCTAGATGTAGCCCTATATATTATGTCCCTTCTTGGCTCCTGATTTTTAGCCTAATGATATAAGGGGTCAAACCTCCCCTACTTGCCCAGCGGCAGTTGGACCCTTTAATGGCTCCGCGCTCGGGTAGTAACCCACCAGTGGATTCATGTCGGAAATTCAA